>QEPC01004060.1:2617992-2665822 GCA_003113815.1 Sphenodon punctatus | reverse complement strand
TGGTGGTGTGTGTGTGTGTGTGTGTGTGTGTGTGTGTGTGTGTATTAAGGGTGGGACTACCGGATCTACCGGTATCCAATACTGCCCGGTATTTGGTGTACCAGCAGTATCAGATTAAACCCGGTAATCTGGTGTAATTTACCGGATTCCCCTACTGGATTTTTTTTACATTGCGGCCATTCAAATGAATGGCTGCAATGTAAAAAAAAACACAAAAAAAGCCAAACACTTTCCCTCCCCGAGTCCAGACTGCGCAGGTGGAAGGGGGGACACCCCCCACCCACCCTGCCCAGCCTGGATTTAAAGTTAAACATTAACAACAACAAAAATTTCCCCTAAGTCCTGCGGGCTCCGGGCCGCCGGCGGCGAGTGCGACCCAGAGCCAGCCAGCACCGGCAGCAGGTAAGTGTACCGGTACTGTACTGATCCCTGGGGTGGGGAGTGGTTTAACATCCCCACCCCAGGGATAACCCTACCTCCCCACCCAGGGATCACCATTGCCTACCTTGAGCTCCGGGCGGCGGTGGTGGCGGCGGTCGGGAGGCTTCAGCAATGGCTGTGGGGCTTCCGGCTTCAGCACACTACTAGGCCTTCTGAGGAAACCCGGAAGTTCACTGGACAGTTCACCGGAAGTTCACTGGAAATTCACTGGACAGCACGCTACTAGGCCTTACAGGGAAACCCGGAAGTTCACCAGACAAAGTCTGTCACCTCACCCCGGTCCTGACCTTGGCCCAGACCATGGTACGGGATTGGCTTCTGTGCCCGCTTATCTCCCTGAGGGCAGGCGGCCAGTGGAGTGCGAGGGTGCGGGGCCGAGGAGCCGCATGTCATGCTGTGCAGCCCCGCTCCCTCACTGAATCCCCTCCAAGATCAAGCCGGCACATCTGAAGGACAGCACCTCTGATCACGGACCGGAATCCGAGACAGATTCTGGTCCAGGGTTCAACATGGCGGGTCAAACGGCCCGTCACATCTGAAATTACCCCCAAACTATTAGTTACAAAAACGAAAGGAGCCCTGCCCCATTAATTTTTATAATAAAGGATATAAAAATTAATGAACAAGCAAATTTGATTAATTTAATGTCATTCGTATTGGGTTTTTTTGTTTATTTTTTGCTGAATTTCTGAATCATATTTAAAAACATAAATAAAAAATCATGCACAAAATGACCACTGGGGACGTTCTGCACGTGAATGGCATTTTTCAAAAATGGCACCGAGACAGCCTGCACTATTTTGAAAAAGGGCACACACACAGAATGGTCTGATGGCTATTTTGTGCATGTGCAGTTCCCCCCCCCCCCCCCGGTTTTTCTTTTAAAATAAAAGAAATCACTGCGCATGCACAAAATAGCCAGACCATTCTGCCAGCCACTCCAGCTCCAGGACCCACCATCAGGGTTCTGGGGCCTACATTCCAGGCAGGGAAGGCTGTCATTACACATCATCCAGAAGCTGCCACTGTAGTCCCAGGACCCACTGTCAGGGTTCTGGGGCCGTCATTCCTCTCACAGGGAGCTGTCATTCCAATACATCAGGAAGCAGCAACTCCAGCCCCAGGACCCACCATCAGGGTTCTGGGGCTAACGTTCAACCCAGGGAGGGCTGTCGTTCCACTTCATTGTCTGCAACTCCCCCACCGATGCCTGGCAGCCTGCAACGCCCAGCCGAGTAGGGGTGCCAGCCACCANCTGCTCCTGGCACTCAGTGGGCAGGGGACATAGTCTCAGAAGAACTAGCCAGGAGTACTGGGGAGCCTGAGTTCCCCAGGGCCGATGCCTGGAAGCCTGCAATGCCTGACCAAGTAGGGGTGCCAGCCACTGAGTACTGGCAGGACCTTTGCTGCTGCTCCTGGAACTCAGTGGGCAGGGGACATAGTCTCCGCAGTACTAGCCAGGAGCCCTGGGGAGCCTGGGTTGCCCAGGGCTCACACCGGGTGGGGACATGTCACTTGCAAAAGCCATCCCAGTGTGCTTCCTCCTCCCCCATGGTCTATGGCAGAGGGAGTGCATGGTGGCTTGCTGCTGGGGTAGCCATGCTGGGAGCTTCCTCATTGAATTCCTCCCCAAACACTCCATCTGAATAGATGGTCTGCAGCAGTGCCACTCAGCATTGCCAGCCTGAAATGCCCAGATGAGTAGGGGTGCCAGCCACCAAGTCCTGGCCGGGCCTGTGGCACTGCTCGTCGATGCCCGCCAACCTGAAATGCCAGGGTGACAGCCAGCAAGCCCTGGCCTAGCTTCTGCCACTGCTCCACCAATGCCAGCCTGCAATGCCCTGCCCCCTATGGGTGCCAGTCACCAAGTCACAAGCCTTCCTGGCCTCTGCTGCTGCTGCCAACGGATCTCAGTTGACCAGCCCTGTCGCCATGGGCACCCCCAGGGCCAAGTGCCAAGACTGCCTGCCTGGGGAAAATGGGGTGCCAAGAAACAAGCCTTCCCAGTCTCTGCTGCTGCTTCTGGGTCTCAGATGGCCTGCCAATCCCTGGTGCCGCGGGCACTCCCAGGGGCCAAGCACCCAGCCTGCCTGCCAGGGCAACCCAGGGTGCCAAGGACCAGGCCTTCCTGGTCTCTGCTGCTGCTGCTCCTGGGTCTCCCTGGAGTGCCCCAAGCCTCCCAGACATGCCCAACCCCACCGAACATTTATTGGGTCTGAACTCCATGGGACTGAACCCACGAACGTGAACTAAGTTTTTAGTCCGAACGGCCGAATATCTGAACTCCATCCTGTTCGCACATCACTATCTCATAGTCAATGGTATCAAAAGCAGCAGAATCAGTAGGGCTGAGCGACCCTAATCTTATTCGCGATGCAGGCCATCGACCAATACCACAAGCACAGTCTTGGTGCCATAAACTGGGTGAAATCCTGACTGTGAGGGATCAAGAAAACTGACATGATCCAGATACTTCTGCAACTGCTGGGCCCGAAGGTTAGAGACTGACTGATCGCTGACAAGGGAGTCAATGCCAAGTGATTGTTTCTTGATCAGGGGCCATACCACTGCCTCCTTAAGGTAACCCAGCACCCTGCCCTCCCTATAGGCAGCCAGTGCAGAGCCCAGAATAATGGTGTAATGTGCTCATGGTGACCCAACGCCAAAACGAGTCAGGTCCCCGCATTCTGCACTAGCTGCAGTCTCTGGACCATCATGATGGGTAGAACGTGTTGTGATAGTCTAATCTCAAGCTTATGAAAGCATGGATGATAGTGGCCAGGTCACTGTCTGAGACATTCGGCCGAAGTTGTTGCACCAGATGTAATTGGCAAAATGCACTCCTCTTCACAGCTCCCACTCGTCAGTTTATAGTATGAACCCAGATGGAATGTTTGCTGCAAAATCCCAAAGAAGGATGAAATTGTAATGGATAGCCAGCATTACAGCAGAAGATACATGCAGACAAATGACATGTTGATTATTTTGGATATTGAGAAGGAAAACAGGGGCTATCTTTATGCTTGGGATAGGTCTTGCTACATTAACACAGTCAAATCCTGCTGACCCAATCTTTTTCTATCCTAGGATGTGATTTACAGTTGCATTGAAAATGCTGATCTTCTTCTACAACTGGGTAATGGCCGAAAAGGCATCAACTGGATTGGGCATAAATTCAGCTAATGGGATGGGAAGCTATGGGGAATGCTGGATACAGAGGCGTTAGATTCCATCAGTTGTTGGAAGTTACAGCTCTCTCCCTTCAAGGTTCAAAGGATTTGATTTCTCATCTTCCAGGGGCAGCGCTGTTGGGAATAAAATTTGACATTGTGCTTTTTGGAGGAAATTTCAGTCTGAGCCCTTTGTTTCATCCTCTCTCTCTCTCTCTCTCTCTCTCTCTGTTTTTGTTCCCTCTAACGTGCTTTTCATGCCATGGTATAATATTTAATGTTCTGTAGAGAAATTCTCACAGACTGAGGCGGGGATAATTTACAAATTTTCATAACAGCGAAATTAAGAAAGATGGACATGTTGCTCCAATACTTTGTTACTCCATACTTTACTATCGAGCCACTGGGGTAAAACCTGGAGACCTCTTTCCCACCCATAATACAATAAAATTTAAAACATAAAACACAATTCCCACACCTCTAACGTAAGCAAGTCTCTGCCCTTCTACCCCTTTTTACCCTCACAATACTAATAATAGATGATAAAACTCCACACACTTCCTCTCCCTTGCCTGTCACCCAAGGGAGCCTCCAGTCCCATGCACCCCTTCCCACTCTGGGGGATTATGACATTCCAACCTAATCCCCAATTCAACTCCCCCACATTACATTTTCTCGACCCCATAACATTATATACAACTGAAAAACAGAGGCCATTTTTATATGGACAAAGGTGGGTGTGGGGATGGATGTTTTGTCATGGTGGGTGGAGGAGGGTGTGTGACCATTTACATGGACACACACACCCCTCCACCCAACCACATCCATCTCCACCCACAGGGCCTCCTCAAGTTTTCCAGAGGGCCCCATTTGTGGAGATGAGTGGGTGATGGGTGTAGGTGGTTGCACACACACAAATACCCACCACCCATGGTGTTTACATGGGCACACACCCGGCACACACCCATCTACCCACCCACCAATTGCCATTTACATGACCACTTCCTGCAACACGAAGCGTGGGGGAGGGGGTACTACCCACGAGTAGTACCTGAAATTTCAAACAGCTTGTTGGATGCCCAATTAGTACCAAATCAGGAACACGATTACCAAAAAATACTGTGTATTACCATTACCAATTCTCTGTTTTCCCAACTAATTTCCATTTTACCATTTTACCAATTGATTCCAACTTACCATTTCACCTTTTTTCAGGTGTTTCTAAGTGATCCATGCATGTTGGTGTATTGCAGAAACCAGAAAATCAGTAATGGAAAACTGGAAAATTGGTAATGGAAACTAGGATTGAAATGAGAACCAATGTCTTTCTCAAGAAAATCTCATGAATATCAAAAACCATTACCATGATCTCGGGATGATCTTGATAATGGTTCGGTATCTTGGTCAAGATTTTTTCTCGATATACCATTTATCATGACCATTACTGTTTACCATATACCACATTCTTCCCTCTAATGTGCATGCACAAAATGTCCACCACGGCTGTTGTGCATGCACATTATCGGGATTTACATGGGAAATGGTAACAGTAAATGGTATTGGTAAACAGTAAACGGTATAGCAGTAAAGATTCTCAACTGAGAAAATGTTGAGAACTGGTATTTTCTTGATTATCAATTCTCACAAAAAATTAATTGAACTGGGGTTCTCGGCGAGAATTGTGAGAAAACCAAGATTGAGTTTCAGCCTTAATGGAAACTGTATTTAGGTAAATTGGGTAAACTTTTCAGGCATCAACTCGGTACCAATTAGTACCTGATGTTACTGGATAGAGTTGGGTTATGTAATTCTGACAGGTGTGTACCAGTTTTTGTAGGTACGAGTCTTACAACTCTAATTAAGAACAAAATAATGAAAATGATGTCAAACACAAGGGAAAAGAAGATTTTGAGGGAGGTCTCCTGAATTTCATAAATCATTGCAATATGACCCACAAAGGGCCTATCCTGCAGAGACTTACAACAGCACCTTATCACAGGAAGGAAGAGGGCAGGACTCTGACACATATGTACTGACTGTCATCCCTACCCACACGTGGTCTCCCCAGTAAGACTATGATATCATCAAGTTTCTAAGCCACCCACTTTGTGCAGCCTGGCCAAGCCCTAACAAGTACGTGCTGGACTGTGGCCATTTCTGTGTTGCCTAGTAGCTAAGGTGTTGGACTTGCACCTGAGAGAGAAGGGTTCAGTTTAGTGCTAAAACAGATTGCAAATTTATTATCTGTGGTTAATATCAATTATCGAGCATTCACTATAGCCTGGTAGTTATTTGATAACTGTCTGGTTAGTGGTTACAATAGAGGTTAACTGCCAAACTAGAATGTCAGATAGTACTGCATAACCAGATCCTGAGGGAGTATTTATTTTAATTTTTTTAAAAGGTTAAATGGTAATTAAAGAGTAATCCGATTAATTTGATATACACTAGTTAAACAGTGATCAAAGAGTAATCCAATTAATTGGATATCCACCGGATTCTAACCAGATACCATTTGATATGTGTTGGGAAATTGGTGGAGACCTGGATATCTACCCAGATACTGGATATTTTTTTCAGCTCTAGATTCAATTCTTGCCATGAATTCAGTGTGTCCTTGGACTAGTTGCTATCTCTCAACCTTGGTTCCCATTTGCACAATGGAAATAATAACCTACCACACTGGGTTGTTGTGAGGCTGAGCTAGGCAAGGTTGGTAAAGTTTTTTTAAAAACAGAAATTGCTATAGAATTGACTAAGTGCCATAGAATTGACTGAGTATTATATAAAATAACCTAGAGGTTTGGAGTGATGGAAACCTTTGCTTCCAAGAAATGGGCTTTGATAGGTCAGTAACAAAATGAACAAGATTGGTGTGAGTACGCAACCTTGCCGTACTCCTTTCAATGTTGGTATTTGTGGAGAAAGTTCTCCTGAAGTTCCATACTTCACTTGGGCCAAAGTACAATTGTAATATTCCATTATTAATTTAATTAAAGGCAGGTTCTTACCCATATCTCTTAATTCCCTCCATCATTTTGATTTATCAACCATATCAAATGCCGCTCTTAGATCAATAAAGGCTGCATACATTTTCAATTTCTTGTTCATATACTTCCTTACTAAATAATATAAGGAAAATATATTGGTCCATGCACGAATAACCTGGGCGGAAGCCCGCTTGTTCTTCCCCAAGAATATCTTTCTCATCCATCCAAATCCTAACATGGTTCAACAGATGGCGTCCATATATTTTCGTCATGACACTTATCAAGCTTATAGGCCTGTAACAATCAGGATTAGCCCTATCTCCCGTCTTAAAAATTGGCATAATTATATTTTGCTTCCAAACCTTAAAGAATATATTAACTACACCTTCAAGAATGGGTAGCCAGCATCCTTGACTTCCTTTAATAGCATCTGGAAGAATCAAATCATATAATACCTCGTGTTTCTTTAAGTGTCTGTTTCTTAACTAGATTGTAAGATTCTTGGAGCAGGACCGACCAGTCCTTGATGTTATGTGTATCTATACAGCACTGTGTATGACTGGTAGCACTACAGGAATGAGGAGTAGGAGTAGGAGTTTTTTTGAGCATCTGAATTGGTACCCGAATACCTATCAAGTAATAACAAAACAAAAAATATATATCATGAACAAAATCAGAATAAAAAGTTGGTATTTTGGTATACCGGTTGTCAGTATTTTGGTATTTCCGGTACCTGACTGAAAACTGGTTTGGGTAATGAAAATTACCCAAAATATTTGGTTTGATTTGGGTAATGGAAATTTGCTGGGTATACTAGGGATGAAAGGAACAGCTAAACTGCTGTTTGCAAGCATTTCTCACTATGTTAGTAATGGGACCGAGATATCGTCAAGATCTCAGTCCCGGTATGATTTCCCGGAGAGAAACATGTTTGTTTTTTAAAATTAATTTTTCATGTGCAAATGGTCGCTGAACCATTTTGTACATGTGCAGTGACTTATTTCTTTTCCCTGCTGAGACTTTGGTGAAGATATCCTGTTGCTCAGTTTGTCCCTGGACATACCTAGCACCAGAAGTTCACTGAGATATCAAGTAATTTCAATGGGTGTTTTTACACACACATTTCTCCTGCATGTTTGCTGTTACAACCTGGATTTTCTGTGTGTCTAAATCACTTACACAGATCTTAAGCATCCAGCTCTTTGAACTTCTGCGTAGAACTTCTCCCAGAACTTTTGTGTGTAAAAGGTTCTCCTGGTAAACGACACTGCTCCAGGCAGCTGTGGTCACTTTGTTTTCATGGCAGCCTGTAACGTCTACAGCTGAGGCTACTTTAGGCTGCCTCAGGGCAGTGTTCATGTGTTGTGAAGACTGCATCCAGGAACTGCCTCAGGGCAGTGTGTGTGTGAAAAAGGCATTTGGAACTTTCTTGTGAACTTGTAAACCCAGAAGACTGAAAAATATAAATCTTTAAGGTGTGTGTGAAAATGCCCAATATCCTGTTTTAGCTCAGTTGCATATGGGCACAAATTGGTTCTCACATGCAACGTGATGGGCTAACTGACTCCCCTGGCACTGGCAGACAAACCTCACCTCTGGGCTGTTGCTCCTCCACTCCAGTTCCTGCTTGCTGCTCCCTGCTCCTCCCCAGCATACTGCTCAGCTGAGATGGGGACTTCTCCACTCAGCTTTATCCGAGTGCGAGGGAGTGAGAAGGCCTTTTCCCACCTTCATGCACCCCTCTCATGCATCTACCATTCCCTGATGGATCCATATCAGAGATGCACATAGGTCCTTCGCGCACCCCCATTTTGATTCTCACTGGGAACAGGGGAACCGTTAGGGGGTTGCACGCAGATGGGAAGAGGTCTCCTCCTCCCTCAGAAAAAGATGAATCCGGGAAGTCATCAGATAAGCTAAGCAGTGTACAAGACAGGGAGGAGCAGGAAGCAGTGAGCAGGAGCAGAGGAACAGCAGTCTGGCGGTGAGGTGTCCTGGGGCATCCCAGGGGATCCTGGGATGCCCCAGTAATACTCACATTGCTGGGCACTGGGTGGTGGACTGGGGTTTCCCACTGGGGGGTGCCCAAAATGTGGGAATTACCTGTGGGTAGCAAACCTGCTGTCTGCGGTAGCCCTACCTAAAGTATACCCAGTTTTTTCAGGTACTTGTTTCAGCTTGACTTGTTCAGTCATCTCTTGACTCCCAAAGAAGGCATGAAGGATACTTTCCTAGAGTCTATTTTCTGACTGCATTTCCAGTGTAACTCTTCAGATCTCACTTGATTTCTCTGTGCCATTTTAATATTCCCGAACTTTGACCTGCTTCAGCAAATTGATTCCTTACATATCTGCACTGAGCACCAGAACTCCTCTTTCGAGGGCTTATATATATTTTTTCTTGCCTTTCCCACAGGCCCCGAGGAGTGTCTGTATTTGACTTGAGCTGCATCTTGTTATGTTTAAATAGAAGCCAATGATTTGTTGTCATGCAAACTGCCACCAATGACTTCTGGATGACAGTGTTAGCGTTTCATATGTCATTCGCTGGTTTCACTCGGGGTTTTACTATTCCCCCACAGCCATCACATCTTGCAGTCAGCGAAGGAGAGTTCTGTAGCAATTTCTAACCCCCTGATATTGTGCTTTGTAGATGTCACTGCTTGGCGTATGCTAGGATATGCTGTTGCTTAGTGGACGTGTGCTAGCAGAGTGATGGTTTGCAGAGTGCCACAGTCTGAGTGACGGTTTTCTTGCAAGGTCTGTGCAAATGCGGTCTCTAATGCCATGTGGGTTAGTTTGGGGCCTCAGGCAGGAACCAGCAAAGCTGAGAAAAAAGAGGCGGTGAGACCTAAGAGCACATCTAGTTGAAAGGAGAGACTACATGTCTGGTAGGAGAGCTGGATCTCTGGGTTAAGAGTAGAGGTGAAATGAGTATCCACAAAAATGGGTATGCCCATGAATTTCAGGTGAATTTCAGAACCAAAAAATGTGGGTACCTTTTTGATACCCAAACCAATTTTCAGTTGTGTACAAGATATACCAAGATGTTCAATTACCAACAAAGTACTATACCAAAATACTAATTTTATCCTTCCTCCCACATCTTTCTAACTTTTTGTCCTGGATATCAGGGAATTTTGAGGATATTGGTGTGGGTGGGGGGTAAGGGGAGTGATTCCTGATATTCAAAAAACTGGAAACTGAAACTTTGGTTTTCGGGTACTTGATCTGTATTCGGGTGCCGATTTGGATACCTGAAAATGCGAGTATTGCCCTGGGGTACCAAATCAGGTACTCATTTCACCTCTGGTACTGGTGCAAGATCTAATGGGGGTATTGTGAACAATGATGAAAATATTACTCTGAGAAGGAAAAAATACTCAACTTCCTTGACTCCTCGAGGAAGCTGGAGAACCTGGTGTGTAATTTCGGGACCAGAGCCACAGGCCGATAAGTGCTTCCCATTTGTGGTGTTTAGTTTGCTATCTTTCTTGAAGTGAAGTGTTGACCTGGAGATGGGTGTGACAGCAGTAGCCATGCTAAAAGTGGTGCGGTAAGGGGACTGAATTCCCCTTTTTGACATGGAGAATCTTTAGACATAACAGTGATCGGGTGACAAACCCCCTAAGCATGTGCTTGGTCATTGTGTGTACTAAGCACCAGAACAATCCCAACACCAGTTTGACCCAACATGCAATGTGAACACTATTGCATCACAAGGACAATTTGCATGTTTCGGCTAACACGTGGCCAAAGCCAACATTGTGTCTAATGATATCACGTGGCATGTTAGCAGGTACAACACAGGGAACAAGATGTCAGTGCTTGCTTGCTGAGATCGGGTGGCAAGGAAAACACCTATTTGCCCAAGATGGGCTGTGTGTCTAAGCAGCGCCACATGGTGAACAGGGGGCCTAACCGGTGTTCATATCAAGGTCAAAACACCCATTCAGACACCCATTGACGTTATGTCTAAAGACATGGTCACTCCTCATTGTTCAGATCATTGTGGTGTCATGAAGCTCCATAGAGGATGGGGATTACATTCAAAATGGGTTTAGGCAAAGGGAATCTCCCACCCACTTTCCGATGTGGTCATCCCCCACCCCCCTTAGGACACCATGATGTCACAAAAGTCTACAGGGGTCAGGATGCATGAAACCTCAAAGATGAAATGAGTATGTGCCTTCTGGCAACACATGCAATTTTGTGAACTGTGTTGATACCCTACCAGCTACCTGAGTACCAACAGAGTGCCTGATTACTTGAAAAATTGGTATTTACATTACCGATTTATCGGATATAAAACAGGATGGAAACTATAAATTTTCCAGTATGGAAACTCAGTTTTCAAGGATTAGAATTCATAAAAAATCAGGACATCGAGTACCTGGATCCAGCACCAATTGGGGGCCGATTAGTACCCAAATTTGGGGGATCAGTTTGAGTACCAGAGATTCAATCTATATACCGGCTTTTGTGGCTACTCTTTTCAGCTCTGGTGGTAACCCTAGTAGTATGTGAACTCCATAAACTTGTATTTTCGCAATCGTGTGGAGAAAAAATGGATTCTATCTGGATATTTTTTATATCGACTCCTAGGGCAATTTTTTCTTTCACTCACACTATTGCAATAGTTCTGAAACATTTTTCATGGAATTACTGGAGGATACGTGAAAAGAGAATTTGGTCCCTTCAATCTCAAAGGTGCTGACTTTGACCTATAAAACCTTAATAGCTTTCATCTAACATACCTTAGGAGCCACCTCCCCCTCTATGTCCTGTTTCAGTCTTCTACAAGTACACCATGGTTTCAAGAAACCTTGATAGCTATGTACAGAAATACTCACAACTTGGGCTGAAACCCAAATCTCAGATCCTCTTTTTTCTCTGCAAGAATCAGGATTCCTGGCTTATTCTTGCAAACAAGAGTGAGCCAAGAAATGATATGGATTCTCACTGAGAAAAGCAAGAAACTCAAGAGAGTCTTTCCCTCACACTGTCTCTTTCCCCACACTTTCCATTCACTTTGCCCATGTCCCTGGGTGCCGCACGGGGCGCTGGGGTCTCGCTCACAGCGAATTAGCTCACCCCTTGCTATGTCATGTTAACCTAGAGCATCGGCTGAAACCCCTCCTTCCAGGCAGGGGGTACCCTCTCAGGACACAACACTCAATCCAGAGGGTCTTAGTCAGAGTCCTTTATTTGGACACCGCCCATGTCCAGTGCACCTGGGGCTGCCTGCTCGTCCGCCTCCACCCTACAGGCCCAGGTCCGTCTCTCCAGACTTCAGGAGCAAGGCAACTACAACCCCCCAAAGTCCATCCAACCAGGCCTTACAACCCCAGGCTCTTGCCAAGCCTTCCCCCAGGCAAAGGGCTCCCTCTTAGGCATAGCCTCTCCACAATACCTGAGTCCTGCTGGTTCTCCAGTCTTTCAGCACCCTGGAGAGCATAGACCAGGAAGACTTTCAGGGAGATGTTGCTCCTTTGTCTCCCTGGTAGAGACTGAGAACTCAGCCTTCCCCTCTTTATATACAGCAGAGTGGGCATCTACTCTCCTAAGCCTTAAAGGGCCACTAACCTGCCCACTCTTATACAGGGGTTGTCAGCCTGTGCTCCCCACAGGCTGATCCCCAGCTATGGGGTTGGCCCTGCCACACCCCTGGGCATGTTCAGCCTTCCGACTGACCCACACAGCCCCCTTATTAAAGGGGCAGCATCCCCGTAGGACTGCTCCCTTCAACACCTTCTGTTCCAATTTTACCAATGGTGAACTGAAGTGCAGAGAACGTAAATGACTTCCTCCAGGTCACCCAGGAATTTTTTTTGGTAGCAACCCCAGTCTTCTAGCAGTCCTCAGCGTGGCTCAGGCTAAAGGCATGGAAAATCAGAGTCACTTGCAAAGTCCAAACAGTATGACAAGGTGTCAATAGCTCTGTGTCTTGGAGGCCACTAGGCCAGCTAATCTGCCCTATAGTGAGTAGAACAAATCTGTAAAATATAGAGATACATAGAGATGATTTATAAAATCTGCCTCCCCTTAAAAGCAGTCTCAGCTAGCATTAAGGTTGCACCTTGAGCCAAGACAATTAAGATTCAAAGCCACTGGGATTAAAGCTATCACAAAGAGCAAGTAGAGGCTGCTCATTAATTATTTTGGTGTGCAGTCAGATGAAGAGACAGCTAGATATGGCATCAAAGGGACTTTTAATTTGGCCAAAATAGCCGTGTTTCTGAAAACAAAATAAAACAAAAATACGCAAATTCAAAGCAACAAACACTGTCCCCAGGATAGAGACACAACCCTTCCCCCCCCCCCCCAAATAGGGGGGGAGAAATGCCAGCACTTTATTAGTGGTTGTGGTACATCCAATATAAAGGGGGGGGGGAAGCAGAGAAGTCTTAGAATTATCAGATTACCTTATCAGATACATTTGAATAAGGTGAAGGCAGCAAAAAAAAAATCAATTACACAATAGTGGAGACCCTGGGGTCAGTTCTAACCCCACGGACCCTGTTTGCAGCCACATGCAAGCTTCTCAGATCCCCGTTTGTTACCACATGACCCTTTCTCCATACGTGAACATGGGGGTCCCAGAAGGAGAATGTCCCAGTGCTCAGGCAGGAGCTCAGATTTTGGGGAATTAGCCTTTTCAGTCGCCTAGGGTCCACACATACCAGAGATTCAGTCTGAGCTCATGACACGCTACAACCTGTTGACCTACCCTCTTCTCCCCCTCAAAAGACATGACCAAAACAATATTTCAAAGAAAGAGGGTGTGTGTATTTAACAAGACACAGACACACACAAACAGCGTTGCCTAATCCAGACTGGTGCTTACAGGGCTAAATTAAGCAGTGTAGAGGGGAGTCTCCAGGCTGTGGAGAACAGAAGGTAGGCTGTTCCACCCAAGGTCAGAGACAAGAGACAGATAGAGAATGAAAGTAGTTCTTCAAAAAGGGTGTGTGTTTGAAATTCCTGAGTTCAAAGTGGAAGAGAAAGAGAGTAAGTGGGAGAGAGGGAATGTGAGGAAGGTGGATAAGAGATTACCTCTCCTTTGCCCATTGCGAAGGGGATGGGTGAGCCCCAGCAATCCTGAGATGAGTCAGGAGTGGGAGGGGACAGGCCTAAGCCTGGGAGACCGCTGGAGCAGACCCGCACAGGAGACCCGTGCACATCCACTTCCAACAGCAACTCAACTCTACAATAGGAGGCCCAGGTCAGTTGTAGGGACCAGGGAACAAAGCTGCACAAGTGAGTTGTTTTCAGGGTTGGTCCATGGTAGCTGGAGTGCGTGGAGGCTGCCTGAGTGGGCGCAGTGGTCACCATAGGAGCTGCCCATTAGAATCCCTCCTCACTTATTCCACGTGTATGGGTGTTCTGCCGCCATGCCACTCATCGGCCATGAACCCCTCCTCAAGCATTGCTCATTTAAAAACACCCAAAGGTCAGCAGTATGATAATACATTATTATTATTATTGATATTATTATTATCATCATAATATCATATATTTTTATAATTATAAAATTATAATATAATATAATATATAATATAATATAATATAATATAATATAATTATAATTAATACCAAAGGTCAGCTGTACCTGAGATTATGAATGTCCTGTCTGGTTCAGTTTTGTAGGATCAGTTTCAGTGGGGTGTTGTACGCCGATGCGATGGAGTTGTTGGGACCGTGAGGGCCACCACTTATGAACTTGATCCCTGTCCATCCTGGCTGGTGAAAATCAGCTGGGAGACATTGGGGCTGTTGATAGTGGAGGTTGCCAATGCCTCGTTTATGGAGGGCAAAGTTGTGGAGTGACTGAAGGAGGCTGTGGTGCGGCCTTTGCTTAAGAAGCCATCACTTGACGTTGATATGTTTACAAGCTGTCGGCCAGTCTATAACCTTCACTGTTTAGGGAAGATTATTGAACAGGCAGTGGCCCAGCAGCTCCAGGGACATCTGGACCGCATCAATTTTCTTGATTCCTCACAGTCTGACTTGCATTCGGAATATGGCACTGAGAATGCGTTTGTGTCCTTGATTGACAATCTTTGGCAGAAGTTGGACCAAGGTCGGTCCACTCTTCTGATTCTGTTAGATCTTTCGGTGGCTTTTGACATGGTTGACCACAATATCTTGGTGACCTGGCTGCCAGACCATGCCAGGGTGGGAGGGACTTTTCTTGAATGGTTCTACTCGTTCCTGGCTGGGAGATCTCAGTGAGTGGTATTGGGGGATTGTACATTGTTCCTCTGAGACCTCATGTGTGGAGTCCCACAGGGATCCATTCGATGTGTACATGCAGCCTTTGGGCAAGATCAAGAGAGGGTTTGAAGTTCAGTGTCATCAGTATGCTGATGACACCCAGCTGTGCCTCTCATTTTAATCTGACTCAGGCCTGGTAGTCTCAGTATTAGCCCGATGTTTGACTGTTGTGGGACAGTGGATGAGGACAAGCCATCTGAATCCTGACAAGATGGAGGTGAAGCTGGTGGGTAAGGGCGAGGGAGTGGATGCTCCCAACACTGATGGGGTGCATCCCTCCTTGGTTCCTCAGATTTGTAGTCTGGGAGTCCTCCTCGATTCGCCGCTCTGCCTGGATGCCTGGGTGGAAGCTGTGGCAAGGAGTGCATCTGGTGAATTACACCTTTGGCCATATATCTTCGACTCCGATCTGGCCACCATCATCCATGCATTCATCACCTTGCAGTTGGATTACCACAACACACTCTATGTAGGGTTACCCTTGGTGATGACCTGGAGGCTGCAGATGGTGCAGAATGTGGTGTCTCAGCTCCTTGCAGGTATGAGCCTTCGGGAGCACATTATACCAGTGCTCCGTTCTCTGCACCGGCTGCCTATAGTCTTCCGGGCCTGATTCAAGGTGTTGGTTATAACCTATACGGCTTGGTACTCACTTACCTGTGGGATCACCTCATCCCTCGTGTCCTGGATCAGCTGCTGAAGTTGGCCAGGGGTGCCCACCAGGAGGTCCCCCAGGTTTCCCAGGTGGCGGCATTCAAGCAGGCATTCTAAGTGGCCATGCCACAGCTATGGAACTCAGTTCTGGTGGAGATTCATCTCTCTCTGGATCTCCCCTCCTTCTGTAGACCATTGTTGTTTCACCAGGCATTTGGTGAAGGGGACGGGGTGTGTGGGGGGGGTTAAGTTAGGTGTTTTTTAGGATTTATTGGGGGCCTCTTGTGGTTGTTAATTTTTATTATATATTTTTATATATTGTATTTTATATTTGTATTGTGTTGTGTTCACTGCCCCGAGCTGACATTTGGCAGGAGAGCGTGGTATAAAAATGCTGAAATAAATAAATAAATAAATCATATGAGGAAAGACTGATGGCACTGGGCATATTTAGTCTAGTACTGAGATGATTAAGGGGGGTGGGGAGACATATTGACAATTTTCAAATACTTCAAAGGTTGCCACCAAACAGATAGAGACCATTTCTTCACCATTGCTGCTGAGGATTGGACAATGGGTTTAAATTACGGTACGGGAAGGCAAGATTTGGCTGAATATAAGGGAAATATTACTAACTGTTAGAATAGGTCGACAGAGGAGTGAAACGCCTTGAGAGATGAGATTTGGGGAACTTCTTCCTCAAGGCAAGACTCTACAGACATTTGTCATGGATGTTTTATCCATCTGATACATAGACATGGGTTCCCTGAGTTTCCCCAATGGAGAAAAAACAGTGGGGCCGATCCCAAGCCTTGCGGATCCCCCACACAGATGTGAACATGCGCACCCACGCAGAAATGACACGCACTGCCATTGCCACCACGTTGTGCTGCGCAAAAATCGCACACATGCGTGCGCACGCAATGTCCATGGGTCTTGGGATCGGCCCCAGTGAGCATGGTCCCTGAGGGTATGGTATCAAACCTCATGCCAGAGGGTTTGACTAGATGACTTTTGATGTCCCGCCATTCTGTGATTCTGTGTCACAACTGGAAATTACTGATATAAAATAAGGAATATCCTTTAAAAGACTGTCTACCTGCCAACCTGACAGCCAATATGGTGGTTTCAATGGTTTCACAGTGCTGAATGCCCATCCATGTCTAAAAATATATATATCAAGTGCCGTTTCAGAAATATTCTAACTGCTCCAATTTACCTTGCGATCTGTCTTCTTTCCATTCAGAATCCGATGTTGCTGACTTTGATGGCAGAAGCTCCCTCCTCTACAGGTTCAATCAAAAACTGATGAGCACTTTCAAAGATGTGGTTTCCCTGAAGTTCAAGAGCATGCAAGGGGATGGAGTCTTATTCCATGGAGAGGGACAGCGTGGAGATTACATTACCCTGGAGCTGCAGAAAGGGAAACTCTCCTTACACATTAACCTGGGTAGGATTCTATGACTTCGGTCGCTGAAATGCAATTACATTGAGTTGGGTTTTTTATATATATATATATATCACCATTTATGATTCGTTTCAGCAGGCTCCACCTGACATTAGAGACCCATTGTACTCAGCTACACTGACCCATAGAATGCCCCAAGGAGCTTATGCATATTACGTATTAGCAAGACAGGTAAAGAGGTGAGAGAGTGAACAGGAAGCTATTGTTTACCTTCACTCATAATTCAAGCCCAAGCAAATGTGGAATGAAATTATCTGGCACCAGATTTAAAAGAAAGAGAAGGAATTACTTTTCACACAACACACGATTTACCTGTGAAAATCAATGCCAACGGGTGTCGGGAAGACCAAAAACATAACTTGGTTCTTAAAAAGAATTAGTCAAGTTCACAAAGAAGAGGTTATAGAGCTGAAACAAATAGACTTTTTAAAATGTGTGAATATTATTTGTATATTCAAATAGACACCCAAAATATCCAAATAGATATCCACACCTTAAATGATATTGGTTTGCCAATATATTATCATATTTATTTTTGGATATTCCAGTTTTTCTGGTGTTTGGGGGCATTTCATTTAGGATATTTGGCTATTTCACCAAGCATAGGGTTTATTAAAATGTGACGGCTCAGTGACACACCTTGAGGGGAGCCACCTCACCCCTGGGCAGGGGTCTGCCCGGTCGCCAAACAAACATTCAGGCAACCATGACTGGGGACGGGGTGGGGAGAGGGCAGGGAACATGCAGAGGTGGGTTCACACAGTCCTGCCCCCTTCACTCCTCAGTATAGCCCCGCCTTCTCCCAGGTGGGTGCAGCGGCCTATCAGGCTACTGTGCCCACCTAGAACTTCTCCAGCCATGGGCCAGGGTTAGGTGGAGCTGGCCATCACAACTGATGGCCTGGTCTTACACTGTCCAGGGAAGTCTACCCTGGACCATAGCAGGGCTTAACACGGGATGTGCGCTGCCTGGGAGCCCAGCGCATATCCTGTGTTAGCCCTGCCACGGTCCAGGGTTGCATCTGCTCCCTCCCATGGTAAACATCTGGTAGGATAGAAGCTGACATGACACCCCTGCCCATGGGGGGTAAGCATGGCTATGGGCAGGGGTGTCACATCTGAAAATACCCAGAGAAACCGAACTGACTGAAACCAAACTGAAAAATTGAAACAAATACCCAAGTGAAGCAAGAATGAATAGCAGTTTTTCTTCACTTTGGCTGCGTTCCCACCTGTGGCGGCAGCGGGAGGGGCGAGAGAAGACGTGACAGCACAGAGGAGCCGGCCGACGGGAAAAGAGACGGTGTCAACGGGGATCTGCCACGGCTTCTCTCGCGCATGTCAGGGCAGGATTGTACACCCTTAATGGAAGCTGAATGCAGCACAGAAACTTTGAGAACAGAAGAGGGGGAGAAATCCAAGTGAAAGTATCTGTGGCATGTTGGAAGAGTTTGCAGAGGTAATGTGGATCAAAGGGGCGGTACTGGATTAGCCGAGGAAAAAAAATTACAGAAAATTCCTTCCTTTGTTGCTTCAGCAGAGCTGGTCAAATTTATTTTTTGTTGAAAACAAAAATCCAAATTATAATTAATACTTTGATTTTCATTTCAAAATGTTTTTTAACCCACCCCTCAGACATGTGCGTGTGCGTACGTACACATAGACACACATGTCCAGATACTGGATCTCTATTGTTTTGGGGTTGTATTTTTTAACTTTTGGTTGTTGGGACACTGGGTTGTTTGGTTATTTGGTTACCTTATTTCCACATATTACATATGTGTAATATGAGTTCCAGGTGCAAGGACTGGAGTAGAACAGGAGAAGGGTTTAAGATGTTTCAGACAGAAAGAGATTCTGGAACAGATGATGGCGGAAGAATAGTGGACTTCCCAATTGGGAAGAAGTGAGCAAGTGAGCAAGAAGTGAGGACAGAATGCTAGGAAAGAGCAAGACCATGAAGGGCCTTGAAGGCATTAGGCTTTATTGTCTTAAATTTCCCAACACTGCACCAACTGCGTTTGGCATATGTCTGCTGGATTTAACATGAGTCATCAGCCAAGCAGAGAGAGCTAAAGGCATTAAAGGGGAGCTTGTTAATAATCTCTTTCCTGTGTTTCTTCCTTTATGCTTAATTGTGTTTATTTTAAATGCCAGGAACAATTTCCTACAGCTCTTTGCTTATTTTTTTCATAAATACATTAATTGGCTTTGACCCCAACTAATCCTTTCTTTTCTTGTCATAATCATAGCAGAAATGATACCCTTATATGCCTATTATTCCTTATCAAAAAGAGTTTTGGGCACTACTAGGGATGTGCAATTTGTTTCATTTTTATTAGCTACTAAAACAAATTGGGCTCCTTTCGTTTTATATTTATTTATTTATTTATTTTATTTTACAAATGTTTTACCCCGGGGCAGCTAACACGTACATAAAAGTAGAAAATATAAAAATACAATAAAAATATAAAACAACAGTATAAAACCCACATAATGAGGAGCCACAGAATACAAAAGAAAAACCCTCCTCCCTAACCCTCACCCCCTCAAACGTCTCCCTCACTGAAAGCCTGGCGGAATTGCGAGGTCTTACATAAATCATTGAAAGGAGGCGAGGTCTTGGGCCTCTGCTCGGTGCAGCCACCGGGAACACCCTCTCCATAGTCGTCCCCCATGATACCGGAAGGATTTCGAGAAAGGCACTCCCGGTTGACCACAGGGGCTGATCCAGAGCCCGGGGAATAAGTTGATCCTGTAGATAGTTTTAGTAATAAATGTTTTGAAAACGAATGAATAAGGAAACAACATAGACTTGCTTTTATTCTTTTTGCCCCCACACAGGAAATAAGGCACAGACACAGAGATCTTAGGTAAAACTGGCCGCAACCATTTATTAAAAACAACCAGCATAACCGGAAACCTGTTGATAAACAAGAACCAATTAATAAACCAATCAAATCAATTCGTGAGAACGGTGGATAGCTCTGTTGCCAAATTGATTTCCAATTAATATATATAATTAAATATATATATAATTACCCCAATAGCCAATCAAGAATTGAATAGTAAAGCCAAATTGATCACCCTGGGTGATCTATTAGGAGAGTGATTGGGCATTAAGTCCAACCTTCTGATATCACCTCCGTCCCTAATGCCCCTCACTCCCCGCGTTCAGTACCATAATGTATGACTACTTGGACTGGAGATACCAGTCCAATCCCCATTTTCAACTGGACCAAAATTGGTCCAAGCCAGAAAGAACTGTAGATCAAGTGACCATGTCGGGACCGCTTAGATCCTTCCCATATACTCCTTGACGCCAATCCTTCTTCTCTGGGATAGCAGTGGGGCGCCCATCCCCTGACTGCTTCCCGAGTCCCACCTCCTGGATGCCTATCAGCATCCACCATTACCTGATGTTTTCCATAATGGCAGCCAATTCCGAATACCTGTTTAATTCACCATGGTACTGAACTCCGCCGGTTGCAATGAATTAGAAGAAATACAGACACCAAACCCCCACCTCAGATTCCCATAATGGATCAGCATTGTGAGGAAGCCGAAAACCCTTTTCGGGAAAAATTACTTCCTGGTCCCTCAATAACATAGGCGACCGGAACAAATCCACAGTACCATTCTGAGGGTGGGTGGGCTTCAGTTGCTTGCCGGCAGCTGAATGAAGGCTGTTCGGCCCAGCAACACCACGTGGACACCCAGTGTCCTATTAGAAGGGCGCATTCTCATGCCAGAATCCCCTTTGCAAGCTGCAGCCTCCTGAATGGGGCAGCTTGCATGCTCGTTGTTTCCCGCCCTGGCCAGGTTCCAGCCTGCCCAGCAACAGCCCGTACCTGATTCCCCTGATGGGGCAGGCACAAATTAACCCCTGCAGCACACAAGGCGCTTAGCAGGGGCTTTTTTTTGCGGGGGGGTCTGTTTAATTTAAGACAAAATATCACTTTGAATGCGCAAAATTGCCACAGGGCCATTCTACTCACCATTCTCCAGAGTGGTGTCGGTAGGTGAGGAGGAGGGAACTGAGATGAACATCTGGATGCAGGGCGGGAGTTCCACCCGGGGAATCCCTCCACAGAAGGGGACCTATTGCTTGATGACTTAAGGCACAATGGTGGAATCCCCAAACTGCGGGTGGTATCTGAGGGCTGTTAGCCAGAAGGGTGAGGTTCCCAGAGCAGGTTTTGAATAATCAGGGCAAATCTGTCATATTTATCCTACCCAATCCAAAAATGGCAGTTTGGATAATAGCGGATATCTGTTTACACTCCCTTTGGTATCTGTTTCAGTGATTCCATTTGAGTTTTTTTCCTTTTTGGTTTAGTTATTTCTGATGGTTGGACATTTTGGTGTTTTGGCAACAACATTTTAGCCAATATTAGTACTATTGTGCATATACAATTTCAAAATATGATACAATCAAAATACTGAAATGGCCAAAGTACTGAAAATAACCAAAACTGAAAAAATTAAATACCTAAAAAACCCACACCATTCCGGTGTAAGTACCAGTTTTGGTCACAGATATTACTCAGGTACTTGGAAGGTACTCAAATTTCCAGTCTTTGCAGATTGGGAGTTGACTCTGAGGTTGGTTTTTTTGTTGGTTTCTTTTTTGCCTTCTGCAGCGTAGGTGTGGCTCATCTGTTTGGGACCTGGATCTTTCTTTTTCTAAAATTGTTCTGTTATTTCATCCGTCAGTGTGTTCTGATTGGTCCAGTCTCTACTTGTGGCCAACTTTTTTTAAGTCTCTTTTTCTTATTGAATTGATTTTTCTGTGCCGATAGTTGGGGTGTGGCAGGCCTTGTGGTGGGGCAGGGGGATGAATTAGATGACCCTCTCGAACCCTTTCCAGATTTTGGTCTCTATGGACTAACAACAATGTGTGGGCAGCGCATTGGCTCACCACCCTGGCTCAGGGTGGCAAACCACAGCCTATACAGCCCAGACAGGGTAGGGGCACTGAAGAAACATGCCCACAGCTGGAAAACTGTCCCACCGTCCACAGGATCTGACTAGGGAGGAGAGTTCAACAAATATGGGGTGACTGGCCCCACCAGCACCCTGCTCCCAATGCCCTGGACCCCACCATGATGGACAGCCATCGTGGCCAATGGTGGACAGCCATGGCAGCCGGCCATGGCAACCCCTGATCCATGGTGGATATGATGGGGCAGAACAAATGTGCTGGTCCACTATGGTCCACATTGGCTTGCATAGGTGGCCCTTATCCCAGGCTGTGAACTTGGAGATTTTCTGAGGATGCAGCCCAGACTCGCCACCTACCTGCCTCAGGGCAATCCTGAGCTAACATCCGGCACTGCCAAAACAGAGGTGTTGGTGGCTTCCGGGCCAAAGCGGACTGCGGTCATGTCTGTTTTTACCCTATGACTCTATGGCACTTGAAAACGTGAATAATGCTCACAAACCTATCTCCTATATTAGCTCTACTGGTTACATTCCCAATGTCATTGTGCCAAAAAACAAAACCAACAACCCACATTTGTGTTCCTGTTACTGAGTTTTCTCTTAAGTGGGTTAGATACAATTTGTTTCGTTAAAATAAAAAATAAAAATAAAAACGGAAGGCGTGGGGAGAAGCACAGAGCATGATGGCTGAAATGTCAGGAGTAATTAGATTGTACGTAGGTGGACACCCACGGCTGCAACACATCTGTTACATTTGTGTGCAGCAGATTTTCATGTAATCCAGACAGAGCTCTCCAAATGCTAAGGTTGGCCCTGTACTTCACAACTGAGCAAAAAAGTATTAGCTGATGCTGCAGTGTATGATGGTGAATGGTGATGCAAGTAACTTCTGGGGGGATACCCTAGCTAAACACCAGGCCTGTGAAATGAAAAGGGCTGATTCACACAACACCCTTTCCACTTGCTCATTATTTCCTAAACTCACCACAACCTTTTTCTCAACTCTCCCACCCAACTGTATCCCTGCCTGCCAAACGGTTGACGAAGCAGAAAGGTCATTTCCAAAAGATGAGCAGGCTTGGACTATCTCCAAGGAAAGAGAGTTCAATAATTGTGGAGCAGCTGCCGGTAGCGTCTCTCTGCATGTCCTTGCTGTAGGTGGGCAGATGCTGCCTGCAAGATGGCACTTCCAACTGACCTCGGAGGCTGCGAGGGGATGTGAGGGAAGAGATGTTCTATATGTCTATATTGCAGCAGTCCCAACGATAGGTCTCCCTTGATCTGTATTTATCTTGATTGGTACAATGCATTCACATATTTGCCGATTTCCGTACATTTCCTCCCTACTTCCTTGTGGTATTTCCAAAGGGCATGGAGGACTGTCTTTATGATACCTCTGCGTGCACTGTTCTGGGGGTAGCATTGAGTGGAGGTAGGAGTCTCTGCTCTAAAACTCTCTAGCCACAGGTGTATGGTTGTCAGGAGGTAGGCAGTGACAAAGAGGAAATGATAGAACAGGGCCTGAAGCTTGCCCCAGGTTAATCAGATTACACAACACCATTGCTACTTGATAGTCACATGCACACACTCATACATGTACAATTTTCTCATATGCAGTCAAGGGCATAGGCACATGCAGGAGCATGCATACATAGGCACTAGGGATGGGAATTTCAGTTTCGGATAGAATCAAAATTGCCCGTTTCAGATTAATCTGATTTTTTTTCCCCCCAGATCTGGTGTTTTGGTTCTTTGACATTGATTTTGGTTCTGTTTTTTTGCATTGCACCAGTTTTGTATTTTTTCCTTTCTTTTATTGAAGTTTCTTCCCATTGACTTCCATATTAGAAAAAGATCAGAAACCAAACAAATCCAAAACGGAAAGGAAATCTGAAACATAAAGATGCTATTAATGGTTAGAGGGTTACGCTGCGGGCTATTGAGTCCTAGCATTCCAATTTAAGAACTCAGGCTTACCACAGCATCATCTTCTCTGTGTCTTCCTCCATAGGTGATGCAAAGCTGCGGTTCAGTAACAGCCACACCTCAGTCACCCTGGGCAGCCTCCTGGATGATCAACACTGGCACTCTGTTCTCATCGAGCGATTCAACAAGCAAGTGAATTTCACAGTAGACAAGCAAACTCAGCACTTCCGGACCAAAGGGGACTCGGATTATTTAGACATTGATTACGAGGTGTGTCCAGTCATTGGGATAAGGTTCTTGGGAATGCAATTGAGTTCTGGGGAAATGTGTATTGGGAGAGAGTCATTCTTGGCACCAGTGGCTTTCATCCTAGTCGGTACCCTTCACTCCTAAAACTCCGTGCATGACAACAACAAGCCTGAACCATCTCAGTAACAACCAGGGCTGCTGTTCAGGTTCCTGAGAGCACCACACCTTTGGGTAGATAGGATAGACCAGTAAAGTCCACTGGCTGCCCCAGCACCACAATGATGGCTGAAAGTACACCTCCGCGTACAATGTGTGGGTAGAAATATAGTGGGGGACATGATGCCCCTCCCCGTAGTTTCAAGTTCATGAGGGTGGGGCTTGTGTACGTCAATGGGATGGGTATCATGCACATATTTTAGCCCAAAGTTACACCACTGGCCCAATACATAGGAAAGCAGAGGTCACACCAAAAGCCCTCTCCTCCTGGCCAAAACTCCACTTTACCATGCCCCCACAGTCATGGCGCTGCCCTTTTTTCTGAATGATAAAACTCAAAGGCTCCACCTCTCATTTCCATGATACCACCTACATTGTGTTCCCCACTCCATCCAGGGACATAGCAGATGGAAGTGATGGACCTGGTTAGTTCATATATACATAATACAGTAAATACACCAATGAACTGGTAATATCTAAGCAGGCGTGCATCTGGCTATTGCAAGAGTTGCAAACTATGCCAGATATGATTTTAGCTTAAAGGGACAGCTCTCCATGGTGGTGGATAAGATGTTTGTAGGTGTGGCCATCCTGCATTCAAGCAAGGGACTTGACAACCACTCTTGACTGAGGACTCTTCCAACTCTGATTGTATTAAATGAATAAGCACGGTGAATATCACATCCAATGGTTTTGTCCAATTCAAACCATGAGGAGGTATCCAGTGCAATCCATATCAGGTATTGAGGGTCTTCACCTTGTGTTTGATTTGGCGGTTTGGGAGTTTGGGAGTGCTGCTTGTATACCGTGGACCTACCTGTGCAGCAGCCTCCCTACATGCTTTGGCAGAGGTGGTGTTGGGGTCCCCAAAGTCAGTAGTCTTTGGGGACTTCAGCATTCACACCGACACTGACCTTGTGGGAGTGGAGCATGAGTTCATGGCCGCCATGGCAAACATGGACCTGTCCCAGAGAGTTATCGGCCAAACACATCAGGGGGCACATACCTTTGACCTTGTGTTTTGCACCAGCCATGAGGTGGGTGCTCTGTTAGTGGGGGAGTTATCAGTTGTACCCTTGTCATGGACGGACCATTACCTCATGCAGGCTTCGCTTCTGGCGCATGTCTGCCACCGGAAAGGTGCAGAACCGATTTGGATGGTTTGCCCTTGGAGGCTGATGGAACCAGATCAGTTCCGGAATGCTCTGGGTGAGTTACCCTCTGACCTTGACGACTGTTCCATTGATGACCTCGTCATGTTATGGAATAACTTGCTGACTGAGTCCATTGATCGGATAGCTCCTAGACGATTGCTGCCCAGGCGGCACTTTCGCAGACATCCTTGGTTCTCCGAGGAACTGCAGGTGCTGAAGCTAGAAGGGTGGCAGTTGGAGCGATGATGGCATCGTTCACATGCTGAAACTGACAGATTGCATCATAGAGCCAGTTCATGAGCCTATACCGTAGCTATGCGGGCAGAAAAAAAGGAGTTTTTTGCTCCCCTCATAGCATCCGTTAAATTCTGTCCAGCGGAGCTTTTCCAGGTGGTGCACGGACTGGTCAGTCCAGCCTCCCTCCGTCTTGGAGTGGAGTCATCTATTGCTCATTGTGACATGTTTGTGGATTATTTTGTGGATAAAATCGCTCGGATCCACCACGACTTCAATGCCACAATTAATACATGTGGGGAATTGGAGGTTATGGAAGCCTCATCTTGTCTGGTTTTGTGGGATCAATTTCAGTTGGTGACACCCCCTGATGTGGTTGTTGTTCTTGGGGCTGTTAGGGCCACATCTTGTGAATTAGATCCTTCCCCATCCGGGCTGATTAAATGTTGCCGGGAAAAAATGGGGCCATTTCTGGGTGGGGTGGTCAACGCCTCCCTTCGGGAAGGCAGAGTGCTGGGCTGTCTAAAAGAGGCAGTGGTTCGGCCTCTGCTCAAGAAACCATCACTTGACATTGACTCCCTTGCCAGCTATCAGCCTGTCTCTAACCGTTACTTTTTAGGGAAGGTTATTGAATGGGTAGTGGCTCAGCAGCTGCAGGGACATCTTGACTGCGTCAGTTATCTGGATCCCTCTCAGTTGGGATTTCATCCAGGATATGGCACTGGGACTGTGCAAGTGGCTTTGGTGGATGATCTGCCCCAGAAAATGGACCAGGGTCATTTGACCCTGTTGGTTCTATTAAATCTTTTGGCTGAATTTGATTGTTGATCATGAGATGTTGGTGACGTGCCTGCAGGACTGTGAAGGGATGGGTGGGACTGTTCTCGAATGGTTCTGGTCTTTCCTCACCAGTAGTATGCAGCGAGTGGTTCTTGGGGAGTTTCTTTCATCATACCAAGACCTCTCGTGTGGAGTCCCGCAGAGTTCAGTTTTGTCCCCTCTCCTGTTCAATGTATACATGAAGCCACTTGGTGATGTGGTCAGGAGGTTCGGCATGTGGTGTCATCAATATGCTGATGAAACCCAGCTGTATATCTCTTTTTCAACAGATCCAGACCCTGCAGTCTCGGTGCTTACTCAGTGTTTGATGGCTGTGGGGGGCTGGATGAGGACTAACCAACTGAAGTTGAATCCCAAAAAGAAGGAGGTGATGTTGGTGGGTAAAGCAATGGAGATGGTGGCCCCCATTATTGGCAGAGTCTGCCCTCCATTTTTATCCCAGATATGGAGTCTGTGGGTGCTCCTCGATGTGCAGCTCTGCTTGGATGTCCAGGTGGATGCTATGGCAAGGAGCAAGGATGGGCGAACATGGTTCAGAAGTTTGGAGTTCGGCCCAAACTCAGCCTTTTCGGACGACCGAACCCGAACCCAACTCTGAACATGAACTGACCGAACTAAACTAGATTCCGAATGTCGAAATGACCAAACAGTTCGGCCAGTTCGGATCGCGTTCGGGTGAGTTCAGGAGGCAAAAACGTGTCACTGGAAGGCAAAATGTGACAGGGAAGGGGAGTCGGCTGAGGAGCAGACTTTTGGGCACCAGGGATGGAGAGGCTTGGAGTAGAAGCCAGCCTGCCCAATCACCATCCCTTTTTGCTTCAGACCACTGGCTTCATAGTCTGCGATTGGTCACAGGCTAGGCTGCACGGAGCCAATGGGGCTTGCGGTGAGGTGGGCACAGCAAGAAACAAAACTGATTGCCTCCCCCCGTCCCAACAGTTACTGAGCTAGTCACTGTTCCTGAACAGCAAGCGTTTCAGAAGGCTCCCTCTCTCCCAGAATTTTTTGTTCCTTCCTATTCCTAATCCATTGCCATCCTCCTCCTATTTCACCCATCCAACCCATTTACCTCCATATTATCATTTATTTAGATTAGATTAGATAGATTTAGGTGTTGTTTTTTGTTTTTACTCCTCCCTGTGTTCAATCTTCCTTCCTCCCTCCCCCCTCCATTAAATCCTTTCCCTCTCCCTCTTATTCCATCCCTGATTCCCTTCCCCTGTTTTAAGTTTTGGATTTATTTAGAGTAGGATTATTATTAGATTGATTTGCATTTCACTTTTGTACCCCTCCCTGTTTTCTTTGTGTTTCCTCCTGTGTAATATTGTATATATAGATAGATAGTTACTAGATAGATATACATAGTAGTTAGCTTAGTTATAGAGATAGATAGAGATACAGTGTGTTTGTAGGACAAGATCATTGTAGTTAATTATTAGGATATTCCATTTAGTTCAATCGGCTTTAGAATAGTTAATAGCAGTTAGATTTAGTGGAGATAGATATAAAAAAAAGAAACAGCCACTCCAGCCCCAGGACCCTTTGTCAGGGTTCTGGGGTCTATTTTACTGGCAGGGAGGGCTGTGGCCAATATCTAGAAGCTGCCACTCTAGCCCCAGAACCCACCGTCATGGGTCTGGGGCCATCATTCCTCGCACAGAGGCGATGTCATTCCACCGCACCAAGAAACAGTAACTCCAGCCCCAGGACCTGCCAGCAGGGTTCTGGGACCAAATTACAGGCAGGGAGGGCTGTGGCCAATATCTAGAAGCTGCCACTCTAGCCCCAGAACCCACCATCATGGGTCTGGGGCCATCATTCCTCGCACAGAGGCGATGTCATTCCACCGCACCAAGAAACAGCCACTCCAGCCCCAGGACCCGCCATCAGGGTTCTGGGGCCTACGTTACTGGCAGGGAGGGCTGTGGCCAATATCTAGAAGCTGACACTCTAGCCCCAGGACCCACCATCATGGGTCTGGGGCCATAATTCCTCACACAGAGAGCCTTTTTCCAAATGCCCGAACCGAGCATGACCGAACTGAATGGTCGAACTGAATGGGCAAACTGAACTGAAAAGCTGAACCTGAATCACGATCTGTTTGCCCATCCCTAGTGAGGAGTGCCTTTTGCCAATTACATCTGCTGTGACGGCTTCGGTCATTTGTTTCAGACTCTGACCTGGCCACCATCATCCATGCTTTCATCACCTCTAGATTGGACTGTTATAATGCACTCTACATGGGGCTACCCAAGGTGACGCCTCGGAAACTACAGCTGGTGCAGAATGCAGCGGACCATCTTCTGGTAGGACTGGGCCACCGTGAGCATATCACACCAGTGCTCTGCTCTGGCTGCTGCTGCTTTTTCAGGTCCGATTCAAGGTGTTGGTCTTGGCCTATAAAGCCATAAACGGCCTAGGCCTACCTATCTGTGGGAGCACCTCACTCCCTGGGTGTTAGATTGACCCCTGCGGTCATCTGGGGGTGCCCTGCTTGAGGTCCCCCGAGTCTTCCGGGGGGCACGCAGGGGAGGGCATTCTCAGTGGCAGCAGCCCAGTTGTGGAACTCCCTTCCAGTTGAGGCCTGGTTGGCCCCAGATCTCCCTTCTTTTTGGAGAACTTGTAAGACCTGACTGTTCCACCAGGCATTTGGTGTGGGAGATGGGTGAGGGGGTGGGTTTTTGGGTAGGTGTTATTTTCTCTTTGTCCTCCTTCTAGTTGTTTTTTAATTGTTGTTTTAATATTTTGTGAATTTTAAGCTGGACCGAGCTGCCTGTGGCAGGAGGGGCATGGTAGTAAAGTTTTAAAATGAAATTAAATGAATATCTGCCTATCCAGACAGTAACCACTATTTGGTTCGTCTTTGCCAAATATCCATTTCAGAATCTAGTGCCTATTTTTCCCCCCAGTTTTTCGTTCCTTCATTTTCAGTTACAGTGCATATACTAATAGCCGATATGAAATACCCAACCAATCAAGTAAATTGATATCTAGTTAGCTGAACAACTAAATTATCAAAAAGCCAACTAGCTAAACAGTCGGAAATAAATATGGGAATACCTATTTTGGTTGAGGATATTAGTCGGATAGTTGTGTGGCTAACATCTGCAAATACAAAAAACTTACTATTCATTTCAGCATGAGTGCTGAGGCCTGGTGTTAGTTGAATCCCCAGAAGAGTTTTATATGGACTCAAGGGTTGATATATCTAAGCAAGGGACTAGACGACATGAATCTTGAGTAGAACTGAGACCTAATAACCTGATTAGGTTTATAATTGTGAGCCGCCTCGAGCCGCCTTTGGGCCGGCAGAGTGTGGGATATAAATTAAATATGAAATGAAATTAAAACAGGTAATACCAGGATTTTTCAGGCACCATTTTCGATATTCAAATCGGTACCCACATACTGTTTGAGTGCCCCCCACCCCTTTTTTTTGGTTTTTGTTTTCGGTATTCAGAATTTGTTAACCCATACATGTAAATAGGAAACTAGTTTTAAAATGTGATTGGTTAAGTTCTTGGAGGATAGATCCTTTCATGGCTATTGGCCAATGTAACCTCTTATTGTTGGCAGCTGGAACAACAGGGAATGGATTGCCCATTGTGGCATGTTGGGTACTTAAAGCATTTGGGGCACCATTTGGGGTATCCAAATTGGTACCCACATACCGTTTGAGTGCCCTCCCCAAAAAATAATTGTGGGGGAGGGTTTGGTTTTCGGTATTTGTAAAACTGGTACCGAAAGTTACTGACATTTTATGTTTCCAGGTACCTGATTGGTAGGCAGGCAACTGACTCAGTACCCAAAAAATGTTGGTATTACCCATGGGTACTAAATTTAGTAGCTGTTTCAGCTCTATTTACAATCTTTGTGTAGTCCACCCTCAAACACTGTAAGGGTGGAAACTGCTCAGCATCTTTTGTTTGAATGTAGATTATATGATACAATTAGGAGTGATCTATTAGCTTCTTTTCTCAATATTTTCCCTGGTAGTGGGGCCTATGACCTTCTGGTCTTGGTTTTGCAGGATAAGGAGTGGGATTACGCAAAACTGGAAGCAAAATTTCTGGAGCAAGCCTTTGAAATAAGGTGGAATTTTGGGGAATTTAGACAGTCCACCCTAGTTAGATAATTGTTTTAATTCTGCGTTTATGTTTTATTTTTGTTTCATTATTATTGTATTGTAATTGTTTTATTATGGTTTTTATAATTGTTTCTGTTTAAAGTGTTATGGCCGCTGGCTATGCCAATAAAATAAATATTTATATTTATAACACTGTAAGGTAGGTCATAATTATTCCCATTTTACCAATGAAGAACTGAGTCTGAGAGAGAGATTGTGACTTGCAAAGTGTATTCATGGCTACAACAAGATGTGAACCGTGGTCACTCACTTCCAACTCCATCCACTCAGCTACACTGGCTCAGTCCCTGACCAGTAGAGATGGAACATATCCTGCCCTCACTTCATCCTTCCACACTCTCAGCTCATGTTGTAGCGGGTTCTCATAAAGAGGCCCAGAGCAAGTAGAAAGCAGCAGACGTCACCACTGCACTTTGGGAGAGCTCAGCTCTGGTTGAGAAGGCGTCTGATCAAAGGAAACATACTCCTCTGGCAAAGAACGTGAGAGGTAGCTGGCTCATCTTCTAGTGGTGAGAATTTCCAGTCTGAATCGAGAGTCCAGACTGGCATATGGAAATGAAATTTGTAGCTCCCTTGTGCCAGCTTTGGTGGCTCGTGTCTGGCAATCTGAGACCTGTTGTGTAATCTGTGCTTTTAAGCTACTGCTGTGGCTTGCCTTCCTCCGCTGACAGACCCACACAGCAAACAGAGTCCAATGAAATCCATACAGCCCAGTAGGGATGGGACTCTGGGGCAAAAAACCCAAATCACCCGAACTGAATCGAGAGCTGAAATATCAGGAGAACTGAATAGGCTATTTTCGTGTCGTTTCAATCCTATCCGAGTCCAAAATTCTCACCCCTTCAGCTCAGTGTGTACTCATACACGTAAATCGTGAGCGGGTATTTACCCTCTCTAAGAGTACTAGAACAAGGGAGGGGACTCTCCGTGAAATTAACCAGTAGCAGTTTTAAAACAAATAAGGAGAAGTTTGGGTTTTTTTCACTCCGTGCACAATTAACTTGTGGAATTTACTGCCAGAGGAAGTGGTCAAGGCCAGTAGTGTAGCTAGTTTTAAAAATGGATTGGATAAATTCTTGGAGGATAGGTCCATTAATATTTATTACTAGTCAATTGGGATTTAGGGATGTAACCTCTTACTGTTGGGGGCTGGAACAACAGGGAATAGATTGCCCATTGCGACCTTTTGGGTACTTCTCCCAAGAGATGGAGATTGGCCACTGTTGGAGACAGGATGTTGGGCTTGGCGAACCATTGGTCTGAGCCAGTATGGCTCTAATTATATTCTTATGAGTCTCAGTTCATAGAATCTTATGCTGCTTTTACACGTGACAAAAATAGGATCTTATAAGTGCTTGAGATAACACCAGGTGTTATAAATGCTAAGAGTCATATCTGGTGGGCCTTGCAAGGCTGCGAGATCTCGCTGCATAAAAGAGGAATAGTGCATTTACACATTACAAAACTCCAGCATTTATAACACCTGGTATTGGGCATTTTTAGATACACGTTAAAGTTCCAGATGTTTCAGTCTTCTGGGTTTACAAGTCCATACATAAGTTCTGGATTCATTTTTCACACACACACTGCCCTGAGGCAGTTCCTGGATGCATTCTTCACACAAACACTGCCCTGAGGCAGCCTAAAGTAGTCACAGCTGTAGACATGACAGGCTGCCATGGAAACCAAGTGACCACAGCTGCCTGGAGCAAAGTAGTTTACCAGGAAAACCTTTTACACACAAAAGTTCTGTGAGAAGTTCTACGCAGAAGTTCAAAGAGACGGATGTTTAAGATCTGGATGAGTGATTTAGACACACAAAAAGTTCTGGAAGTTACAGCAAACATCCAGGAGAAATGTGTGTCTAAAAACACCCATTATCTCAAGCCCTTCTAAGAACCCATTTTTCTCATGTGTAAAAGCAGCCTTAGAGTTGGAATGGACCTTGAGGAGCATCTAGTCCTGCACCCGGATTGGATGTAGGATGTCTACAGCTACAACATCCCTGAGATAGGGCTGTCCAGCCTCTTTTTTAAGACCTCCAGTGACCTCCCTTTGCAGTGCTACCCAGCTCTTACTGTTAGGATGTTTTCCCTGATATTTAACTCAAATCTACCTTCTTATAACCTGGCCCCTTTTGGGGCCAATCCGTATCTTGTGCATGCAGTTTTCAAGGTGCACAAATAAGTGTTACACAGTATATGCCCCTTCTACCTATGCTGCGCATGCGAATGCATGCTACACACATGGTACACAAGAGTTGCAAAATGAATGCACCACCATTGCACAACACTCGCGTGCATGCACGTTACATATGGCGTCTGCGCAAGCTATGGATTGGCTTCAGTGTTTCTAGCCCTGCACTCTGTAGCAATACAGATTCCTTGCCATCTTCTTGGGGGGCAGCCCTTTAGCTATCTGAGAACTGCTGTTATGTCTCCCCTTAGTCTTCTCCCCGCTAGGCTAAACGTACCCAGCTCCTTCAAACTTTCTTCGCAAGACAACCCTGCGGTCTGCCGGGGGTGCCCTCCTGGAGGTCCCCCGTGTTAAGTGGGGGGCCACGATGGAGAGGGCATTCTCAGTGGTGGGACCGCGGCTGTGGAACTCCCTTCCGGAGGAAGCTCGCCTGGCCCCAAGCCTTTTAACATTTCGGCGGAACTGTAAGACCTGGCTGTTTGCCCAGGCCTTTGGGAGGGAGGGTGGGGAGGGAGGATTTTAGTCCCCCACCCATTTATTTATTTTACCTGTCTAGCCCTGTTTTATATTTTATATTTAATATTTGATTGTTTTTAAATGAATTTTAGTGTATTTTATTGTTTTTATGGTTGGAAGCTGCCCCGAGCTGCGTTGCAGGAGGGGCGGGGTACAAATCTGGAAAATAAATAAATAAATAAATAAATAAATATTTGCCACCCTCTTCTGACCTTCTCCAATAGGTCAATGTCCTTCTTAAATTGAAGCGCATAAACCTGGGCACAATATTCCGAGTGACGTCTGACCAGTGCTGAATAGAGGGGAGTTATAACTTTGGGAATTCTTCTGGTTCAACCGGTCAAACCTGGGCTGGGCTCCCTTTGAGCACATGCCTCTGCCTTGAGCAAGAGCTGAGGTGGATGCCGCACAATCCACTGCATCCCGTGGTAAAGTTGCCCAGAGTGGGGCAAGACTGTGAAGGTGCAGCCCATATGTCATGCGGTTTTACCCATTGTGCTGTCAAAAAATAAGTTACACTAATGTGCTGTTAAGTTTGTGTGGCCAATGTTGTCCCTCAGATTGGAACGTACTGCCCTGCCATCACTCTCTGTCCAAGCTTTCTTTTGTGCGCTGTGGATTCTGCTCTCTCTTTAAAGATCCATTCCCAGTTCACCCTAAGAAGCAGATGGCTTGCCAGCAGCATGTCCATCCAGCAGCTTGGCACACCGCGATGCCATTTTGTCCTCTCCCCTCAATGCTCTTGCCAAATTGTGAGGAAGCCTCATCCCTTCCTCTCGCGGCGTGATTCAGAGATAGAGAGAGAGGTTTATGTCCGCTGGCAATATTTAATAATCACCAAACCAGATGCATCACTAAGAGAATGTCACTGCCCTCATTTAAACCTGGCTCGGAGTCCATATCAGATTCACCAGTCTATCTTTCATTTGGACAAGAAGCTGGCCTAGCTGGTTCTCTCATTCCCAGGGGGGCACCTTCACTGTTCGTTCATGCTGGCGGGCATAGGTGAAAGGGGGTCTTGCCAAAGGTTATTATTGGTTAACACCTGCTGGGTACCTGGCAAAGCAGCTGTACCTAATGTTCAGCTTGCCGGCTGTTTTGGCTGAAGGCTCGAATTCAATAGTTAATGAGAGACTGCGGCAAAGCAAAATCAATCGATTTTTTAAAAGAACAATTAATACAGCATTAGGCAGACAAAACATTAGAAGACATTATTTCCCCAGAGATCCCCCCAGATGCTGTTCCATCTTCACTCTCATCCAAACTATGACCTCATTTCTGCTCTTATTGCTGTGAGCCTTCTTCACTTTTTCAAATTTACTCCCTGGGCAAAGCCACATGAAACCAGGCCAGCTTTATCCCCTGCTCTGCCCCAGGGAGGGCCTCCACAGCCACCACACTTTGGGCCAGTGGAGAGGGGAATCCAAATGAGCAGCTCTCCCCCTCCTATGCTCCCCCAATCAGCTGTTTGGGGGGCAGGGTAGGCACACTCCTCTGGGCCCAATCCTCGGACCTCACCCCGTGGCAGGACTGCATGGGCCAACCATATGAGAGGAGGCCCTGTGGCCTCACACTAGTCCAGGTGAGGCAACAGTGGCCTGTACTGTGTCCGTGACCTTCTCTGTGGCCGACGTGGAGCAGCCATACACCTGCCCAGAGGCCAAAGTGGGGGAACAGCTTGTTGCCTCTGGGCAGACAGCTGAATCATGGATTAATGTGGAGTTATGTGGCCCTAATGTGGAATAACATCTCATGTGGCCTTACCCTATATCCATCTTTCCACCTATTTCACCACACACAGCTATTTTATTTATTAATTTATTATACAATTTTATACCCTGCCCCTTCTGCAAAGCAGCTCGGGGAAGCTTAACATTTAAAACAAAAATATATAAGCATATAAATACAAATATAAAACCACTTTAGGGGGAAGCCATAAAAATATATTGGTCTGCCGGGGGTGTCTTCTTAGAGGTCCCCCGTGTTAAGCGGGGGTCTACAATGGAGAGGGCATTCTCGGTGGTCGGGCCGCGACTCTGGAATACCCTCCTAGAGGAAGCTCGCCTGGCCCCAAGCCTTTTGATTTTCCAATGGGCTTGTAAAACCTGACTGTTTGCCCAGGCCTTTGGGGAGGGGGGGGATAGGGTTTTGGCTCTCCCCTACATTTTGTTTTTTTTAATTTCTAAATTTTGTTCCCCAATCCTGTTTAAGTTTAAATTATTGTGTTTTAAAATGTTTTTATGATGTTTTTATGGAGTTGTACGTCACCCCAAGATGCCGTAGGCATGGGGGGGGGGACGGACTCAGACATATTTAAAATAAATAAATAATAAATAATAAATAAAACAAAAACCCACCCACCCTAGTCCTCAACACACACACACACACACACACACACACACACACCATCCCTTCCTTCCTTCCTCACCCGTCCCCTCCAACAAATGCTTGGCGGAAGAGCCAGGTTTTACAAGCCCGACAAAAAGACAGCAGGTCCGGGGCCAGGTGAGCCTCCTCTGGCAGGGAGTTCCACAGCCGAGGTGTGGCCATCGAGAATGTCCTCTCCACAGTGGCCCCCCAATTTACTTGGGGGACCTCCAAGAAGGCACCCTCAGCAGACCGCAGGGGCCGATCAAGGGCCCAGGGAGTGAGGTGGTTCTGCAGATAGGTCAGGCCAAGGCCATGTAGGGCTTTAAAGGTGATAACCAACACCTTCAATTGGACCCAGAAGAAAATAGGCAGCCAGCGCAGAGAACGAAGCACTGGTGTAATGTGCTCCTGGTGTCCCGGCCCCGTAAGGAGACGGACTGCCACATTCTGCACCAGCTGCAGTTTCCGGCCCATCACCAGGGGTAGCCCCATGTAGAGTGCATCGAGGTACTCCAACTATTAATATCTACTTCCTACCACATACCCCTTTGGACTTAGAAATGAGATGGATAGACATTTTGGTATTCGCAAATATTATAGCATTTTCTAGTAGTCTACCAAATATCTGAATATGCAGCAGAAAGCACATGGTTTCTGTATGCACAACAGTCCCCGTAATGGGGGTGCACATCTTTGTGCATAGGTTGCATGTGTGCTTCATGTATGCTGCATGCGCTTATCTGCAGGGCTTGGGATTGTCCCCAATATGGATAAGATAATTTGGTGATGGTTCGATAACTGTCCAGTAGCCATGGAGGTTAGTTACCAAACTGAAATAATGAATATTACTACACATTGCCAATTATTACATTACAAAACCAGTCTTCCTAGAGGAATGGAGTGAGTACAAAAAAAAAAGAAAAAAAAAGGAGATCGTCAAATGGTAATTAAGCAGCAATGTGGTAGTTGGTAAACCGTAATGCTATAAATGGTAATTCGATAGTCTGGTTAACCAGTTAGCTGGTAGATACCAAACTGGATCCAACCAGATACTACACTATTCGGCCATTTACTGAATAATAGCAGCTACTCATTTCAATTCTAATTTTGCTCCCTTGTTTCTCAGAAAGCTAAATCCCCTCCCTCTTGCAGGAGTGGTTTATGCTGCCGGAATGGAAACTATGTAAAGGCTTTTAAAAGTCATTAATTAAAAAGTAGAGGTTTTAATTATTATTTTTTCAGCTAGCTTTAACTGGCAGATTGTGGATGAGTTTCAGAAGAGAATTACATAAATAAATGACAGCAAGGGAAGGGAACGTGCGGCGGTGTTTACACGAGGTGCTGAAAAACACGTTGGCAATGCTGGCCTTTTTGGTGGGGTGGAGGAGGTAGAGGCCCATGTAAAAGAAAAGGACAACTAGGGAGGAAGAGAAATAAAATAAAAGGCCTCAAAAAAGGAGGCTGTTGCGAGTTCTTTTTGCTTCCTTCTGGATGAAAAGTATTACGAGGAGTTATTGTTCTTTGACTATAGGAGAGGAGTTGAAGAAGAACTTCAGGAAGGCTAGACCTTCCACTCTATGACCATTTTTACACAGATGGAGGTGGGTGGGTGGGATGGGTGTTTGGATGTGGGAGGTGGGTGTGGGTGTTACATGGACACACAAACCTCCACCCATGGGGCCTCCTCTGGTTTTCCGGAGGGCACCATGGGTGATGGGTGTAGGTGGCTGTAGGTGGGTGTGCGTCGGGAGTGCACATGAACAAACACCCACGGAGGGCCCCATGGGTGATGGGTGTAGGTGGCTGTAGGTGGGTGTGCGTCGGGAGTGCACATGAACAAACACCCACTGACTTTAGTGTTTATACTGGTGGACGCCCATCCCCCCACCCACCACCAGCCATTTACATGGACGCGCCCCCCAACACCCGCCGGAACACCGAGCAGAGGGCGGGTGGTCCATTTAAAAAAGGCCTACATGAAATTTTGGTAGAAATACAAGAAGCTTAAAAGGCCTTGACTCTACTAGAGTGCAATTCATGTTCGTTTTAGTAAAGCCCCATTCATTTTAGTAATACGAAAACGATAGGCCAGGGTAACAAAAACAGATGTAAATGAAGGTGGGAAATGTTCATTTTTGTTATAAAAATAAAAATGAAAAAACCATGAAAACTTGTGTCCGGGACCATTCTGCACATGTGTGCCCTTTCCCAAAATGGCACTGACATTGGGGGCGATGCCATGAGTGGCATGCACAACCCACATGAACACATGAGCACCAGTGGTGGCTGGTGGGTTTGGATGTTGGAGGGGCACTGGGGCAGTAAGGCCAGCGGGCCTAGGGGCGGAGCCAGGGGAACGGTGGGCGGAGCCAGGGGACGGTGGGTCACTGGCATGGCATAATCCAGCAGCAATAAAATCTATGGGGGTTGAAGGACAACAGCACAAAAAATATCTAGCCATAGATTTCTTTTAAATAAAGCTTAAAAAAAAGAAAAAGGCCACCCCTTAAAACCGCCGTGCAAAACCAAGACTGGGACAGACTCTAGGAGGAGGCTTGACAATGGCATGCATAACCAATTAACCATGCAAGAGAGGTGCCAAATTAAAACGAGAGATTGAAACCCCCCAAATCACTGTTCTTTTTATACCAGATCAAGGTTTGAAAGAAAAAACCACAACACAGTTTGCGTTCACACATTGAGCTTTACAAAAAAGGCCCAACACACAGGCATCCTGTGTAAAAGCACCCCACCCACTCTGAGTCCAGTAGTACATGTACTACTGGACTCAGAGTGGATGGGGTGCTTTTACACATGATGCCTGTGTGTTGGGCCTTTTTTGTAAAGCTCAATGTGTGAACGCAAACTGTGTTGTGGTTTTTTCTTTCAAACCTTGATCTGGTATAAAAAGAACAGTGATTTGGGGGGTTTCAATCTCTCGTTTTAATTTGGCACCTCTCTTGCATGGTTAATTGGTTATGCATGCCATTGTCAAGCCTCCTCCTAGAGTCTGTCCCAGTCTTGGTTTTGCACGGCGGTTTTAAGGGGTGGCCTTTTTCTTTTTTTTAAGCTTTATTTAAAAGAAATCTATGGCTAGATATTTTTTGTGCTGTTGTCCTTCAACCCCCATAGATTTTATTGCTGCTGGATTATGCCATGCCAGTGACCCACCGTCCCCTGGCTCCGCCCACCGTTCCCCTGGCTCCGCCCCTAGGCCCGCTGGCCTTACTGCCCCAGTGCCCCTCCAACATCCAAACCCACCAGCCACCACTGGTGCTCATGTGTTCATGTGGGTTGTGCATGCCACTCATGGCATCGCCCCCAATGTCAGTGCCATTTTGGGAAAGGGCACACATGTGCAGAATGGTCCCGGACACAAGTTTTCATGGTTTTTTCATTTTTATTTTTATAACAAAAATGAACATTTCCCACCTTCATTTACATCTGTTTTTGTTACCCTGGCCTATCGTTTTCGTATTACTAAAATGAATGGGGCTTTACTAAAACGAACATGAATTGCACTCTAGTAGAGTCAAGGCCTTTTAAGCTTCTTGTATTTCTACCAAAATTTCATGTAGGCCTTTTTTAAATGGACCACCCGCCCTCTGCTCGGTGTTCCGGCGGGTGTTGGGGGGCGCGTCCATGTAAATGGCTGGTGGTGGGTGGGGGGATGGGCGTCCACCAGTATAAACACTAAAGTCAGTGGGTGTTTGTTCATGTGCACTCCCGACGCACACCCACCTACAGCCACCTACACCCATCACCCATGGGGCCCTCCGTGGGTGTTTGTTCATGTGCACTCCCGACGCACACCCACCTACAGCCACCTACACCCATCACCCATGGTGCCCTCCGGAAAACCAGAGGAGGCCCCATGGGTGGAGGTTTGTGTGTCCATGTAACACCCACACCCACCTCCCACATCCAAACACCCATCCCACCCACCCACCTCCATCTGTGTAAAAATGGTCATAGAGTGGAAGGTCTAGCCTTCCTGAAGTTCTTCTTCAACTCCTCTCCTATAGTCAAAGAACAATAACTCCTCGTAATACTTTTCATCCAGAAGGAAGCAAAAAGAACTCGCAACAGCCTCCTTTTTTGAGGCCTTTTATTTTATTTCTCTTCCTCCCTAGTTGTCCTTTTCTTTTACATGGGCCTCTACCTCCTCCACCCCACCAAAAAGGCCAGCATTGCCAACGTGTTTTTCAGCACCTCGTGTAAACACCGCCGCACGTTCCCTTCCCTTGCTGTCATTTATTTATGTAATTCTCTTCTGAAACTCATCCACAATCTGCCAGTTAAAGCTAGCTGAAAAAATAATAATTAAAACCTCTACTTTTTAATTAATGACTTTTAAAAGCCTTTACATAGTTTCCATTCCGGCAGCATAAACCACTCCTGCAAGAGGGAGGGGATTTAGCTTTCTGAGAAACAAGGGAGCAAAATTAGAACTGAAATGAGTAGCTGCTATTATTCAGTAAATGGCCGAATAGTGTAGTATCTGGTTGGATCCAGTNCCTAGGGTTGTGGGTGGGCACCGCCCCCACAGTCCTCAATGAGGAGCCGCTGCTGATGAGCATGCAAACCATGCACGTGTCCATTGAGAGGACATTGTGTTGCGCGGGACCTGCACTGATCCCACACGGATTCTACTTGGAATTGCGCCAATGTCAGCCCCATTTTGGAAAAGGACAGGTGGACTGCGCATGCAAGGCAGCCATATTGTGCATGCACTGTGATTTTATCAATACCATTATCAATAAATGAAAACAAGCAATAAAAAAGACAAATGTTTTGTTTATGAAAAACCCTATAATCAGATATTAGGAATCATGGGTTGATTTGAGACGTGACAGGCGGCAGCATTGACCCTGGGCCGTGGGGTGGTTCAGACCACGGGCGGGGATGAAGGGGCGTGCCAACTGATGTTTGCCCCTTTGTCCCCGGCCGTGGGGACCACCGAACCATGGCCCAGGGTCAATGCTGTCGCCCGTCACATCTGTTGGGCAACCCCCCCTCCCGGAGGGTGCGGGGCTGTGCGACGTAGCATGCGGCCACATGGCCCCACCCCCTGTGCTCCCCGGCCGCCCGCCCTCCCCGAGACAGGCAGTCGCAGCGGCCTATCAGGCCACTGCCACTGCCCACTGTTCACCACCAGTATTCCAGAACACGGTAAAGGTAAGGTAACAGACGTTACTTTTCCTTCACCGCATTCTGGATTCCCCCTAACAACGCTTCGTTCGCTGTCGTGGTGCGGGAGAACAAAGCGTGGTTAGTTTCGCCGCGGGTGGTGGTTGACTGAGATGAACATCTGGATGTGAGCAAACAGACGTTCACCTGCTTTCAGCCCCCTCCGCGGTTGACTGTGGTGATTTCAGACAACGTAACGTCTGACATCCCCCAAAGTCAAAACAAAGCTAAAATCTCTGAGGTGGTCGTCAATTAAGAGATGTACGGTGAAACAAAAGCCCAGGAGAAGCCAGTGGGGCCACTCCCATGCTCTGCACAATGCAGCTGCAGATTTACACGCACACTGAAGGCCCCATGCCGGGGGTGTACGTGTGCCCCATGTGACGTGCACACTGGTCGCAGGGCATGGAATTGGCCTAGATTCAAAGGCCAAAGCTAGGAAACCCATCCAAGGGAGCAAGGGATATGCAGATAAGTATGGTCTGGGCATGGATCAGTGTGAGATCTGGAAGCTGACTGGAGGAGGTCCATGGTGGTAGGTGGAGACAGGCAAGTCAGGGTCAATGCTAGATGACTGCAAGATATCCCTATCCAAAAATGACATTCTGGAAACTTTGTTGTCCATGAAAATTTGGAAGCTTAATTTTGAAATGTTCAACATATTCATCTTTACAAGACTTAATTTTCTGCACAGCTGACGTTCCAATTTTTTTTTTATTATGGTACCTTGAAAATATCCAGCAAATTTTGGAAATTAATTCTTTCTAAAAGTTCCTCGACACTCAATCAGTTTTTGATTTGATAAAAATACATACCAAAATAGCTCTGAATTTGTTTAACATGTTTTATACAGCCATTTAGACAAAGGGTAAAAGTAGAGGAGAGCTGTGTGGGTAAAACTGCAAACATCGCTTTGAATGTAATCTACTTGCTCTAGTGCCACGGTTAAATGATCTGCATCTTGCAAGGCAATAAGAGAGTAGTAGTTTCCAACTCTGCGTTACTGGAAAATTTGTAGTTGGGAAGTGGGATTAAATAATCACAGTGGGGCTGATTCCATGCCCACACACATGTTGGCACTCACACTATAGGCCCCATGCCAGGGATGTGCGTAGTTTGCATGCGTTTCCATACCCGCACCACGCATCTTGCATTTACCGCTATGCAGGGCACAAGTTGGGCCGAGGTGGCCGCAATCCCAAACCCACCTCTGTGTACCGCATGCCACGTGCCATGTTCAATGGTCATGATCCCAAGCCCACGGATCCTGCACGCGCTCATGCACTCAGGATCCGTGGGGCTCAAAGCGCCTCCACTGAGTATCTACTTGGTTTGCATGCGGGTTCTGTGCACAGCTTTGCGGAGCTTTGGATCGGCCCCACTGTCCCGGTTTATGGGGCTGCATGAGACTCCCACGCAGGATCTCTGTACGCACCTGCACGCAGGGCATGGGATCGTCCCCACGGTTTTTTGTAGCCATGTTCCATTATTTTTAGCTTAATTCCTTTGGATCCGCCTTCTGTCTGCCTTTCATTTTCGGTTATTTGTTTTGTTTTAAAGTCTCCTGCTTTGGGAGTCCATACTGCATTTCAAAAAGCAAAGAAATCAATATCAATTATGCTACTGCATTATTGAGAAAACTGTTTCCTTACTGATCAGAAATAATTTTAATTAAGAAACAAATGGTTTTATTACACTTTCCAAGGCTTTTAATCCCTTTGATGTGCTGAGATACTTTCACTAGACTGCATTATCTTAGTTCTATGCTGACGTTCTTGTGCTATAAGCAGGGATCCATATTCACTGTGTTTTTTTCCGTTACCACCAATGGGAAAAAAAACTTGAGAAAAAAAACTTGGTGAATATGCGTCCCTTACTGTCAGCAAGGACATTGAAAGTAGTTAGTACAGCTGGGTCAAAATTTCGACCCTTCCTGGAATTCCAAATTTAAAATTGTGCATTCAGAATTTCAGTTTACATATTCAACCAGATGTAAAACTGGGTCAAAATCCCTTTCAAATTGGCATCTTGATAAATATTGAAATTTTGAATTTGAAGCTTTGATTTCAATTTTTTTATTTCCACATTTCCAGTCAGGGGGCTTAATCCAAAACGCCATGGCCCATTCATACTGTGTATATGCATTTCACACACAACCTCCTAGGCTGTCATGCTTTCTTAGAGATCTGAAACTAAATGAATGTCTTCATTCACTTTCATTATCACTAAGGCTAAAATGAAAAGTAGATTAGATATTCAAAAATATTATTCACATTTTCAGATAACCCTTATTCAAATGTATGAATTCAACAAAACACTAGAACCAAAATTAAACTGGAATTTTAGTTTTTTGGTTTTAAAACCAAATGGTCATTTCCGAGCTGTTTTTGTTCTATCCGAAACCAAAATCCCACCCCTAATGGCTACTGTGGTAGAGTATAGGGCATCTGGCCTGGCTGGAGGCTAAGTCCCCAAGTATGCTCACTAGGAGCTTGAGCAATCCCTCGACACAAAGACCCATGGCATGCTCATTGAGAGTACAGTCTGGATTCTGAGACTAAGTCCATAGACATAGATGGAGGAGGTCTTACTGTGCATGTGTGCAGATTATATAAGTCTGCGGCCCAGTTGGCTTGAGGTGTCTGTAGGAGAAAGTTCTCTTGCAAGAGCTCTTCCCTAGTAGGACAACCAGGGCAGGAGAACGGATCTACGGAGGAGATCAGCAATCTGCAGGATCAGCGCCAATGGATCTGCATTTGCATACACCAAGATGGGACCTGTCTTTATATTACTTACATAGACTGTGGGCTTTACAGAAGGCCCTTGGGACTTAAAGGTGTTTAACCCCACTAGCAATACTGGACTTTGAAGTACTGGTGGCAATGGGCCTGGCTTGAGGGGAGGCGGGAGCCCAGGACCAAAATCACCCAGTGAGTTTTGATCTTCAGTAAACAAATACTTACCTCAGGATTTGACTCTCTATATTTTGGTTGGCCACTAGGACAGTGGACCTTTTCCTGTGAGTGTGCAGGGGGCCAAGGCTAATTCCCATAGGTTGGCTAGTATCCCCCAGGGGCTCTGGAGGATGGCTTTGTCACAGCTACCCTCTCAGTATATGTTGCTTAGGCATATTCCCTACATTTGGGAGTTGTAACTGAGTGTTCTCTTTGTTCTTTCCCCAAAGCTCAGTTTTGGAGGCATCCCAGTCCCAGGGAAACCAGGAACCTTTCGGAAGAAAAATTTTCACGGCTGCCTTGAGAACCTTTATTACAACACCATCAATATCATCGACCTGGCAAAACGTCGCAAGCCACAGATCTACATTGTGGTAAGGGTTGCCTTTATATTTTCCTCCTTTGATTCATCTGTTCTTTTGAATCCCAGCTATTGGCAGGTGCTGTCCACCCAACCAAACTAATGGAGCTCACATTAAACAAGTCATGCACATAATTAGCTAGTTAAAAAGATGTTCATGGAGGCTGCCGCGATGCCGGAGAGTTATTGAAAAGTACATGTACAAATTAGCTAGTCTCACTAATTTCCAGCTGTACTTGGACCAGTAATCTCCGATCCGGAGGAAGCTGTTAGGGCGTTTATCTTAGAGGAAATATCCTCTCTCCTTTTTCGTGAAAGGTTGTGGGATGGCGTTCTTTATGTTTGGATTTTTTTGGCTGACTGAGAAGTGTCTCAGAAATTGATTAATGCAAATGAAAGGGTGAGATTCTGATAGTTCCTTGCTTCCTGGGTAGACCCACTCAGGGTACAGAGCTCCACCATTAAGGCCAAGGATAGCTGAGTCACTACCTTCAATGGATGGAAGATTGCCCCCTTAGTTTCTCCTTTGCATCCTGCTTGATCTGTGCACCCTTAAAAAAAATAATACTGTATTTTATGTAAGTTTAAGATACTGTAAGGGGGCCAGAGTAAGGGAGGACTCTAGATCAGGAGTGTGTCCAGGCTTGGGACGGGCTAGAATGGCAACAAGATCAGAGTCCAAATGGGGCCTAGGGACAAATCCAAGAACACAGGGAAAAGCACAGCAGATCGAAGGCACAGGGCAGAGTCACAAACAGGCAGTAACATTGCAGCTCTCCAGTTTTAACTTTCAGGCAGCCAGTCAGGAATCTGTAAGGGGCAAGGGTCAATCAAGGGGTCTTGGTTTGTGTTTGAGCTTGGGCCTAGTCAGAACATGTTGATGATGTAGAGGAGTCAACCACCATCCTAAGAAAATGTGGAAGCCCGAAGCAAAAGTAGAACTAGAAAGGGTGTTAACAAACGTGATGGTGAGCTGGTTTGGCCCACTCTGCCACGCTTTTGCGTGGACATCATATGCATGTTTTTTCAGGTGCCACCAGACATTGGCTGAGAATTGTACTGAGCCATGTGGGTGGCTAGCCTGGCCTGTGATCCCAGACACCTCTGCGGTCACAGCCTGGTCTAAGGTCTGTCCAATCAGGCCAAAGCGGGCCATGGCGGTCTATAATGTTTGTTGTGGTCCACCATTGTGACCCGGCCCAGATCGGGCCCTCCATAGCCAGTCACAAAGTCAGCCATCATGGTGGGGGTGGGACTCCGGGCAGAGCGGTGGGGTCAGGCCGGCAGACATTTGTGCAGCTCCTTGCTCTCCCTGGCAGCCCAGCCGCCGGCACATTTGTTGGGTGGCCCAACCTCGTCAAGATCATGGTGGCAGTGGCTTCCTGACCCAGGCTGGGTCATGATGGCAGTGCCCCACCACCACGTTTGTTAACACCCAATGAGGATTTTGAGCCGGGGTGGCTGTGGTTGTTTTTTAATTGACCCCCTTCTGGTTCCTGTATCTGACCTGTGGATCCAGTCCCTCCCCTCGAGCATTGGAAGAGAGAGTTCAGGGAAAGGGAGCAGAGATGAGGGTCTGCATTTAGGGAAAGGAGAAGGATTCATGGCATAGATCCACAGTCTGGATCCTTCCCTTTCTTCCCCCATTCTGCTCACTCCCCTCAAGCACCCTCGACCCTAACTACCATTCAGCCTGCGGACCTTTTATTAATTTTCAAAGTAGCCCACAGGAGGGAAAAAGCTTTCTCTCTGGTGACAGATGATGCTGGCACCACCAGCATGGAAATAGTGTAATAATGAAGGACCAAACTCAGTGGGGAAGGTGAACTACAGAACTAAAGAAGAGAGCTAAAACAAATAGGCATTTTTGTATTCATAAGTAGCATTCGCATTTTTGAATAGCTTTCCAAATACCCAAATAAATATCCACATGTGAAATGTTATTGGTTTATTCAGAGATCTGGATATTTCTTTTTGGATACTCTGATTCGTTCAGATATTCAGTTATTTGCCCAAACATCCCAAAATAAAAATGACCCGGAAAACCAACCAAAATAAATGTCCAAATGAAGTAAGGACAAGTTGCAGTTTTGTCTCTGATTCATTGTACCTTATTTGGAGTGGGGAAATTTACTGAATACAATATTTGCTTCAGATTATTTGTTTTTTCTTTCCTAAGGACTAAGATTAAATGCATGAACCTGACGTTTGCAAAAGTAAACCGCAAGCCTAGTCTCGTTCGCGCACTACTGACTGCCGCCCTGCAGTGTGAAGTTATCCCTGAGTGGAAGTCAGATATCCTTTTGTATGTCTGAAGCCATTGTTGTTGCTGACAATCCATCCTGCCCTCCAATCTGGTCCTAGAGTCTCTCAAAGAATTCCCTCTCCTGCCCAGCACTTTCACTGCCTTAAAGAGCCATAACTTGAGTCAGAGTCTTTGTGAAAGTAGCCATTGCTTTGTGAGAGGTCTTGTAGGAGAAAAGGTCTCTACTCTGAGTCCAGTGCAATTCTCAAGTGATGATCCTAAACTCTTAGTGAGTTGGAAGGCCATTCTGAAATGTCTATGACTGCTTTGGTTGATCCTAGGTGTTCCTTTGTCTGGTAGCCCTTTGTGAGATGCCATTGATGGAGAAAATGTCTACAAAGGAAATTACAAAGGTACACAATTGGATCTTTGCTTCAGATAGACCATCCCTTATTCTTTTCCCCTCAAATTCAACATGTGCTGTGGCTTTCATTTCTCATATTAGTTCTGAAAGAGATAGCAAAAAATTATCTCTGGTTTATATCGGGTACTCCAGATACTTTGTCAGTTATCCAATAGCCACCGAGGTTAACTGCCAAATCAGAATCCTGGATATTTATGTTTACGGAATTACCACATTATTGTTTACCATATTACTATTTACCACATTACTGCCTAACCAAACCAATCCAGATAGAGTGAGGAAGTAAAACTATTATTATTTTTATTATTATTATTATTATTATTATTATTATTATTATAATATAATAAAATAATATATAATTAAATATAATAATAATAATAATAATAATAATAATAATGTGGCTAAACTTGAGACCATGCGGTATGCCACTGGATACCGTAGATACCACAATATCTGGTCAAATGCCAAATAATCACAGGTAGTCAGGCAGTTTTTAAAATGGCGCCCCCAGGGTGCGTGTGTGTGCACCAATGTGTGGTGAGCGGGGCATGCACATGGCTGCACACGCATCCCCACTTATCCCCACGCACGGAGCAACCTCTGTTTTCTCCAGTGGGGATGAGTGGGGGGTGAATGGGGCTGTGTGTTAGGTGGGAACGCGCACGCACTCCCATTCAACACGCGCGCCCATGCCATGTCCTTCACATGGGCCTCACCCACACATGAACACAAAGGGTGAAAACCGACATGACGCTAACCACCCTTTAACCACCCTTGGTGGTTATTTATGCATGTTGCAGGGCTGTATTGGTGCCCTATGCAGCCCTGCAACATGCATAAATGACCACCAAGGGTGGTTAAAGGGT
>QEPC01004060.1:2592703-2615559 GCA_003113815.1 Sphenodon punctatus | reverse complement strand
GACATGACGCTAACCACCCTTTAACCACCCTTGGTGGTTATTTATGCATGTTGCAGGGCTGTATTGGTGCCCTATGCAGCCCTGCAACATGCATAAATGACCACCAAGGGTGGTTAAAGGTTAGTTAGCGTCATGTCGGTTTTCACCTATAGATTTCTGCCTGTTCACGAGTGGGAGAATCCCATGTTAAAAGGGCCTCGATTTAATCTCTAACCACAATCCACAAAGTTTCTCTGCACTTATTTTTCCTTATCATCTTTTGATCACTAGTCCAACAGGCTACACTGTTGTATGAGAAGGGAAATGTTTTTCTGTGTGACAGGTGGTGCGAAGTCCTTGGGTGTTTGTAAATGAGATGGGCAGGCGGGTTGTGTGTGTCTGTCATTGGTGTGGGGGGAGGGTGTGGGGGCACCGTGCGCAGGGGAGCACTTTACACAAGCAGCCACACACACACAACCACCCTGCCCAACCCATTCCCACAGGAGGTACTCCTACTTTTTGCCAAAATACCCATGAGCACAAGGGGGGGAGGCAGAGATGCATCGGGGATGGTTGGGCAAAGGAACGTGCACCCCTCCTCGAAATTTAGACTAGATGTGCCCCACGCAGGGGCAGGCAGTCCTTGCATGGGGCTCCCATTTAAAAACAGCCCCCCGATACCCTCACATGAAATTGCACTGTCCTGAGTGAACTTCTGAGCTCGGCTCCACATTTTTAAACTCAGAAAAGTCACTATTGTTGAGCAGAACGGTTTTTCTCTTCGAAGTGTGGTCGATGAAGGCAACCTTGCAAGTGTCCGCCTTGTCATATTCCTCTTGCTGAACTCAGTAAGCAAATGCAATCCAAAGAACGTGGAGCCATAAAGTGTAGGATTGAGTGGGGAGTGGGGGGACCTCAGTGTTCAGCTAGTCCAATTCGCTGGTTCGTAGGGGTGAGCAGAAGGCACTCCATTCATTTTTGTTTTAGTTCTCATTTACAAAAAAAACCCTAGTTTTGTGTGCGTGTGTAAACAACTGTATCATTTTTGGAAGGGTGCGGGGGGTTGTTTTGTCTTATTTTATTTAAAATTAAAAAATTAAAATAAAACCATGCATGCGCCAATGGCTGCCGGGCACAGCCCTTTTCCAAAATGACCCTGATGCTGCTGGCAACATTTTTTGGGGAAAGGGTACATCGATGCAGAATGGACCAGTGGTCGTTTTGTGTATGTATTGTGATTAGTTTATAATATAAAATATGAAATAAAAGAATAAAATAAATAAATCACAGTACGTACACGAAATGGCCACCAGACCATTCTGGGTGTTTGCACCCTTTCCCCAAATGGTGCTGTCAGCACAGGGACCATTTTGGAAAGGGGGCCACTTTGCACCTACGCAGTGATATCTTTTCATTTTTATTATTTTAAATAATTTAAACAAAAAGTATAGATCAAAGAACATGAAAACGAATGAAATCCAATGAACGTTATTTGCTTATTCATTCATTTTTGTATCCTTAGTTGCAAAAATGAACGGGGCTCCATTCATTTTTGTAACTAAAACTATACAAATTGAATGCCCCTACTGGTCTGAGGCAAGGTACCTCAGTATCTTAGAGTACCTCAGGTACCTAGAGTATCCCTGGCAGCATGTCTGTCCAGTCCTTTCTTGAACGCTTTCAAGGTAGGAGAGTTCCCAGCCTTCCCAAGTAGGGTGATCCACTGCTGAACTCTCCTTCATATTTAACCTAAACCTGTCAACTTATTGTACCTTAAACCCATGATGGCCTGCCGTATCCGCAGTAGGGCTGTAGCGGAATTTCGCAGCGGTAGCTATTTCCGACGGAAACAGTGTTTCCGCAATTAGTGGAACGGCATGGCAGAGGCTTTAATTCCGCGGTTTCATTCCGCGGTTCCGCGGTTCCGCTTATTTAATTCCGCAACTTAGTGGAATCGCGGAAACATGACATTTTCGCTATTTCCGCAATTCCGCCAGCGCCAAAAAATCGCGGAATAGTGGTTTTCCGCGATTTCCGCGATTTTCCGCGATTTTTCCGCAATTCCGCGATTTGTGGAATTCCGGCGGAATTAGCAGAATATCCGTAGAAATGTCGCGGTGTGGCGGGGGCAATTCCGAAATAGCGGAACGGAATCGCGGCGCGGTAAAAGCTGCTGCCGCATCAGCCCTAATCAGCAGTAGAAATGAAACAGGTACATGCATAAATTGCTAATCCCTGCAAATCATGGAACCTGACATGTCTGATGTTGGCTTGTATGTTATGGAGAGCCTGAGCAGGACCCAAGTGGATTCCCTTTTCAGGCCTTACCTCTCTTGCACCCTTTCCCCCCCAGATCACATAGGTCCGGGTTGTGGCAAAATGCCACACAACCTTGGAGGCCATGAACACGACCTTGGAACTGCTAGAAGGGGTTTTAAAGACCTACTTTCTTTAAGCATATGGCCTATGCTGCAACCTGACATCCCTGGTGGGTGAGGTCATCATAGCTCAGGTAGCTGCAGGAAGCACCCTGTGTGGTTGGGCCTGAACCAGGTGACCTCGCACCAACCAATCCCAGTTGGGGGGGGGGGGATAGGAGTTTAAAAAGGGAAAGACAGACCTTTTTGTTCTCGCTTCCTTCATGGTCTGATGCCTGCAGCATCTGGGTTTCGGCCAAATGAGAACCAAGGACTGTACCCCATGGTGCTAAGGAATCAGTGCTATCTACCAGATATGGAGAACTGTAAGTCACAAACAACCAGCTTGCCTGCCAGAACAAGGACACTTTAGACAGATGCAAATTTAAAAGGGTTCACGTACCCATTGAACTAGACTCTTGGGCTTATTCAGACTTATTCTGCTTTCTTGGCCTTTAGTGCCTTTTTGTACCTTTTTGATCCTCTAAGTAAAGTCTTAAGTTTTTTTATATTTCTTAACTGCACTGGGCATGTTTGTTATTCTTTGCAAAACCGCCTCCCATCATCTGGAAGACAAAGCTACCTAAAGAGGGAGAAAGGAATTGCCCTCTGGCTCTTTTAGCCAAAACAGCTTCTTACAAAGCTAAACACTTCTGAGTTGCTCCAAGGCCTCCATAAAGGAGGAGAACACCAGATAAGGGGAACCAGGGGATGGGGTGCCCTTGGGAAGCTATAGGTTTATAACTTTTGGGGGTTCGAATATCCTGAGTTGTGTGAATTCCCTCTAATGGTTGGAACTCAGGTGGTGCAAAACAGCAAAAACAAGGTTTTTCTCATGTTTGCCAGCTGTGGGGACCCCAGGCTAGGGTTTTGGACAAACAGAGTGAGGTGGGCACTCAGCTCGGTAGCGACCCCTTGCTGTGTTTTGTCACACGTGTTGTGGGAGGAGCATAGCAGTGGAAACAGCAGTGGGTGGGTGGCAGTGATTTTCCAGGACTAGGGGTTTGTGGAGGCAGGAGACCACTGGGACTAGGGAGTTTGTGGGGGCAGGGGACCAGTGGCAGGAGTGCCATGGTAACTGGAGGACAGGTGGAGGGGAAGGGGCTACAGACTACTGTTCCAAGGTCTGGACTGACTCCAAAAATGAACCAGAAAAACATCCCAACCCAAAGATTCCAAAACTGCTATATTTGGTTTTAATTACATGAGAGAGTGCTCTGGATCAAAGGGGACTTTGTTATTAGCTCTCACTGCCAGCACACACAGCTGTCGACGCTGACTGAAACATACTCATACTTCATTTGCAACTGGTGGGTTTGGGAGGGGAGGGGGGTCTGTTTAGCTCTGCCTCAAGGTATTTTAATTTCTGTTTTTATATAATTATTTCTAGTTTGTTTATTTATTGCTTGTGTCATTTATGTTGATATTTATTTCAGTGAGGTTTTAATATGTTCTGAGCTGTCCTGAGCTGCTCTAGCAGGAGGGGGTGGCCAAGAAATCTAAGGAAAATAAACAAATAAAAATAAATGAATCAATCCCATGTCCCACATGCACAACCTGTGTGCGCACGCCTGTGCAAACCACACACATATCCATAGGGAACGTATTGAGCTGTATGCAGGGGCTCCATTCATTACGCAATATAAATTGCACACCCCTATTATACAATCAATTTAAAAAGAAAATGCAGTCACCCTGTAACAAGCATGGTCCATATCTCAAGACCTTAGTTCTCCAGTGACCGGAGAGATGTGAAATAGAGACTGAAGAGCCCCCCAATGGGGAGAGAGAATTTAAGAGCCCACTCCTGTTTCCATTCACATAAAGTAGGGGATTTTTTTTTTCTTCTTTGAGTTTTAAAAGATTGTTCTTATGTTTATTTGATTTGAATTTTTAAATAGCAGAGAGAGCCCCACATGCAGAAGGGGCACAACAGCAAAATCAGCGACTTTTCAATTTCCCCTTGATGAGCAGGTGTAGACAGCCCCTCAAGTGTTCTTGAGATTCTGCCGTCGGCCTGCCATGCTGAATCGGAGAGTGACAATTCAGCATGTCGAGGGCTGTGATGACAAAACAACTCATCACTGGGACTGCCTTGGGAAATAAACCAATCGGCAGCATCAAAGAGCAAAGAAAGACATCCAGTGACAGAGGAATGTAAGCTGATACTTCATTCCCTTTATAGGAATTCCAAACTTGCGCCTTCGTTAAATTGGAGTCACCTTCATCTTAAGGATCTTATGTGCTCATCTTGTTGCTTTTTTCTTCTTATAAACGCTATTGCATATTTTTTGTTAATTAATAAAAAGACAACTCTTATTTAGGGAAATCTGGGGATAATTTATTTAGTATATCCCAAACAATTATTAGTTATTGGGAGCATCGTTATAATTAAGGCTGAAAGCGGAGTTTTTTCTGGTTCCAGTTCCACCAGAACTGGCATTTCATTCAGTCCTGATTGGAACTTGGACCGAATGAAATAAACAGAAAACCTTTTTGTGCATGTCCAAATGGACGTCACATTTCCATGCATGTTCAAAATAGCGGCCGCTCTACAAAAAGATGGCAGTCGCCATCTTGTATGGCTGTGGCCATTTTGAACATGTGCAGTATGACCACAGCCCTTTTTTTGCAGGTGCAGAAGCGTGGCAGCCATGTTGCGCATTCACAAAATGGTCTGATCAGAATTCTGACGGAAATATTATTTCATTCGGAATTCTGACTGAAAAATTAATAAGCTCATTCTGATTTCATGGAAAAGTCCATAAAAGTGGAATGGCGTATTCAAAGCCAGGTATAATAATACCTGGTATAATAGGTATATAGCTCTTAAGAACCTTGAACTGGACATAAACTACTGAGGTGGACCCTTACAAGGATGCCCTAACCAGGCCCAGCTATTATGGTGAATTAGTCTATTGCAAGATGGCGACCAGTTAACTCTGTAATTTTATTAGCATTTTCCTCTCTGCCTTGTCATTACTCCCATTTTTGCAACTTTTTCAAGGTATTATGTGTACAAAATGTGTCAAGATCTGTGGTCTTGAGATGGAGACACAGGGCTGAAAAGTAGAGGTTTGGTAGGATGTTCTCTGCCACAAAGTATTAACACCACATTGTTAAGTGGGTGCAAAGGTATCAAAAACCAATCTATTGTTCCTAGAGCTTAAACAAGTAACCCCCCACCCCCCAATGGGTATACCCATCAAATTTCCAGTATTTAAAACGAACCAGATATTTTGACCCAAACTGTTCTTTCATCGGGAACCAAAATACCAACACCCAGTATACCAAAATATCAATTCTGTATGGAATTTTGGGAATCTTTGGGCTATTGTTTCAGACTTGGGGGTAATTCTTGTTGTTATGGAAATTGGCAACCAAAATTTTGGTTTATCGAGTACTCAAATGGTATTTGGATACCCAAAACAGTACTCGGAAATTCATGCATCACCCACAGGAACCAAATCAGGAACCAGTTTCATCTCTAAAAATGTTAGTCTTTTGTTCTTTCCTAGGGATGAGCGAACGCGGTTCGGAAGTTCGGAGTTCGGCCCGAACTCGAACTGTTCGGATGACCGAATACGAATGCAAACAAACCGAACAATCCGAACACTGAACAATGAAATGGCCGAACAGTTCGGTAAGTTCGGATCGCGTTTGGATGAGTTCAGGTGGCAAAAAAAGCTTCACTGGAAGGTCAAACATGACAGGGAGGTGTAATCACTGAGGAGCAGACTTCCAGGCACCAGGGGTGGAGAGATGCTTGCAAGAAATGAAACTAATTATATGCCTCCCCCCTTCCCAACACCTTCTGAGCTAGTCACTGTTCCTGAACAGCAGGTGTTGAGTAGGATTTTTAGATTGCTTTAAGTTTCAGTTCAGTTTTGTACTGAAATTAAACTTAAACTTTGAACTGAAACCTTGTGTTATGCATTTCACTGTACAGACTCATTGAGTATGTATGTATTTCACTACAGACTCCTCTTCTGTTTGTGATTCCCCCCCATCCCATATATATGGGATGTATATATATATCTCCATATATATGGATATGGAGATATATGGGATGGGGGGAGATAGATAGATAGATAGATAGATAGATAGATAGATAGATAGATAGATAGATAGATAGATGTAGAGAGTTGTAGGAGTTAGCTTAGTGATAGAGATAGCGTTAGTGATTTAGTTTTAGTGTTTGTAGGAGTAGGCCTGTGTACTTATTAGATAATCCATTTAGTTCATAGCATTTAGAATAGTTAATAGCAGTTAGATTTAGTGTAGATAGATAGATATAATATTAGATTAAAAAAATAATTTAAAAAACCCATATAAAAACAAAAAAACCAAATAAAAAACAAAAGAAAACAATATAAAACCCAATAAAAGACCAAAAAACCATATAAAAAACAAAAAAACACCCATACCAACATTTCCCGAACGGCCGAACCGAACAGCTGAACGGCCTAACCGAACGGCCTGTTCGGATGACCGAACCGAAGAGTCGAACCCAAACTTGGCAAACGAACCGACCGAACAAACCGAACAAATGAACCGAACGCATCCAAACCGAACGGCCGAGCCGAACAAACGAAACGAATGCAGCCGAACCGAATGACCAAACCCGAATAGCGATCTGTTCGCCCATCCCTATTCTTTCCCAGGATTATCACTTAACTGTCCTAGACATCTCTCATTTTGCTCTCCCTACACTGGCCCCAAATAATACCATAGTCTGCGCATCCGATGTGGATTTGTGTGCTCATGCAGCCCTGCGCGAATCCACATTTGTGACACATTTTGCCACATGCAAGCACATGCACACGCACGCCGCTCTGCACAGGGATCCAAAGACTATGGACGTGGCCACAGCAGACCACAGTGAACACTGTGGAGTGACTGTGACTGTGACTGATGTAATGTCCCATTGATTCCTGCCAGATGTTCACCACAGTGAATATCTAGTGAGGATCAATGCTAACCACGGTTCTGGCCCTGCAGCCGGCTGCAGAGCTGAAATCATGGTTAGATTGACCACAATCAGGAATGGGCCAAAAAATGTCTGTTACCTTGGCCAATTCCTGATTGTGGTCCTGGCCACCGGTAGCGGTCAGGCGCAGCGGCCTCATTGGCCAGTGCACCTGCCCATCTCCCTGAGGATGGGCAGCTGTGGAAGCATGGGCGGTGGGGCTATGCGGCCGCACAGCACGCCACTTATCCCTGCCCAGACTCCACCCCCTCCCTGATTCCCATCAGTGATGTGGCTGGCATGTCTGAAGGATGGCCAACCTCATCACCGACCGGGATCAGGGAACCATCTCCATCCGTGATTCAGCATGGCAGGCCCAGAGGCCTGAAAATACCCTATGGGATTGGGGCCACTGTGTCCCTGGTCTGAGTCTTCTCTTGTACACCACAGCACTATGTGAATTTCAAGTAGGTGAAAATTACTGATATTGCTGTGGTGAGTTATGCAGGATTGGTTCACTGACTGGAAAGCACACAGCCAACAGCAGCTGCAGCTAGGCTCAAGCCTGAATGTAGCTGATCCCAATTGGGGCCATGTATGCAGGAAGCACAGTTAGCTGCAGAAAGAATCGCAAAGTAGCTGGCTACAGTCTGGGAAAGAACCTGACTGCCTGGATCCTAACTGCCGGAGCTACAGGTACATCAGAGATGAGTGTTGTGCCTAATGTGTTCAGGGGCTTTTTACCATCAGGCACCCTGGAGAGACTGTATGTAAGACTGCATTGTATACAGCAAGGATGGGGAACCTCAAGCTCAGGGACCAAATGCAACCTATGGCTAGTTTTTATGTAGACTGTAGCAGTGTCAGTGGGAGGGGGGAAGGGCGAGCGAGAGGGAAACAGACGACCACAAACAGCCCAAATGCACACGGGGATGCTCTGTAAGGAGGAAAAATGCCCGTCAGGATAGTGTGTGGGCCCTTCCGTGCGCAGGCGCAAGTGGAAGTCAGACCCCTATCATCATAGGGCTCAGAGCACAAGGGAAAAGGGGCCATGCATGCACACCCGCACGCACACGACGGGGGAAAGGGGGCAATCAGTGCAGGGAGTGACAGGAAGGCAGGGATGGGGTCCCTCAGGGGGGAAAGGGGAATGGGACCAGGGGCTCTTGCACACCGGGGAGGGGGAAAGGGCTGGAACCCCAGGAGGGGCAGGCACACACCCACTGCCCGCAGGCTCACACAACCCACACAGGCGATCTCCGGAATGACCAAGAGGGAGGGGTTTTCACACAGGCACAATTCAGCAGACTCTAGAGAAATGAAGGGAAGGCAGGAGGAGGCGGGAGCAAGGAGGGAGAAAGTCAATGGAGTTCTCACAAAAGCAACGGTTAACTCTCACAAACAGCAACACTTAGCTTTCGAACGAGGGGGGCCAGTCCTTCCAGACACACGGAGCTCTGTTCACCAGCACCGCTCCTCCCGTGCTGCTGGCTGATAAGGTCAAAGCCCCGCCCCCTGAACGTGCCAGGAGGCGTGCTGAGCATCTCTGTGGGGGGCGTGGCTCTACGTTGATGCACGAAGGTTCTGCTGAGCCGGACCTACCAGCTCCCATGTTGCTGTTTGCCGGGGCCTCTGCTGGCTGAGTCCCATCTTCCTCCCATCCCATAGTAGGTTCCTCAGGCGGGGGGGGCGGCGTCCGGGGCCAGCGTGGATGCCCACTGCGTTGTCGGGCGGCGGCGGGTGACAGTACCCCCCCTCGAAGGCCCCCCCGTGGATGCCCCGCGGAACCGGGCTTGTCAGGGTGTCGCCGGTGGAAGAGACGGAGGAGGCGTGGTGCTCGGAGGTTGGTGGCAGGTTCCCAGGATTGTTCCTCCAGACCAAACCCTCGCCAATCGATAAGATAATGTAATCGTCCATGTCGTAGCTTGGCATCTAGAATGGCCCGTATTTCGTGCTCTGGGCCGGGGTCGATTGCCTCAGATTCGGGATCACTCAGGGGAACGCTAGTCCCTGGAGGTAGAAGGGCTGGTTTGAGAAGAGAGACATGGAACGTAGAGTGAATATGGACTCGTGGGGGAAGTTGTAGGGTATACGTCACGTCATTAACTTGCCGAAGTACCGGAAAGGGTCCGAAATACCTACGGTCAAGTTTAGGCGAAGGGCGTTTGGAGGGGTAGTGCTGGCGGTCTACCCAGACCAATTCCCCAGGATGAAACTGTGGAGGAGGGCGCCAACGCTGATCGGCATACAACTTATAACGCTGTCGGGCCTTTTCTAGGGTCGTTTTAGCAAGGGTGTGAATTTGCTGGATTTGTTGGGCTAGGGCTCCCGCAGCAGGTACTGGTATTGCAGGGAGATTCGGAGACACCAACTGTGGGTGGTACCCATAGGTGACATAAAAGGGGGACTCCCCGAGAGAAGCATTTTTAGCGTTATTGTATGCGAATTCTGCCATGGGTAGCCACTTGTACCAATCATCCTGCAAATAGTCGATGTAGCAGCGCAAGTACTGCTCCAGATTTTGATTGACTCGTTCCACTTGTCCATTTGTTTGGGGATGGTAGGCGGTGGATGGCTTTATTCGGACCCTCAAGGCCTTGAAAAGCGCTGTCCAAAAGCGCGAGGTGAATTGAGACACTTGATCGCTGACTATCTCTGTCGGCCACCCATGAAGTTTCACAAAGTGTCGCAAAAAGAGGAGAGCCGTATGTTGAGCGGTAGGAAGACCCTTGCAGGCGACAAAATGGGCGAGTTTTGAAAAATGATCAACGCCCACGAATATCATATTGTAGCCTCTAGAGGAGGGTAATTCGACGATAAAATCAAGACCCACTCTCTGCCAGGGCCCCGAAGGGGTAGTGGTAAGCTGAAGGAGGCCTTGAGGGAGCTGCCTAGGGATTTTCATCCGGGCGCATGTAGGGCAAGCTCCAACATATTGATGTACATCTGCCGCCATGGTTGGCCACCAGAAGGACCGACGGAGAAGGTCTAAAGTTCGTTCCACTCCAGGGTGCCCGGCTAGAGGGGCGTCATGGTGGGCCCACAAGAGGGGTGAATAACACGAGGGGGGGACGACAATCTGCTGAGCCCTCTTGACTAGACCATCTTCTACCGTGTAGGTCGGATCCGTGAGGGGCTGCAATTCGTGCGCCGACGCTTGTCGGAGGAGATCCAGGGTGAACGTGGTAGCAAGAAAAACCTTCTCGTCCAATATGGGGCCCCGGGGATGTAGGTCTTGCTCTTTCCCTTCCTGGTACCTGGACAGGGCGTCGGCAAGAATGTTCATTTTCCCTGGGCGGTACTGTATGATAAAGTCAAATCGAGCAAAAAATAGGGCCCATCGGGCGTGGCGTGGGTTGGCAATTTGTGCTGTTTGCAAAAAGGTTAGGTTCTTATGATCCGTCGTTACGGTTATGGGATGCTGTGCCCCTTCTAAGTAATGTCGCCAGGTTTCAAACGCGGCTTTGATCGCGAGGAGCTCTCGGTCAAAGATAGTATAGTTTCTCTCCGCCGGTGACAGTTGCCGTGAGTAGTAGGCGCAGGGGAGTGGGTTCCCTTCAGCAGTCTGCTGGAGAAGGACCGCTCCAATCGCGACGCTGGACGCGTCGGCTTCCACAAAGAATGGTTGGTGGAAGTCGGGGTGTTGGAGGAGCGGGGCCTGCATGAAGGCTTTTTTCAAAAATTGGAAGCTGTATTCCTGTTCCGGGGTCCAGACGAAGGGCTGTTTTTTCTTTAAGAGCCGGGTGAGCGGGGTCGTAACTTCCGCGTAGCGGGGAACGTACTGTCGGTAGTAGTTTACACTACCCAGAAACCGCTGGAGGGCTTTTACTGTCTTGGGACCGGGCCACTGTTGAATTGCATGGATCTTTTTCTGATCCATTTGTATTCCCTCGGGGTTTATGATGAAGCCCAGAAATTCCACGGACGTGCAATGAAATGCACATTTTTCCGGTTTGCAATATAGTTTGTGCGTGCGTAGTCGTTGCAAGACTTGTCGTACATGTTTCACATGTTGAGCAGTGGTGGAAGAGTAAATCAGAATGTCGTCTAAGTAGGCAATGACGAAGGTATCTAAGATGTCTCGGAATATGTCATTAATAAAGTGCTGGAAAGCGGCCGGCGCATTTGCAAGTCCAAAAGGCATGACTAAATACTCAAAGTGCCCGTAGCATGTGCGAAAGGCCGTTTCCCATTCATCCCCTTTACATACTCGGAGGAGGTTATAGGCTCCCAGAAGGTCTAATTTAGTAAAGAGTTGGGTTCCTTGGAGCCGGTTCAGGAGTTCTGGAATAAGGGGCAAGGGGTATCGGTTTTTAATGGTAACGCTGTTGAGACCCCGATAATCGATGCAGGGTCTCAAGCCTCCATCCTTCTTGGTGACAAAGAATATGGGGGCCCCCGCAGGTGAGGTAGAGTGTCGGATGAATCCGTTTTGGAGCGCTTCGTCAAGATAGGTGCACAGTTCAGTTAATTCCAGAGCCGAGAGGGCATAAATGCGCCCAAACGGCGGTTCCTTGCCGGGGAGCAAGTCTATCAGGCAGTCATAAGGGCAGTGTGGTGGTAACTCAGCCACCTGGGTCTTGCTGAAGACATCGGCGAAGTTCGCATACTCTGCAGGGAGTTGGGAGGTTGAGGTGCTGCCCACTCCCTGCACCTGGGAAGGAACGGGGTGTGAGGGCCTGGGATGTAAGCAATGGCGTTTGCAATGGTTTGAATTAAAGTGAAGTTGGCGTTGACCCCACCGTATCTGCGGCTCATGCAACCACAGCCAGGGAAGCCCAAGGACTACACGAAAAAGGAGGGTACAAACAATGTCGAAGACTAGGTTCTTATAGTGTGGCCCCAATACACAAGGTAAGGGGGCCGTTTCCTGCATGACCGGTCCGGAGACCAAGGGTGATCCATTGATGGTATGAACCACTTCGGGGTGTGGCTTGGGCCGACTCGGGATCTTATAGGCTTGGACTAGGTCCTCATCGACGAAGTTCTTAGAGGCTCCGGAATCAATGAGGGCCCATATAACCAAAGAATGGCGGGGACCCGTCTTGAGGGTCAGGGGCATTTGCAGATGATGCGGGGGACCAATCGGGGGCAGCGGGTTGCTGTTTATGGCCGAGACGTTCCCGGTGCATCCCGGCCCCTGACGTTTCCCGCTGAGCGACGGGGGGATGGCAGGATGGGGCACTCGTGAATGAAGTGAGCGGGATCCCCACAATAGAAGCAGGCCCAGGAATGCCGGCGTTTTCCCCGCTCTTCTGAAGTAAGGGGTCCTCGCGAAGCCCCCAACTGCATGGGCTCTGGATCCGGCATCTTTGGCCCTGCTCCCTCAGGGTTTGGCACCACAAGGGGGCCTGGCCTGGTTGGGAAAGTCCTCACGTCGAAGCGTCGCTCCCGGCGGCGCTCGGCTAGCCGTTCATTGATTTGGAGAGCTAACGCGGCTAGTTAGGCCCAGGTAGCGGGAAGCGTAGTAAAGGTTAACTGGTCCTTAAGGTCATCCGCCAGGCCCCGTCGGAAGTGAACCTTGAGTACATCGTCAGGCCACTGCAATTCTAGTGTGAGCTGCTGGAATTGTGTGATATACTCCAGGAGGGGTGCTCTTCCCTGCCGGAGGGAGAGGATGGCGGTTTCGGCATCCCTTAGGCGGTGTGGATGATCAAAAAGGAACCGGAATTCTCGGAGGAAGTCCTCATAGTTAGTGAGTAGTGGGCTTTTACTAGCAAGCAGGTTTGTGGCCCATTCCAACGCCATTCCCCCCAGGTTCTAAATTACAAAGGCTACCTTTAGGTTGTCCGTGGGGTACGTTATGGGCTGGGTGGTAAAGGTGAGGTCGCAAAGGGCCAGGAATTCCCGGCACACCTTGCGATCTCCTTGAAATTTCTCAATACGGGGCCCTCGAGGCTCCCGGGGAGGCGCCAGTGGCACCGGGTTAGGCAGAGGTACTTCCGGGGGTGCCACGGACCCTGGATCCAGCACCGGGGCCACCAGGCCCCCTGGGGGAGCCAGGAGGACTACCGCAGGCGGGGCCAGCACCTGCTGTTGGGCCACCGTAGCCGCCAATTCGGCATGCTGATCTTGTAGATCTTTGATCTGCATTGCGAGGGACTGGACTGCTTGTACCAAATTCCCTACTTCTTGCGCCAAATCCATGGAGGAAGGTAGGGGGGAGGGGAGGAAAGGGATGAAGGCTGGTGAATCTGTCAGTGGGAGGGGGGAAGGGCGAGCAAGAGGGGAAACAGAGACGACCACAAACAGCCCAAATGCACACGGGGATGCTCTGTAAGGAGGAAAAATGCCCATCAGGATAGTGTGTGGTCCCTTCCGTGCGCAGGCGCAAGTGGAAGTCAGGCCCCTGTCATCATAGGGCTCAGAGCACAAGGGAAAAGGGGCCACGCATGCACACCCACTGGCCGCAGGCTCACACAACCCACACAGGCGTTCTCCGGAATGACCAAGAGGGAGGGGTTTTCACACAGGCACAATTCAGCAGACTCTAGAGGAATGAAGGGAAGGCAGGAGGAGGCGGGAGCAAGGAGGGAGCGAGTCAATGGGGTTCTCACAAAAGCAACGGTTAACTCTCACAAACAGCAACACTTAGCTTTCGCACGAGGGGGGCCAGTCCTTCCAGACACACGGAGCTCTGTTGACCAGCACCGCTCCTCCCGTGCTGCTGGCTGATAAGGTCGAAGCCCCATCGCCTGAACGTGCCAGGAAGCGTGCTGAGCGTCTCTGTGGGGGGCATGGCTCTACGTTGCTGCACGAAGGTTCTGCTAAGCCGGACCTACCAGCCCCTGTGTTGCTGTTTGCCGGGGCCTCTGCTGGCTGAGTCCCGTCTTCCTCCCATCCCATAGTAGGTTCCTCGGGCAGGGGGGCGGGGACCGGGGCCGGCGTGGACGCCCGTCGCGTTGTCGGGTGGCGGCGGGTGACAAGCAGGGAACAGTCCTACGAGGCTGCTGCCCCTTTAAGAAGGGGCTGCGTGGGCCAGCCATAGGGCTGAGCATGCACAGGGGTGTGGCAGAGCCATCCCCATAGCTGGGGATCAGCCTGTGAGGCAAACAAGCTCAGAGACCCTGTGACAGAGTGGGAAGGATACTGGCCTGTTAAGACTGAGGAAAGGAAACCTGGCCACACCCACTCTGCCTGTATATAAGGAGAACAAGGCAGAGAGGAAGGCAGTCACTGCCTTGAAGCTGAAGGGGCCACATCTCCCCGACAAAGCCGTCCCACTCTACGCTCTCCAGGGTGCTGAAGGCTGGAGAACCAGGGTGGAACCAGGTACTGAGAGGCTGTGCCCAAGGAAGGAGCATCGTGTTTTGTGGGCATGCACACAAGAACAGGAGAAAGATCCATGGTATAGTAGATTAGAACTATCTTAATTAGGGATGAAATGAGTATCAATTTGATTCTCGGAAGAATTGAATAACATTAGCGAGATCTTACTGGAATCTTGCCTATGTTTTGAGATTCTCGCAAGATTCTTGCTAAGAAAATAACTGCATGCACAAATGGCCACTGTGTTGTTCTGCGCATGCAAAGCCTTTTATGCGCCGAATGGTTTCATTTTTCCAAAATGGCAGTGATGCTGCCGACACCATTTTGGAAAAGGACAGCTCATGCGCGGAATGGCCGTGGCAGCCATTTTGTGCATCCTCAGTTCTTTTCTTATTTTTTTTAATTGAGATAAAATAATCGTGATAAGAAATTGTCGAGACTGGGGCCTTTCTCGATGCTTTCCCCCCCTTGATTCTCATTGAGAAGCTTGATTCTCAACAGGAATCGAAAAAAAACAACCTGAGATCAAGTTTCCACTACAGAATAGATCAATAAACTGGGCCCTCCTTTTCCTGTGTGCATCCCCTAAAGCCCCTCACCTCCAACTTCCATGTGGCCCTCAGAGCTTGTATTAATGTTTGTAGTGGAACCTGTGAGTGAAAGTCTTCCCACCCCTGGTATATCAGGATAAAAACAATGTGAATAAAGAGAAGGTGGAGAAAGAAATCTTTACCCAGCATCAGGGAGCATCACTGTCCTGGTCCTGTCAGGACTCACCCACTGCGAGGGGCAGACCTGTGACAGATCCCTCTTAGAACATTGGACTCTCTATATCTCACTAAATCTAAGGACCCAACCCAACGTTCATTGAAGTCAAAGGGAGTTTTTTCCCCATAGACCTGAATGCAGGCTTGGATCTGGTCCCACACACTCATGTGGTCCCATTTATCATAATCTCCCGGCACCTAGGGGGTTTGAAAACAAATAATTTTTTTATGAAAAGACAACCTTGCACTCATCTGACGTGCCCCCACACAGTCGTCTTACGTGGTAATCAATTTAGCCGCCTAGAATGCGATGCCAGATTAAGAGATGGGTGTCTAGCCTTTTCATCCCCAATACCCATGCTCCTCAATGATCCCCTTTGGCCCTATCATATGTTGACGTTTCCAGGTTTAAGTGAAATTCAATAAAGAAACTAATAAAAAAGTTGATAAGAATTGCTTCGCACACACTTTCCTGTTTTAAGTGGAGAACGCTGTGTTTTAATAAAAAGAAAAATCTCCTTGCCGCTTATGTTTTGTCCCAGAGAATAAAACCTAATAAGCCTCAGATCGCTTTACCCTGAATTGGCACAAAACACAAGCTAGACTCGTGTTAATTCACCAGCCTCAGCAAGCCCATCCATCTTGCTCAGCCCAGGCAAGGTGAATTTGAAAGACTGGATCCAGGCCTGCTTTTCTTCCCCATTCGCAGGAGGAGAGTGCTGAGCAATCCCTTTTCTGTTTGTTTCTGTCTCTTTATTTTGTGTTCTCTCTCTGGCCACTTTCAGACATGCCCCCCACGGACATATTTGGGCTGCGGGGGGTGGGGTGGGGAATGCACAGCCCGAAGATGCCCAGGGATTGGCTGCTCTGCGCCCCCACGCGGCTTTGCTGGCAGAGACGCGCGGGATGCAGAACAGGAAATCTATCTCTGCATCCCACGCGACATTGCCATGCCTAAAAGTGGCCTCTCTAGGTCTCCCCCTCTCCGCCCCCCTTTCTCCCCCATCTTGCCCCCTACTCTCTCTCTCAAGGGTGGGATGATTTGTGATTTTTTTCAGATTCGTAAGGTTGCTTGTCCTGTCATCTGCAACTAGATCTCAGTGATTGTACCTCATGATGGGGTGAAAATATTCACTTACTGCAAGAGGAAAGGCTGTCAAATCTTTTGTTGCAATTTTGGCCAGTGACCCAGAAGTTTGAGGTAAAAGAAACCCCAGAAGTGTTAGGCCAAATGAGTTCAGTCTCACGGGCTCCCACCGGGATAACATTTCAATCTATTGAACACTTCCTTTTTGTTAATGCTACTTCTCAAATTTGGCACACCACTTGCCCCCACTGATTCACCCATCTGCTTTTCTTGGAATGTATGTGTGTCTGGCTTTGTTTCACTTTGGGTGTCTTTAGACATAACGTGCGTCAACGGGTGTCTGAATATGTGTGTTTTGAGCTTGATACGAACACTGCTTTGGCCCCGTGTTCACCATGTGGCGCTGCTTAGACACACACCCCCCATCTTGAGGCAAATCGGTGCTTTGCCCGCTACCTGATCTCAGCACACAAGCGCTGCCGCCTCATTCCCTGTGTTGTACCTGCTAACACGCCACGTGATGTCATTAGACACAACATTGGCCGCGTGTTCAGACAAAACACACAAATTGTCCTTGTGATGCAATAGGGTTCACAGCGCGTGTTCAATGGGTCGCAAAATTGGTGTTGGGATTGTTCTGGTGCTTGCACACAATGACCAAACGCATGCTATGGGGTTTTGACACCCAATCTTTGTTGTTTAAAGATACCCGTTTTTCACAAACCTCACCTGCGCATGTGTGCAGGTGCCACCAGATATTGGTGCCGGAGTTAGCTTGATTTCAGAAAAACCTTTGAGGTCACAGCCTGGGCTAAAGCCTGTCCATGGCAACTGGGCTAAAGTGGGCCATAGTAGGCTATCATGTCTGTTTCCAGGTCGGTGCCTCATTGGCTACCATAGCTGCCTATCATGGTAGGGGGCAGGGCACTGGGTGCAGCACAGGGGTGGAGCCAGACAGCCACACATTCATGGTTCTCCCCACCCTTCCAAGGCCATATGGGCAGCAGGGCAGCAGGCACGTTTGTTTGGCAGCCCAGACCATAGCCACAGCTGTTACAGGTTGGGACATTCATTGCACAGCTAGGCAGTTGAGTCGGCCCAGGAAGCACATGGGGCAGGCACTCCCCTGGGTACTTCCTGGTCTGACTCAGCCACCCGGCTGCGCTGCTACTACCGCTGATCACCTGGTCACTGCTTCCACTACCTCCCACTGCTCCTCCTGGCATGGCTTGGTGCCCAGCTGAGTTGTGTGCCACAGTCCCAATAGTGTAGGTGTTTGCACGGCTGGAGGAGCACAAGGAGCATCAGCGAAGCCAGGCAGGTGAGTCAACCTGAGGAGCACCGCAGGACACTTTTGCCCCCACTCACTCCCCGGGAACGGGGGGGGGGGCTGATTCAACTGCCTGGCTGCACCGCTGCTTCTACTGCTCCTCTGGATACACCACTGCCCTGTTATGAGGATTGTGGTGCGCCACCTGGCTCAGCTGAGCAGCGGGCCAGGCTGGGAGGAGCAGGAAGAGCTGAAACGTGGCCTGGCGGTTAAGTCAGTCCAGGGAGCTTGCAGTTAGCCCTTTGGGTTGCATTTGGGCACCGATTCATGCCTGATTGGTGTCTGAACATGACTGGGTGATTCGGGCATCCCAAATTTGACAGGGGCCTGTTTTTCAGCTAGAGTCCCATTACCGAACCTCACTTCTGAAATCTCCCTCTTGAACTTTCCCCAGGAAAATCACTTCTGCCTTATTGAAAACTATTTATAAAGTGATCAATGACCAGGAGAAGGATTGCATGGAGCTCTTGACCTTCCAGGGCAGGCAAAAACAGATAAATTAACCCTTTCTTGTTTTCCACATTTACACAGTGATTTTAAGTGGTTTTGCCCCTTTCTTTAGCTATACAGAGGGGGTTTGTTCAGTTGTCTGTTCTGAGAGGCCTTCCTACTGCCTTTTGCTATACCGGCTAAGTGAAAATAATGCTTCAGACTTTCAAAGCAAAGATTTTGAGAATAATACTAGAATGTCAAAGTTGGAAGGAACCTTGAAGGTAATTTAGTTCAAGCCCTTGCTTAGATGCAGAGTGACTACAGCTACAACATCCCCGACAGATGGATGTCCAAATGATTTATGTTTTCAACTTCGCAACATCATGAATATATCCTAGTCTCTCCCAGTGCTCATTTCTCCATTGTCTCCCCTTCCCTTCTCTCACTTAGAATGTAAGCGAATGGGATAAGGACTTGTCTATAACTATCGATTGTATAGTGCTAGGTAATAATACTCTGGAAAGTTTTCATTTTGGTAGAAAAATGGGGAAAACAATATCTGGGTGGGTTTCCAGAGCAGAAATGGACAGTGGGATAATTATTCAGTATGGATGGGACTCGGAGGCAAATTTCAGATTCAGTTTTTTTTAATTCGGTTCTTTGACAATTTCAGTTCTCAATTTGGTTTCGGATTTGCTTTTTTCGTATTGGATATTTTTGGGTGAGTTTTGCATTGAAAAAATAAACCAGGAGGGGGGACAGTGAAAAAAACCAGAATCACCTAAAACTGAATTAAGAATTGTACTTTCGGGATAATCAAATCATCCATTAGATTCCAAAATTCCCATCCCTATTGTTCAGGATCATTTGCATTTCTACAAAGCCCTTCAAGTACCTAACTAATATCCATTACTGAAAGGAATATTTGCATGCTGAGGCAGGAATTCCATTTGGTCCTTTTCAGGTTTTATCTTTTTGGTTTGGTTATTTTAGGTTTGCGGTTACACCATTAAACGATGCAACTGAAATACCAAAATGACCAAAACGTTGAAACAACTGAACTGAATTGAACCCCAAATGTTGAGAAAATTAATCTTAGCACATTACACCTAGGATTTACAGTCTGCACTGGCTACCTTTAGCTTTCCTGGTGCAATTCAAGATGCTGGTTCTGACTGTTAAAGCTCTAAACAGCCTGGGTCCCACATAATATCGGAGAGACTGCCTGTCCATCACCTGCAAATCTGGCTTGTACAACACGATCCCACCAAGAGATGTTCTCAGTTGCTGCCCCTATGCTATGGAACTCCCTTCCCCCGGAGTTCTGTCAGAGGCCAGCCTTAAGCATTTTCCAGAAGCAGTGTAAAACTCTTCTCTTTGTCAAGGCATTTGGCAGGCAGGGTTAGGGTAGGGGTTGAGGTGGGAGGGTATAGGGGTGGGAATTACTTTTTTATTTTGATGAGGTTTTTTAGTGGAGTTTTATTGTTATTTTTATGATCTATGTTTTTATTATGTAAGCCTCCATGTGTCTTAAGGAAGGGTGTGGTAAAAATTTAAATAAACAAATCAAATAAACAGAAATACCAAAATGGATATCCGACGGAGCATCAACAGATATCAGTTAGTACTTGAATCACCACTTTCAGTGCAGGGTAGGACATATTCAAAAAAATGACCATTTGTTGTTGTGTGTGTGTGGGGGGAGAGTCATTTCCTCTCGGTCCATTATGGAGTAGCACCCTCCATAATGGACTTTATTTATTTATTTATTTATGTAATAGATTTTTATACCGCCCCATCCTGCAATGCAGCTCGGGGCGGTTAACAACAATAAAAACAGTTTAAAACATTTAAAATACAAATATAAACATATCAATAAAACAGGGCAACATATGTTCATAAATAAATATAAAGGTGGGGGATTAAAAATCACCCCCCCCTCCCTCCCTCCCGAAGGCCTGGGCAAACAGCCAGGTCTTACAGTTTCGCCGAAATGTCAAAAGGCTTGGGGCCAGGCGAGCTTCCTCCGGAAGGGAGTTCCACAGCCGCGGCCCTACCACCGAGAATGCCCGCTCCATCGTGGCCCCCCGCTTAACACGGGGGATCTCCAGGAGGGCACCCCCGGCAGACCGCAGGAGTCGTTCCGGGGCGCGAAGGGCGAGGCGGTCCCTGAAACGGATGGGACTCAGTCCCTTCAGACTTGAGCTGGGTCAATGGTTCCCTGTGGGCAAAAGGTCCTGCCCCCATGGAGCAGTATGACTTTGCTCTTCTCCATGAAGGTGCGGGATGTAGACATCAAGAAAAAGGCAAGGGAGAGTCTTAGCCCCACCACTTCCCAAACGTGCTTCCCGTCTCCTATGGAAGACCATTGATGTCACAGTGTTCCACAAGGGTGTGGCCACCTCGTCATATCCGTTCCATGCATATAAGAACCCAGCTGCATAAGTACTGGATTCTGGTTTGTTGGGTTTTTTTTAATTTCATTTAGGGCTTGACTCTTTAGCTGAATGTTATTTATCCCGTGTCTCCCCCCTCTGTGTCTATTAGATTGTAAGCCATAGGCAGGGACCACGTCTATCTTATTGTTCTGTAAAGCACCAGGTACATAGTTGGCACTATACAAATGTGTATAATAATAATAATAATAATAAATAATTAATTTTAATATTGTCATCTTCTATATTCTCTTTTCCTCATATAGTCCATCTATTTTAAATTAATGTAACCTGAGTACCAGTTTCTACTTTTGTAGTGCCTTCAATAACCTGCCGCAAATTAGGATGATCCTTGGCTTTCTTTGCCACTTACCGAAATAGTTGGTGTTGGAACACTTCTCTAAGAGATGAGGGTCCAGAATCCAGCTAGGAAATTTTAAATATCTCCATTTAATTGTATAGATTTAGAGATGTCTTCGTGCAATAACAGTGACTGTCCCATTGGAGTAGATTTCACAACTTATTAAGGGAATCATTAATCAGTCTGGAGACATTAGACTCAGTGGAATTCTCAAGTGCCAAATGATAGCTAGCTTGAGTTTCCAGCAACTGTGTGCAGCTGATCATCTGTTCTTTCTCTGGAGACTAGAGTCTTCTTACCTCTTCACAGTCGGTTTTCAGCTAAAGTGGGTTCAATTGTAAAATCAACAGTTTGACCCAAGTCTGGCAGGCACTCTTGAGTATTCTGAAGCTGCTGCCTCTAACAAAAAATGATTCTGATCAAATTTAGATTTGCAGGGAACTGTTTACTCTTTTGACTAGGCCCAAAGAAGTGATTTGTTGTGATGTGACTAATATTCATGGCAAGCATAACTCCTTCTTTCTGTTTGTGAGTCTATCAGCTTTCCCAGCAAGAGGATTCGTGTTTGGCAAAGAGTTTAAGCAAACAAAGATGAGTGTATGAATTTGCATTTATTCCAATCAGCTCAACCATTTGTTAGTTTAATTTTAGTGTCTTCTTTCTGTATTTCATGGCTTTGGCTGAGGTCATAGTGGCAACGGAATGAGAAAATCTGTCCTGGTTGTATCTCCACCACAGATAAAAACCAGAAGGTACTGGGAATTTTGATCAACATTCCAGCCCAGTTTCTAGGAAACTGAAGCTCAAATTAATTTGGATGACATTGCCATAAGAACATATGTATTCCCATTCAAATTGAATTATCTGTTTCTTCTTTTCTCGATTCCTAGCTCTGAAATGCATCATTATTTAACCTAAAAAAAAACCTCCACACCAAATCCATGGAATCTTCACCCATTAGAAGATTAATTCTTTTTCTAGCACTTTAATATCTGTTGTAAAATAAAGACTGGGGTTGCGCGGTGGAGAGGAGGAGAGTAAGCCATTTAAAAATGATATGGAACTGTTCCATTGGTTTCTCTTATTATTTCAATAAGGAATCCCCAAGCCCCTAAAACTGCCAACACGTCAGTCGTTGTTGTTCATTATAATTACCCTGTTAGAGTGAGATATCTGCTCTAATGAGAGGCTGTGCCACGGAGAAAGCCTTTCACTTGAATGGGTTTATCGGATTTCAGTCCGTATTTTGCAAAGCACTTTGGCTGAAAGCGAGTTGGTTGCAGTGGTTTTTTTTAGTCTGGCAATAAAGGAAATATGACTCTGTAAATGTCTCTCCCTGTCAGGACTGGGTCTTGAACCCCCAGGCCTGGAGGGTTTGTAGCACTGCCTTAAGGGCTGGTGCCACTCTGGGCAGGGATAATGGTCAGGTTCGGATGCTCAGGTTCTTTTCCATCTCTCCGCCCCTTCCTGTGTGACCACGCCTCTTCAAAGCTGTGCCTTGTCTCCCTGACTTTGGCTCCCGGCTTCCTGATTGGCCACAGGTGGATATATAGCCTGTGGTGCGGCCACAGGAAGCTGTGGGAGCAACTGCTCTTACCCATTGTGTGTGAATCCCGCTGTGAGGTCTTGTGCATCATTGTTCCCTTCTTTTGTCAGTGAGTCTTCTCTTCCTACGGTGTTGGTTGTTTGGGTGTCTGGTTAGTTGTGTCCTCCCTGTTGTGTTCTCTGTGTTTCCCCCATTGTTCTGTGCTTCCCTGAGGGCCCTGTCTCCCCTATTGCTGTGTGCATCCCTGAGAGCCCTGTTTCCCCC
>QEPC01004060.1:2540912-2591949 GCA_003113815.1 Sphenodon punctatus | reverse complement strand
ATAGCTCGGCCCGGGTTGCCTTCCCCGTGGTCTTACGTTTCCCCTCATCGGTGTTCCTCTTAGGGTTGTTGGGTCTTGCTCTCCCTTAGTTGTGTCTTGCCTTGCCTCACCTCTCTACAGTGGGTATTCCCTTCTCTCCCCGCTTTTCCCCTCGTGTTGTCCTTAACTCGTTTCTCCCCATCTTCTCTGTGGATCTTGGAACCTCTCCATCCCCTCCTTCTTTGAACCCTTTTCTTTCTCCTTCCTGTAGCCTCAATGATGAGCCGTGCACTCTGAGGCCGGGTTCCCTGGCTGGTAAGACGAGAACTGTCTCAAAACACCCAAGAGACCGGCTGAGAGGTTTTCCCTTCTTGCTAACCTTTCTTATCTGGGTTCCCTGGGCCCTTCCTCCTGCTGTTCTCTAGTCCTAGATCACCTCACCCCTATTTCCCTACTAGTGTAGGTCCCTTCTCCCCTCCTCCTCTGACACTCCCCTTCATCTATTGTTAGGTGTCTGTTATCTGACTTCAACCACCCAGTTAAATAAGTCAAAATGGAATATGCTGTGACAAAGCACTGAAACTTCTTCATCTCAAATGAGCTCAGAGAAAATATTTAGCACAAAACAGTTTTCGGGAATTTTTCGACACACATTTTTTACCCAGACCGAAGAGTCCAGGTTCTGCCAAATTCCACATGTGGAGTTTGGACACTCCCCCACCATCCCAACCAGAAGTCTCCTGGGCGCCATTGCAAACTGCAGAACCGGCGACTCCTGAAACATGTTGAGAAATGGACTTGGTAAGTCCTCTAAAATCAGGTGCAACTTCCAATTGGAGGTGTGTGTGTTGAAACTCCCCATGTGGGAGTTTGCAGAACCTGGACTCTTAAGTCCGGGTAAAAATAATGTGTGTCTAAAAATGCCCTTTGTCTCCAGTAATCAGCATGAACAATTCATGTGTCAACTCAAAGACCGTCCGAAGCCATATAGCTACAACTGATGCGCGTACCTGAGCAAAGGCATATACTCATTGAATTTCCAGTACCTGAATTGACCTGCAAATTTAATGTTCTAATTAGTGCCCAGTTCATATACCCAGTGTTCCAAAATATCAACTTTTGGTTCCAGAATATTGAATTTCTGTCCCAATTTGCTGATCAGTAACTGGAAAAATCAATAAAGGAAGTTATAGATTTTTCAGGTAGTCAGGTCCCCAGGTGATCAGATAGCTCATTGGCTATGCAGCATGGTACTAAAAAATGTGAGTATTGCCAATGGGCATCATTTCAGTGCTACATATAGCCGATTGAGATGGTGGGTGTTTTCAAATGAGATGCTAGGTCACATGACCACCCAGGAGCCACAGATCTGCCCCCCCCAATCTGGAGGTGGAGCCGCTGAATGCGCAGTCAGGTGAGCCTTGCTGGGATAACCAGAGTTCTCCATGTGGGGCCAGCCAATGGCTACTTCCGTGGCTGAGGTAGCCACACTGGGAACTGCCCATCTGAATTGCTCTCCATACACTCCACCTGCATGGGTGCTCTGTGGCAGGTCACGTGGCAGCCATGGAACCCCGCTCCAACACTTTGCTTGTTTGAAATCACCAAGTGTGGTTAAGACGCAACTGTGGCCTATGATACACAACTAAATGATGGAGCCAGGACCACTTTTATGACTTCCTTGGTATTTTCCAACCCATGTACCGTTGTGTGGACAGGAAGCAACAATGAGGTGCAAGGAGAAGCTGAACTTAATCTTGTGTCCTACAGAGCTGACACTGAGTGTCTTAATCACTTAGTCACTGTGTCTCTCGTGAATAGGTCATACCTAGCTCGTCCTAAATATAAGAAAACTACTCATGGAATAAGATAAACCATGAAACATAAAGACCATTTCATTTAAAAAAAAATTTATTTGCATTTTCAAATAGCCAATGGAATATCCAGACTAAAGCTGAAACTCGGTCTTTGGAAAACTTCAGAATTCACTGGAGATTCATTTACTCAGTTCTGAAAGTCCGAAGTTCCGAGGATCAAGACCGTTCCTCGGGAAACTTTGGAAGCCACTGTGTGCATAGCTGGACAGTTGAGCTTCTGGAAATGAAACTTAGTGCCATATTTTGTAGGAGGGGGGTATGGAGGGGACAGTTGAGTGATGGTAAGCCAGATGGCAAGTTTTGATTGGCTGTCAGGGCAAAATAAAAGTGGCTGCAGCCATTTTCCATTCTCTTTGGTGGATTTGGCTGGATCTGTAAGTGATCAACAGGGGGGAAAGGGGCCCTGGCCCTGGCCCTGGCATGGTTTGGCCTATCCTGTACATAGGGCCAATGCTGGAGGATGGGGGTTACGTTTACCTTTATCATGCCATGTTTTTTTTTAAAAAAAAAACTGTGGGTGCCACATTGCTACTGCCTGCTGCTTTGTTGGCATTTGGCACCATGAGACCAGAGGGATCTCTCTGCCTGGCTCCACTTCTCCTTGCCTGGTCTGTTCAAGTTACCAGTGCCACAGAACCAATGCCATGCCAAGAGGGTACCCCAGGTGTGTGTGTGCATGTGTGTTTGTGAATGTTGTCTGGTTTCTTTCTTTGTTGGTTTTATAATTTTGTATGCTGCTGGCTGGCTTTTGGTGGGATTTATTTCTCCACACAGTTGTATATCATTTTGTGGGGTTGTGTGTGTTGTCGTCTTTCTTTTTTTACCAAGGCTGTGACTGACGCATAGCACAGTAGACCCTAATTGTAAAGTGTAACTTCTACTGTTCTGCGAGCTGCTTGGCACCATGAGGCCAGATGGATCTCTCTTCCTGGCTCCACTTCCCCTTGCCAGGTTTCAAGTTACCAATGCCAGAGTAGAACCAATGCCATGCCTTTTTAAAAAATAAGATGGTGCCCCTGAGTGGAGGGACATGATTGAATGTCTGGTTTCTTAATTTTGTCTGCTGGGCTGGCTGGCTTTTCATGGGCTTTATATCTCCATGCAGTTGCACACTATTTTGCGGGGTTGTGTGTGTGTTTTCTAGGCTGTGGCATGGCACAGCAGAGCCTAATTGTAAAGTGTAACTGTAAGTTCTTCTACTGTTGCTCTGCCTGCTACTTGGTTGGCACCATGAGGCCAGACCAGAGGGATCACTCTGTCTGGCTCCACATCCTCTTGTCTGATCTGTTCAAATTACCAATGCCATGCCTTTTTAATAAAAATAAGAGGGTGCCCCTGGTGTGTGTGTGTGAATGTCTGGTTTCTTAATTGTGTCTGCTGGGCTGAGTGGCTTTTGATGGGATTTATTTCTCCATGCAGTTTCACACTGTTTTGCAGGGTTCTGTGTGTTGTCTTCTTTCTTTTTTACCAAGGCTGTGGCTGCTGCATGGCACAGCAGAGCCTAATTGTAAAGTGTAAGTTAACTGTATCTTCTACTGTTCTGCCAGCTGCTTGGCACTATAGCTTGGCACCTTGGTTGCCAGCTACTTGGCACCATGAGCTTGGCACCGTGAGCTCCCTCCACCGACACTACTTCCTTCTCCCTCTCCTTCCCACACCACAGACTGCTGAACTGCAGCCCCTTATATATTGCATTGGGGGGAGGGGGAGTGAGGAAGGGGTGGATGTGCCACTGTGCACCCTGATTGACTAGGCAATTAAACGGCTACAGCTGCTGTACAGGGAAGCACCTGCTGAGGCACCAAATTGGCATAGAATAGTTTCAAAGTTCCGAGTTTGTGTTCCGAAGTTTTGAAGCTTTCCAAGGTTCAGAGTTCTAGAACTTCAGAAACAGCTCCGAAAAGCCACCTAGTATTAGAGTCTGTTACAGCCAAAAAGGCATCCTTTAAGAAATGAAAGGCTAGTCCCTATGAAAATAATACAAAAGAACATAAACACTGGAAACATAAATGTAAAGTGTTAAGACAGGCCAAGAGAGATTTTGAAGGGAGGTTTGCTAAAGAGGCAAAAACAAGCAACAAAAACTCTTTCAAATACATCAGAAGCAAGAAACCTCCTAAGGAATCAGTTTGGCCATTAGATGACAAGGGAGTAAAACAGGTGCTCAGGGAGGATAAGGACATTGCAGAGAAGCTGAATGAGTTCTTTGCACCGGTCTTCATTTCGGAGGATTTTGGGGAGGTACCCACGCCAGATCCTTGCTTTGTGGGTGAGTAATTGGATTTTGGAGGATGTTCTAGGGAAAAATGACAAACTGAATAATAACAAGTCACCAGGGCCAAATGGCATTCACCCCAGAGTTCTCAAGGAACTCAAATATGAAATCGCAGACCTACTGTTAGTAATTTGTAACCTGTCACTAAAATCTGCCACTGTACCCGAGGACTGGAGGATGGCAAATGTAACCCTGATATTTTAAAAGGGATTCAGAGGTGATCCTGGAAACTACAGACAAGTAAGCCTGATGTCTGAGCAGGGCAAAATGGTGGAAACCATCATTAAGAACAGAATTACAGGGCATGTTGACAAACATGTCTTACTGGGGAAGAGTCAACACGGATTTAGTAAAGGTAAATCATGCCTCACTAACCTGTTGGAATTCTTTGAGGGTGTAAATAAGCATGTGGACAAGGGAGACCCAGTAGATATAGTGTACCTGGATTTCCAGAAAGCATTTGATAAGGTCCCTCATGAGAGACTCTTGAGAAAATTAAAAAGTCATGGGATAGGAGGTAGTGTCTTACTATGGATCAGAAACTGGTTAAAAGATAGAAAGCAAAGGGTAGGACTAAATGGTCAGTTTTCACAATGGAGAGATGTAAAAAGTGGTGTGCCTCAGGGATCTGTATTGGGACCGGTGCTGTTTAATGTATTCATTAATGATTTGGAAAAGGGTGTTAAGAGTGAGGTGATCAAATTTGCAGACGACACCAAGTTATTCAAGGTAGTTAAAACACGAGCAGACTGTGAGGAACTGCAACAGGATCTTACGACACTGGGTGCCTGGGCATCTAAATGGCAAATGAGATTTAATGTGGACAAGTGCAAAGTGATGCACGTAGGGAAAAATAATCCAAACTATGCGTACACAATGCTGGGTACTAAGCTAGGAGTTACCACTCAGGAAAAGGATCTGGGGGTGGTTGTGGACAATACAATGAAATCCACAGCGCAGTGCGCAGCAGCAGTCAAAAAAGCAAACAGAATGTTAGGAATTATTCGGAAGGGGATAGAGAATAAAACTGAGGATGTCATAATGCCTCTATACAAATCAATGGTGCGACCGCACCTCGAATATTGTGTGCAGTTCTGGTCGCCCCATCTCAAAAAAGACATAGCTGAACTAGAAAAGGTACAGAGAAGGGCAACAAAAATGATCAAGGGCATGGAAGGGCTCCCGTATGAGGAGAGGCTTGGTAGGTTGGGGCTCTTCAGTTTGGAGAAGAGACGACTGAGAGGAGATATGATAGAGGTCTATAAAATCATGAGTGGTGTGGAACTAATAAACAAGGAGCAGTTATTTACCCTCTCAGCTAGTACTAGAACTAGGGGACACTCCATGAAACTCATGGGTGGCAAGTTTAAAACAAATAAAAGAAAATATTTTTTCACTCAGCGTATAATTGGGTTGTGGAATCTACTGCCAGAGGCTGTGGTAAGGGCCAGTACTATAGCTGAGTTTAAAAGTGGTTTGGACAAGTTTCTGGAAGATAGGTCCAGTAGCAGCTATTAGCCAGACAGGATCAGGGAACATGGGGTAATTTTCATGTGACCGACCAGGAGGCTTGCCACGCTCAATCAGACACCGGGATCCATTGCAGATCTCAGCGAGGAATCAGACCGTCTGTCCTTTAGACGTTCCGGCCTGATTCTCTCTGGGGATCGGGGAGGGGGCGGGGCTGCGTGGAGCAATGTGTGACTGCACAGCCCAGCCCCCCCATACTCCCCCCGGCCGCCGCTCGCCCTCCATGCTACAGTCAGGCATAGCGGCCAATGTGGCCGCTGCACCCGATCCCGGACTGTGACCGGGACCATGATCCGGGATGGACCAAACATATTAGACATTACATTTGGCCCATCACAGATCGTGGTCAAGCTAACCACGATTCCGGGGATGGTGCCGGCACCATCCCTGGAATTGTGGTTATTTGGATTCCCGCCGGAGGTTCACTGTGGTGAACATCTAGCGGGAACCCAACAGACATTATGGGACTTTCGGTCACCACAGGGGGTTCACTGTGGTTGACCGTGGTCCCGTAACATCTGAAATTACCCATGATGAGAGCTGGGGGGGAAACAACAGGGAATGGATCCCTCATTGTGACCAGTTAGGTGCTTCTCTCAAGCCACCATGATTGGCCACTGTCAGAGACAGGATGCTGGGCTAGATGGACCATTGGTCTGACCCAGTATGGCACTTCTTATGTTCTAAAGGTAACCAAAAGAAATGAAACAAAATACCCCATACCTGATTAACAGTGGGTGAATTCTTTAGATAGTGTAATTCACTGCGGATATTGATTTCAGCTCTAAGTAAAAGGTCATTCACCTTGAGTCTGACAGCAGAGTCTGGCTCACTGGGTGTTTTCAGGTGGATGTGGGGCTGCCATCCCCCAAAGCTGCTTGAGGGGGCAACTCCATGTGCACCTGTTCCCAGCCCCCCTGAGTCGGGATCAGATGGACCCAGTGAGTTACCAAGCCTGTGGTATGCACATGCAGCACGTCCCCACCCGCCCTCCCCCACACCATATAGTTGTGGGCTAGAACGTCCACAATGCTATGGTGTAGCCTGGGGGAACAGTCATCTGGAAATGGACCGACAGTGTGGGTCTTCACAGTGTGGGGACAGCTACTCTGCTTCAGGCCAGTGCCCCATGTTTGGCCAGCCCACTCCACCCGTGGCACTCTCGGATATTCCAGAGTGCTCTTGGTGGTGCTACCCTGTGTATGTCATTTTTAAAATTACAATAACAATAACAAAAAATGACATTTTTATTACAATAATGAAAACGACAAAGGATAATAATGAAAACAGAACCAAAAACAATTTTTTAAAAAAAATAAAGGGAAAACACTGAAAAATGCATTTCCAGCTATAGCTTTTATGTGTCTTATTCAATTCTTATGATATTTGGGGAGATTATACCCCCGACAGAGGGCATTATCTGTACCACTTTTTGAAACGTTTGGATAAAGTGAACCAATTTTACAAGCAATTGAATGTAGTGATTTTAAGAACATCTCCATACACATTCATGGCTACAACTTCTTTATCTTCCATCCATGCATGAACCTAGGATTTTATGTCCTTCCACAAGCTTAACACACCTACCAATGTTCAGAAAGATTGGATAAAGGGTACTGATGGTATAAGACATTACATTTAAAAAACATTTCCTGTTGTAACATTTTTATATTCTATCCTGTTTACAGGACATATGGCAGGAATGTATCATATATCTTCCCTGTCATCTCTGCCAAGCTACAGGATAATTTGATAAAGGGTCCCAATTTTGTAAGCAATTGAAGTTGTCCCCTTGAAGACCAGTATTCAGATAAATAGCAGCACATGCAGTGTCAGTCAGAGGCAGGCACCTGGCATGGCAGGGGGAGGGAGGCTGTAGGAGGGAGGCTGTAGAGCAACCCAAAAGACTGACAGACACATTCACTGGCCAATTACTGCATGCTTCCGGCTTTACAGGACCAATCGATAGTGACTTTGAGGCAGGCATATGGGGCGGCCCTCAGGCGGGCATAGAAGGGAAATAACTGGGACTTTGAGGATAGCACCCAGCAATCAGGAGGCATGTTTTACACATCCAGGCTGACCAATTATCATTGCAAACCGATCTTACACCACACAGGGACACCTGAGAGAATTCCTAGCATAGGTTCCTTCTCTGCATATACAATTGGGAACCTTTATCACATCTTTCTGATATTTGGCAGAGATGATTATGAAAGTGTGATATACAGCCCTGCCAAATTTCATGTACACCGGTTGGACTACAAAGATGTTACAGTCAGACATACATTTACAAATTAATTGCTTATACCACCAGGACCCTTATTCCAATCCTTTTGAAAGTTTGCAGAGATAGTAGATATAGGAAGAAGTATACAAATCCAGGCTGGGCAGGGTGGGTGGGTGGGTGTCCCCCCTTCCACCCGCACAGCCTGGACTGGGGAGGGAAAGTGGTTGGGGTTTTTTTTGTTTCTTTTTTTACATTGCGACCATTCATTTTAATGGCGGCAATGTAAAAAATCTGGCACGGGGAACCGGTACCGGTACCCCCAAATACCGGAGTAATCTGATACCGCCGGTACAACAAAATACCAGCAGTATTGGATACCGGATGTACCAAACTTCCCACCCCTACTTGCCAAGTTTCATTTATATTAAATTTGAGGCAAAGAAGTTACAGTTAAGAATGTATATGAAGATTTTTGCAAAATATCATAATTCAACTGCTTCTAAAAGTGGTTTCCTTTATCCAATCCTTTTGGAATTTGGTGCACTTATTGCCTTCTATTGGAGGTATAGGCACTCCAGGTTACATCCAAATATAATGAAGAGCAAAAAAGTTAGTCAGAAATGTGTTTTCCATTGAAACCAATGGAAAACGAAAACGAAAACAAAATCGAAAATGAAAATTTGATATTTATGAAAACGAAAAAGACAGATTTAAATAATGAAAACAAAAGTTAAAACAAAAACATGGGCCCCTGGTGCACACCTCTACCCTGCACTTCTGGGGATGCTAGTCTTGGCCACCCACAGATAAAACAGGCTGGTGCACCCAGAACCGGAGTAGCCTGTCCATCTAAAATACACCAAAATGTTTTAGAGCAACTTCTTAAACATAGGTTTATACCACCAGGTACACTTCATGCACGCAACCCACACACAACCTGCACACAACCCATGAGCGATCCCTTGCATGGGGACTGTGATGTGCATAAAAACAACAAGCAACGTTAGGATCATCCCCAATTCCTTTATTACCCCCCTCCCTAAAAAAAGCAATACATTATGCAAAGTGATTGGGCAACTGCAATGATTGTACAATTTCAGGCTGAATTCAGGGCTGGGGGGAAATCTGATCAGCTGGCACGTCACTGAATGAGTAACAGTCTGATGTTTTTACTCCTTATTACTTTTCAGGGCAATGTGACTTTCTCCTGCTCCGAACAGCAGATTGTTCCTATCACGTTTGTCAGCGCCAGCAGCAGTTATCTACTATTACCCGGCACGCCCCAAATTGACGGGCTGTCAGTCAGTTTCCATTTTCGAACATGGAACAAAGACGGCTTGCTCCTGTCCACCGAGCTTTCGGAAGATTCTGGGTCACTCCTGCTCTACCTTCACAGTGGTAGATTGATACTTGTCATCCAGAACGTGGCAGAAAACTCAATGGAGATCAGTGCAGGTATTTTTATCTCCTTTGGCGCTTCTAATGTGTACCTGCTTCTAGTCTCTGGGGCCAGACACAAAGAGCCTGGGCAGTAACTCACAAAATATTTGGGGTAGGACTCTAGGGGAGGATTTCGGAATCGGATTTTTCAGTTTTGGTTCTTTAGTAATTTCAGATCTCAGTTCGGATCTCGATTTGGATTTGGATTTTTTGTTTGCATTTCCCGCCATTGAAGTCAATGGGAACAAACCACAATGTTAACAATCCAAATAAAATAAAAACAGTGTAAAAGATCCAAATTGTACAAAACTGAAAAAGATCCAAATTTTCAGTTAAAACCGAATTGGCCATGTTCAGGTTGATTCAGTTCTATCTGAATCCGAAATTCCCATCCCTGCAAAATATCATAAGACTACTAAATAAATCCATGGTGTCCTCACATCTTGAATATTGTGTGCTGTTCTGCTTGCCTTATCTTAAAAAGTAGGATATAGAAGCACCTAAAAACAGACCAGAGAAGGGATATTAGGGATGGGCGAACGCGGTTTGGATGTTTGGAGTTTGGACCGAACTCGGTCGAACCGAATGTCCGAACCAAACTCTCGAAAGACCAAACAGTTCATTGTGTTTGAATGCATTCAGATGAGTTCGGGGGCAGGAAAAACGTCTTTCCAGGACCAAAAATTAAGTTTTGGTTTTGGTTTCGCTATTTTTGAATGTTCGGCCAAGTTCGGCCAAACCGAACTTGGCTGAACCAAACCATCGAACCCAAACTCAGGTTTCAAACTGAATGACCAAACATCCGATCTGCGTTCTGTTTGCCCATCCCTAAGGGATATAAAATGGTGATAGGAGATATTGAAAAGATTAAAGGTATTTCTCCATCTTACATTAGCCACCGATATTCCCATGTTCTTGTGCATGCTCGTTAACACAAGCTTGGGAATGACTATTTCACTAATCAGGGGTGTTGCTCCAGAAAAAATGTGAAGTAGTAATCCAGGGTCTGTGTCCATATGTAGGCAGTGTTGTGTGTAGACTGATCAATGGGGAATCAGAGATTGAATTGAGTATACCCATCACAATTGTACTACTTGAAACCATTTTGAAAGGGCCAGGATCTATTTTTCTATAACTCCTCTTTGTGTGAATTAGGGCTGAGATGAAATCAAGTGTTCCCTTCCAATGGAAAATACGAAACATTTAAAAGTGCTTGCGAGTGTCCATCGGTACCTCGTCAGTTTCCGGTCTTTCCATGCTTCCACACCCCACCCCCTAGTTTTCATCACTTTCTGGAACTTTTTGTCACTTTCCAGGACTTTTCTTCACTTTTGTAACCTTTTGTCACTTTCTTGGACGTTTTTGTCATTTCCGGGAAATTTACAACAGTTTTATGGCAGTTTTACAGCACTTTTATGGCAATTTCCAGCACTTTCCCAGTGCTTAGCTGGCAGGTTTTAATTTCCACAGCACGCAGGGAACACACAGAGCTTGGGACTGACCAGTTAACAGCCTCATTGAACAAATAACAGAAAATGGTAAAAACAGCGGGAAAGCCAGTAAGTTTCTGCTTCATGCAAATCTCAGCAAATACTCTGCTTCCAACGGAAGCCGCACTTGCTGAGATTTCTCATTTCAGTCCTATTGTGTTTGTGCACAATGAAAAAACCCAACATAATACAAGAATTTTGAATGACGCTAATTTGGAAAGACGCTAACACTTTCTGTTTGAATGGGTCGTTAAAACGGAAAGTCAGTTACTTGGTAATGGTAGCAAGCAATATTTCGGGTAATCATTTATCCATCTTGGCATGTGGATACTGATTGGGTGCTTTCCCACATTATAAAAAAGCCCACATCATTTTAATCTGGTTGTTTAAGATGCACATTACAGTTTACTATTCCCTAGTCAGTATTCACACATTCTGCTTTTCTTTGCATTTGAACTTAATCACATTGTAAAATTGTGTATTATAAGCATTCCCACATTCAGTTTGATGCACGCATTTCTCTTGCTTTTATCTGTATTCTCAGAGTTACAGGAAGGAAACTAGAAATGACCTTTCTACCCTCCTCTGTAAGCTGTTTCTCCCACCACTCTGGAAGTTCTTTCCCTGCCTCATTTGATGTACCTGGAGCAGCATCAGCTCTCACTGTGGACTTCCATTGTCCTGGAGGATTAACAGGGGATTCCCGTGCATTCCTTTAGGTGCTGCATTCCCACGTTGAAAATAGGTGCATTATGTGAATGCGGTTTCAATGCAGCATTCACACAATCAATCTATGTGCATAATAAAAACCCGTGCAAATTGAATGTGCAAATTCAAGATGGTTTGGGGCACACTGTAATGCACTTTTCAAACATGCACATTGGATAGAAAATATGTGGATGAAGGCATTCCCAAGTTATTGAAATATTTGGATAAAATTATAATGTACATAAATAAATGTTGTGGGAAAGCACCCATTTTGTAACTGATAGGCTACCTGAAATTATGGGTATTAGCACAGGTACAAAATTTAATACCCATTTCAGTTCTCGACACCCCCCCCCCCCCTAATCCTTGGAACTTCAGTGTGGGTAGGATTAGTTTGTTCCCATTTGAAAAGCTAACATCAGAGCGATGTGAGCACCCAAATTTCTTTCCTCATGAATTACTGCAGGAAATAGGAATCAATGCATGTTGCTATACATATCCTTGCTATGAGTTTGGGTAAGATAACATCTAGAAAGACCCTCTTCCCTATCGATCCTCATGGACGGGTTCACCATTCTTCCCATCCCCCAAGCCCGTAGCTTAGGCTTTATCTTTGACTCATTCCTTTCTTTTAAACCCTACATCGACTCTGTTGAAAAATCCTGTCCCTTCTCCCTCCATAACATTGCTAAGATTCGCCCTTTTCTCTCTTTCTCCTCTGCCAAAAACCCTTGTTCATGCCCTGGTCATCTCTAGGGCTGAAATTCCGATTCCAAAATGTTTCAAATTCCACCAAAATTGGCTGTTTTGTTTGTAAAATTTTATTTGCAAAAACGAAAATATCTTTTCGTTTCAGCTATAAGGCTGAAATTTCTGCAAAAATTGGCCATTTTGTTTCTGCAATTTTTTTTTGCAAAAAGGAAAATAACTTCATTTTCAGCTCAAGATCTCTTGCCTCGATTGCTGTAACCTCGGGTATTTTCAGACGTTACGGGGCCCTTTGGCCCCGTACCGTAACCAACGTCTTCGTTCCCCGCCGGGGTCACCCCTGCACGGCCCAACAGACGTGCCGGGGGGATCCCGGCGGGGAAAGTGGGAGGGGCCGGGGCCGCGCGGCGCAACGTGCGGCCGCACGGCCCCGCCCCCTCCACGCACCCCGCCGCCCGCCCTCCGAGGAGACGGGCGGGCGGCGGGGCCAATGCGGCCGCCGCGTCTGGCCGATCGTGCCACGGCCCGGGATCCCGCCGGGGATCCCGGGCCGTGGCACGCGGCCAGACGTTACTTTTTGTTGGCCACGGCCCGCGGTCCATTTGACCACGCTTCCCGGGACCTTCCCCCGGCTAGCCCGGGAAGCGTGGTTCAAATTGACCCCATGTGCAGATTCAGCGTGGCCAACATCTGGCGCACGCTGTGCAGACGTTCAGGGGCCTTTCGCCCCGCCGCGGGGTTCACCGTGGTTCAGTGTGGTTCAGCGTGATCTCGTCACGTCTGAAATCACCCCTCCTTATCATTGACCTCTCCCCTTTCTCCCCTTATCTCTGTCTAAAACTCTGCTGCCAGGGTCATTCATCTCACCCATCGCTTCAAACACATGCAGCCCCTGCCCTCCTCTCTTCACTGGCTCCCCCTTCCTAAACGAATCATGAATAAGCTCCTTGTCTTCACCTATAAAGCTCTTCACAACCTTCCTCCCCCCTACCTCTCTGTATTAATTTCCCTCCATGCTCCAGTCTGTGAACTCCGCTCCTCCTCTGTCCCATCTCTCACCCTCCCAGGCCTCCCCTGCTCCCCTAACTGCCTTTGTCCTGTCTCCCTAGCTGCCCCCCATGCATGGAACTCCCTCCCTGCCCACATCCACCTAGCCCCCTTCCTTCGGACCTTCAAATATCTCCTCAAGACCCAACTGTTCTGCTCTGCCCTCCCCGACTCCTCGCTCCCCTAACCGAACTCCTGCTTCAAAGTAAACAAAGGAATGTCTTTTTTCATAGCATGAACAGTTGACCTTCAGAGCTCATTGGCATGAGATGTTATGAAGGCCACTAGATATAAATCAATTATAAGTATTATTATAAGCATTATTATAAGTATAAAAAGGATTCAATACATTAATTGTGACCAAAACAGTTACTTGCATATCTGGTTTTATGGGGTATTCTGATTTGGGTTTTTTAGCTTTTCATTTGAGTTGTTTTTGGTTTTGGTCATTTCATTAATTGATTATACCATTTGAGGGAATTGAGCATAGGCAACTGTGCTAATATTGCCAAAATGACATAATTGAAATACCACAGCATCCAAAACAACTAAACCGGCAAAAACGATAAACCAGAAACATCTCAACCTGAAATAACTGAGAGATCTGATTAAACACTAACAGAAACAGGTTATTAGTTTACACATAATACTGTTTTGGAGCTGGCGTAGAGTATATTTGATGAGTATATTTATTATTATTATTAATAATAGTAGTAGTAGTAGTAGTATGTTTAATACCCTACCCATCTTGCCTCCTGGTGTCCTAGGGCAATTTACAAAACAGAATCATACAAAAAATTAAAATACCATTAATAAGATTTCAGTATAAAATAATATATTCCAGGCCCATAACAAAAGAAAACAAAAGAAAATCCACCATAGCCCACTCCCCTGCCCTCTCCCTTCCCCCCTCCCACGCAGAATACTTAGCGGTAGAGCCAGGTCTTACAATTATATGGGAAGGCCAGGAGATCTGAGCCGAGGCAGACCTCCACCAGGAGGGAATTCCAAAGTGATGACGCGACTGCCGAGAATGCTCTCCTTCGTACCACTGTGAGAAAGAACCTGCTGATAATGCAGGACCTCCAGGAGAGTGTCCCCAGATGACCGCAAGGGCCGCCCCAGGACCCGGGAGGTGAGGTGATCTCTCAGATAAGCAGGACCCAGACTGTGTAGGGCTTTAAAAGGTTAAAACCAGCACCTTGAATCTGGACCAGAAGAAAATAGGCAGCCAATGCCCATGCCTATGTCATCAAACACTGGCTGAATATATTCTCTATGGCCAGTGCCAGTAAGCAGCTGGGCCATAGCATTCTGCACCAGACCATCACCATGGGCAGCCCCACGTAGAATGCATCGCAGTAGTCCAACCTCAAGGTGACGTACAGATGGATGATGGTGGCGAGTTCGGAGTCTGAGACATTTGGTAAGATCAAAACCAATGCAAAATAGCCGTGTTCACTCCAGTCAAATCACACAGGTGTGTCACCAGCATCTCATGGTTCACGGTATCAAAAGCCACTGAAAGATATAATAGAACTAGCAGGGTCATGCACTCAGTATCTAGTTCTATGAGGAGGTCATCAACCAAGGACACAAACACTGTCTCCATGCCATAGTCCGGATGAAAACCAGACTGCGTGGGATCAACCGATGGGATCCAGATTCTCCTGGATTGCTGGGCCACCACCCATTCAATAACCTTCCCTAAAAAATGGAAGGTTAGTCTGATAACTACTCACAGGGGCGTCAATGTCCAAATGTGGTTTCTTGAGGAGAGGCCTAACCACAGTCTCCGTAAGGCAACTCGGCACTCTCCCCTCCCAAAGGGAGGCATTGACCACACCCACCAGCCCCGACCATAATATCTCTCTGGCAGCTCTTACCAGCCAGGATCAGCAGGGATCTAATTCACAAGTTGTGGGCTGGACTAGCCCCACTACATCCGCCGCCACCTCAACAGGCGTCACCAGTTATATATGTTTTTGGATACTTGTTTGAGCTCTGGCTTAGCGTACATTTTCTACAAATCATCCAGTTCTGGTTGCTTTTGGAGACAAAATTTATGGAATGGACTAACAGTTGGTCTGACCCAACAAGGCAGTTCTTAATTTAGAAGAAAGATTAAAAACAAGCTATGAGAATAAAATGATTTTTAAAACAGGACAGTTTCATTGAGTTCAGCATTGCCCAAATACTCTTAAGAAATGCTTTGCCAGTTATAGTACGAGAACACCATTTTTTATTTTTTAAAATTATTTGAAAGTTTATTATTCCAGAGTCGGTAAAAATTCACTCAGTTAATTCATTCAATTAATTCACCAAGTGAATAATTAATTCACTCAATCTCTAACTTACGATTGATTGGTGGTTGTTACATAGTCTTGTTCTTTAAACATTTCTGAAAGCAGTAAGCTGATCCCTCAAACCTGCCTTTAGCCAAAATATTGATGAAAGGCTTCTATTGCATATAATGTGTGCGCTCTCTGTCAGTACATTTATGCTTCTAAAAGGCACCCATTTCCTTCCAAAATTGGAGCCATTTTCTCCTGCAAATCTTACAGATTTTAGTAGCATCCTTCCCTTGAAAATAGGTTTATTGTAGCACAGAAATTTCTCCATTTTCCCTCCAACACAGGCTTGTTTTTCCTTGAGAAAGTGAGAACTTTAGCAAATGATTTAGTGGAATTGGTTCCATTTCCAGGTTCATTATGAAATGATGCTTTTCTGATATGAATCGTTCACATGCGTCTGATTTGCCACCAACTTTGTGTCTTTTGTTTAAACTGAAGACACGTAGGCGTTAGAGAATCCCACTAGAGAGCAGCCTACTGACTACAGCTGAATCCAACTTTCCACCCAGTTGCTGTTTCCAACAGAATTGGATAGTTCAGTTGGTCCGATTTGGCACTGAAGAGGCGGCAGCTGCTGCTGCTGCTACTACTACTACTACTACTACTACTACTACTACTACTAATAATAATAATGAATCTTTATTTTTATATAGCGCCCCCCTGCCATGGCACTCGGAGCGCTTTTCATATAACTAATAAACACAACTTTTAATCCTCACAACAACCCTGTGAGGTAGGTTAGGCTGAGAGAATTGTGACTGGCCCAAGGTCACCTGGAAAAAGTGTCAACTTGTCGAATTTGGAGTTCCGGACAGGTTACCTGCGCATGAATGTGACCGGATGGGCTACCCATACACTGCCCAGGCTCACTCACCTGCCCAGATGTGCTGCTGCTTCTCGAACAGAATTCTGATCAGATGGACTAAAGTAAATTCTGGCAGTTTGCACGTGCACAGAATGGTTGGCGGTCATTTTGTGCAAGCATAAATTGCCAATTGGACTACTGATCAGCATTCTAATTTCATGGAACTCTTCCACGAAATTGGGAATGGCAGTTTCCAATCAGCCCTACCCCTGACTTTAATATCAGTTGGTAAGAAGCATGATGTGGAATTCTTCTGTGGTGTGCTCTGCTATATAAGACACACTGTTGCCAAGTGAAGAAGCAAAGGGGCAGATCACTCGCATGTGTCAAATGAATAGACCGAAGAAGTAGCATATTCCATCTGGATTTCCATATACAATGGGGTCAGTTCTATGCCCCGTGTGTGCCACGCCCAAACCCACGCATGCACATGTGCGCAAACCACGCACATATACATAGAGAACACATTGTGCTGTGTGCAGGACCCACATGGACCCTACATGGATCTCGTGCAGATTGTACTTTGGATTGCAATCAATGGCAGTGGTTAGCAAATTGCTACCTGTGGGTAATCCCTGCATTTTGGGACACCCCCAGTCTGCCATTGGGTTCCCAGTGCCCAAGTATACAGGTATTATCCCAGGACGCCTTGGGATGCTCCAGAATGCCGATTCCAGGAACCCACAGCTCCCAGGGGTGACTTACCCCACTGCTAGGCGACTGCGCTTCTGGTCCTGGTCAATTCGTGAGGACCAGAACATGGCCCGCGTGATGCTCAGCTGAGTGGGGAACCTCCCCACTTACCTTTTTCTGAAAGGTGGGGGGAGTGAGACCTCTTCCTACCTGTGTGCACCCAGGGGACCCATATCAAGGGAGTGCATGGTTCCTGCACACACATCCATTTTGGGTTCCCCTGAGAATGGGGGACTCATTAGGGGGTGCATTCAGGTTGGAAATGGCCTCCTCACTTTCCCACTTCCCTTCCCCCTGCTCAGAAAAAAATGAGTGGGACGTTCGTGCCAGCCAGGGAAGAACAGGGAGCAGCAAGCCTCAGGCAATGACCAGGACCAGAGGAAAAGCAGCCTGGCGATAAGGTGAGTCAGCTCAAGGAGTCAGGTAGCCCTTTGGGTCAAATTCAGGTACCAAACATGATGGGGTGTCTAGCTAAGTACTCAATTGCAACTCTAGACCATATACAGCTATTAGTTGAGTCAATTACGGGATACGGTCTCTGACAGGGTCCATGAGTGAATAGCAGGTAATGGATTGCACTGATTTATTTATTATTATTATTATTATTATTATTATTATTATTAATAATAATAATAATAATAATAATCTATTTTATTTATTTAGTTTGTGTGGTTGTTTTGATTTGGCTTTGACTAGCTCATGTTAAACGAAGTCCACTGGCACTAATAAGTGAAATTTGAACTTCATTAAGTAACCAAATGAGTTGCCTAAAATCCAAACTCTGGGAGCATTTGCAATGCTGTGAATTTGAATCTTAGTTAAATGAAACAAACACTCTAATTCAATTAATGAATTAGGACAACTCTTTTGAACACCAAATCAATCCTTGAGTTAATGGCTTCAGTGGAAATGCAGACACCTTCATCTCTGCTCACCGATTTAAGCAATTTATCCTCTGTATTTCCAGCCAGGCGGTCTCATTTTTTTTCTGCAGTAAGAGATGAAATGCCAACGAGGCGTTACATCAGATCCGGATCAGAAAATAAGCCCCTTTTCAAACGTTACTTTTTCAAGTAGCTATTGACCTGAACCTACAGTGTTCTGTTCTTTTGAAAAGAAAGCTCGCAATCTGTGTTTATCAACTCCAGTTTAAGCTGGAGCTTCATCAATGCTTAAACTTGTTACGTGGCCATAGCAAGGGTGAGCAGAGCAACACGCATGAACGAGGGCTGAAACTCAGCCTTGCGTACTTGCTAGGGATGTGCGAACAGAACTGAGTTCGGAAATTCGGTTTGGTTCAATTCAAAAATTGAGTTTGGTTTGGAAGTTTGGTTCGGTTTCGAGTTTGGTCAAATTCTGAACTTCCGAACCAAGTTTGTACATTCAAAACCAGTGTTTTAAACTGTTTTTGGCCTTCCGAACTGGTTTGGATTCGACCCAACAGTTCGGTAGAATTTGAGTTCGGTTTGGTCGACCGAACTAGTCTAGTTCGGTCCGAACTCGTGAACTGCGTTTGCATATCCCTACTTCTTCTATAATTTCAGCAAGAAATAGCATCTTGCCGAGATTTGCGAGAATGGGCCAAGAATCGGAGAATTCTCGACCCAATCTCATGCAAAATTCTTGCGGCCGAAAACTAGCAGTGTGCATTCGCAAAATGACAGTCACAGCCATTTTGTGCATGTGCGGGCCCCAGTGGCCGTTTTGCACCTGTGCAGTGCCAGTTTCAGGGTTTTGAGATCCCTCAAAAACAGCTCTGTGCATGCACAAAATTACTGTCAGGGCCCCTCACGTGCACGGAGTTGCCACATGGCCATCTGGTGCATGCGCAGAGCATTTTTCGAGACTCTCACAAGATTCTCACAAACCTCGGCAAGCACACAAAAGATCTCGCTGAGGTTTGTGAGAACCTCATGGATTCTCATGAGGATGCGAGAAGTTCTTGTTTCAGCACTAAGGTGAACTCGAGATATTACAAGTTTATTTTTAAAAAAAATAAATGACTTAATTTAAAAACCTCTGTTGACCTTTCCCTAAGAATCGGGGTAGGTTACAGTGTGTAAAATAAGTATACTTAGATGAAACTATTTATAAATCCCGTACTGCCAGCATCCCCAAACCCTATCCCCATCTGCCAACCAGTTGCCCTATGACAGGACAGAGACCTGGTCCCAATAAAAATACTCTGGACAAAAATGATGGAGATCAATGAGCCCTTTTATCTACAGTGCTCTGTGGTCCCAACAATAGGTAGGCATACCAGATAATCACAGAGAGAACTCAAAATCACAGCTCATTTTGCTTCTTTTGCCTGGGTCAAGAGGCCTTCTTGACACATTAACCTAATTGCAGCATTTAAAGCCTGACACCCAGGTTTCATCCTTTCCAGAACCTTGGAGAATTCCCAGTAGCATCCCGCACCATCTGTCCTCTACAGTTGCTGGCCCAGACTGAATCCTTAGCCAGGAACTCAGGCATTTATACCCTCAGTGTGAGTGTGGCTACTATCAAGCAGTTTGGCTTAAAGGACCATTATTCCCCCTATGAAATTTATCCACAGTGCTTGCGAATAGTGCCCAACTTTTCCCATTCCAATCATAGACACATTAATCACACAAACTTGGATATCCACAACAATAATAATATGCCACTACAATACATACCAACAGACACAAATTACACTGCTATTTACACTTTGCTCTTTGTCCATATTAAACATTCAGAGCAGGGTCACGTCACCTGGTCTTATATGTTTGGAAGGGTTCTTAGTGAATACGACCAATGTCACCACCTCCTTCTCCCTTCTGATCAATTCTTTTCGTTGTCCTTGGACCTTTGTTTTCTAGGCAGCAGTCTACATGACGGTCTATGGCATTCAGTTAACATCAACGCCAGACGACATCGCATTACATTGACTCTGGATAACGATGCCGCTTCCTCTGTTCATGCAACCACCCTTATGCAGATTTATTCAGGGAACAGCTACTATTTTGGAGGTAGGTTGGCTTCCACTATGCTAGAATGAGTCCAAATACTTCTTATCAAAAAAAATGGATGAAATTCAGCATCCTTGATTATTTTTTTAAACATTGCAATAAATGCTGGCTTCGATGGGCGTTTTGATCTCCCAATAAATTAGCGAAACAGGGCTGATTCAATTTCATGCATGCACACACTGCATCCTCAATGTGAATATACACCATTTACACAACAGTATTTATTTATTTATTTATTTATTTATTTATTTATAAGAATTTTTTAGCCACCCCCTCATGCCTACGGCATCTCGGGGCGGCTTACAACAATCAACAAACAACAATAAAATTGTATAAAAACAATTTTTAAAAAATACAACCTCATCAGTAAATTTTAAAATATCAAAATCCCATATCCCCCCCCAAACTACGCCACCCTCCCCTTCTCCCCTCCGAAGGCCTGGGTGAACAGCCATGTCTTGCAGGCTCGACAAAATGCCAGCAGACCTGGGACCAGGCAGGCTTCCTCTGAGAGGGAGTTCCAGAGCTGTGGTCTGGCTACTGAGAATGCCCTCTCCATTGTAATCCCCCTTCTCACACGGGGGACTTCCAAAAAGGCGCCCCCAGTGGACCGAAGGGATCACGCAGATGTTCTGCACTTGGTGCGCACACACCTTGGACTGGGCCCAGAGTAGTCACCTTAATCTAGAAGAATCAGGCAAAAAGAGGTCCAGGAGGATAGCAACTTAGGATGCAACCTTCCACCCATTGAAGCCAATGGCAAAACCCCCATTGACTTCAATAGTGGAGGGCTGTCCTGCTAGAACCAAATTAGTGAAAGGAGATCTGATTTATTGGACCTAGTTTGAATCCTAAAAATCTCATGCTCCCTTTCACCAGTTCATCTCTAAGGTGATACTCTTCTTTTTCTGACAAAAACAATCACCATTCTTATTGGTGAATAAATTTCCTCTTTTGGGGACGGAGGGGAGAATTTTTTTAAGAAAGAAAACAAATATGTTGAGGAAAATGTACCCCCCATAAGCAGTTCTCCTGCGCCAGGACATAAGTTGCTGTAGTGTTTCTACCCCAGAAGAGTTCACCCAACATTTTTCTTCCCTGAAGTGTGGTTTGTTTATTGATGTGTGAAAAGTTCTCCAACTTTCCATAGACAATTACACGTGTTACGCGGTCCAAATATCTACATTTTACTCATCTCTGGGAGATAGGTCACTTGACGCAGCAGGCCTCCTGGCCTGGCATGCTCCCTTTCAACCAGTAACTTCTAGTGTCTTCTGTAGTAGGCCTCCTTCCATAGGCTGGCTTCTCTTCTCAGGATTCCATCCTGCACATGGACCTCTGGCCTGGTCTTCTTGTCACCAGGCTTCCATGGTAACACTGTAAAACAACAGGGTCTTAAACATACTCCTTCATCCCTTTCTCTGGGCCTCCAAAGCCAGCCCCTCTGAGGCAGACTCTGGAAGACTTTTTGGCTCACTGCCTCTCCCTGGTGATCTCTCCCTTTGTGATTTCCAAATTACTTTTATAGTTGGGCTCATCTGGCTTACAGAACTACATCCAGCTGGAGCCGCTTAGCTGCCCTTAATTGGCTAATTTAACTCTTGACCAGTTAAAGAATCAGATGCTTTTTGGAGCCCAGCTCACTCCCTTGAGGCTGCAGGCACTAACTCCAGCCCCACAGGCCTGGTCCTGCAATGACTTACAATGACTCTGCCCCACCCCCAAGAAGGGAAGGTTTAGGTTTTGATCCTAGAAAACTTTCACAAATAGCATTTTCAAACTTTGTGGGTTTTTTTAAAAAAAAGATTAATCGGAAAATGTGTTTCTGCACAGAAAAAAAGGATATTTATTTATTTATTTATTTATTTAAAATTTATATTCTGCCCCTCCTGCCCACAGGGCAGCCTGGGGCGGCGAACAACATTCATTAAAACAATATAAAATTTTTAAACAATTTAAAATACAATATGTGGGGAAAGCCCCCATCCCCGCCCCACCCCCTCGCCAAAAGCCTGATGGAACAGCCAGGTCTTACATATATGCCAAAACAGCAGGAGAGTGGGAGCCAGACGAGCCTCCTCTGGGAGCGAATTCTACAGCACGGGCGACCACTGAAAAAGAGCTAACATCGGTGGCCACTCGCCTCGCCCAGGGAACCTCCAAAAAGGCTCCCACGGATGATCTCAAGGGTCGCACGGGCACATGGGGAGTGAGGCGGTCCCACAGATAAGCTGGGCCTAGGCCGTGAAGGGCTTTAAAGGTTAAAACCAGCACCTTGAACCTGGCCCGGTGCTTTATAGGCATTTAATTATAATTATAGTAATTATAATTAGGACTGCGATGTGATCTCAATTTTTTTCTCGAGTCTGCGAGAATCACAGTTCCCAACTCATTCTTATTGAGAACTGAGAGAACCCCCGTTTCTTGACAATTTCTCAGTTGCAATTTTTTTCTCAATTTACTATTTACCATTTACCGTGATTTATCATGTACCATAGACCAATTAATCATGTTCCACTTACCACGTGCCGCATTCATTCTGGTAATGTGCATGCACAAAATTTCTGCCCTTTCCCAAAAGGGCAGTGATGTCACAGGCGCCATCTTTGAAGAGGACTGCACATGCACAAAATAGCTGCTGTGGCCAATTTGTGCATGCGCGTTACTGGAATGAACATAGTACGCAGTAGGTGGTACATGGTAAATCAGTATACAGTACATGGTAAATCACAGTAAAGGGTAAATCATGGTAAAAAATTGTAAAAGTTAATCATGGTAAATGGGGGGAAATACTCAGCTGAGAACTTGAACCATTACTGAGATTGTCCCAAGATCTCGGTAACAATTCTTGATTCTCACAAGATTTTCACGAGAAACAAATAGAATCTCATTTTAGCCCTAATAGTAATAGAGCTGAAATAGGTACTTCATTTGGTACCCACAGGTAATACCTGCATTTTTTAGTGTATCATGTCAGGTATTTGACAGCCATTCACCAATTAAGTACCAGATACCTGAAAAACTGGTAATTTCTGATACCAATTTACTGATTTTACAGTTATTGGTCAAAAAATCGGTACAGAAATCCAAAAAAATCAGGAATGGATGTCAACGTTCTGGGACTGGAAGTCAACATTCTGGGATATCTGGTACCTGAATTGTGTCAAAATTTGGCACAACTCATACCCGATGTTTTCAAGTTGATTCGGGTACCAGAAATTCAACAAGCGTGCATACTTTGTGGGTATTCACATCAGCTCTAATTACTAACCTTTGGCAATCATATATGTTCATTTAAAAAACAGGACTTTATTTAATCAAGTACCTTAATGTCTAAACTTCCATTTTGAAAATTTTGCAAACAAAAATATTAATTACGTTTTCAATTTTCCCTGCTCTGAAAACAAGCCCAAACTTCAGCCACCTCTATTGTAGAGCCTTTCTGGATTTATCATGAACATTATGGGGTTGGTCATAACTTATTTCCATTTTATTGACAAAGAATTGAGGCCAAGAGATAGACACTCACACAAGGCCACCCCATCCATTCATGGCCAAGATGGAACTGGAACCCTCATCTCACAGATCCAACACCAACACCTTACCCACTAGACTACACTGTCTGGCTAGGAGTGAACCTGGAACGAAACTATAATTTGTGCAGGAGAAAATAGCTACTGGCTGTTGCTTTTAAAAAAAGATGAAATGCATTTTGCTCCAGGAAGGGACAGCAGCCCAGTTTCTTCACTGACTGCCCGCTTTATTAACATTGCATTTGTAACTCAGCTGTGTGCAAGGGGCAAAGCAATGAAAACACTAGGAATCATTAGACCTCCAGGTCTTCCATCAGCACATCCCCAAAGAAATAAATGATCATTTTAGTATTCTTCTTCATTGTTCTCTTTTCTACCCCTTGGTCCCACAGGGTGCCCGGACAATTTCACCGATTCGCAATGTTTAAATCCCATTACGGCTTTTCAAGGCTGCATGAGACTCATCTTTATTGATAACCAGCCCAAGGACCTCATTTTAGTTCAGCAAGGTTCCCTGGGGAATTTCAGTGATTTACACATTGATTTGTGTGGCATCAAAGACAGGTAATTACTGTTCCTTCATTTCTCGTGTGTGGTTGTGTTTTGTTTTTTCATCTGATTGGTGTATATAAGTACAGGTTGCTCTAAGTGAAAATTCTAATCCTGCACCATTATAGATATTAGTCATAATAGATCTGCTAATAGAAAATATCACCAGAAAGATGGAGGGAGCGGTTTAAATTGCATGACTCGCAGGAGATGGGGTATGCAAATTCAATCAAGCTCCCGATTTGTGAAAGGATTAAATCTGATGCATAAACAATGTTTGATTGCTTTGAAGTTTTAAAAGGGAAGGGAAAGAGAAGGAGAAATTATTTGATTCATCAAAATATGTCATCTTCTTATTAATGTGCTTGCTGTTGTGTTTAAATAGATCATTTACAATTTGTGTGGGTACAATGCGTTGTGTGGCACATTTTGAATAGAGATGTGGTACAAGTTCCTGATTCTATTGCAAATTCAGTGGAACAAAACATTATTGCATGTTTATATTTTCCAGTGATAGACCTGAATTGAAATGATCATTTTAAAAAACCCTCTTAAATGGAATAGGGCTGAAATAAGGAAAAAAATAAAATTCCATGTGAAAATCTCACAAAAATCTAGAACTGTTACCAAGATTTCAGGATCTTGATAATGGTTCGGTATCTTGGTCAAGAACCTTTCTCAGTATACCCTTTACCATTTACTGTTACTGTTTATCACTTACTGTTACCTTTAACATTAATGTTTACCCTGTACCGTGTTCTTCCCGGTAATTTGCATGCATAAAATGGCTGCCACGGTTGTGGCACATGCAAATTAATGGGACGGACATGGTACACAGTAAATGGTGACAATAACGGTAAAGGTAAATGTTAATGATAAATGGTAAATGGAAATAGTATGTTGAGAAAAACTCTCGATCGAGAAAGTGTTGAGAACTGGGATTTTCTTGATTATCGAGTCTTGCAAAAAAAGGAGTCGAGAATTGAGATTCTCGCTGAGAATCATGAGAAATTCACAACTGAGTTTCAGCCCTAATCTAGATTTAAGATTGTAAAAATGCAAAGTGTTAGGAAAAAATAAGACCCAACTCAGTATAAACAGTAGTATCATTCCTCTCTTCCGTTTCCTGTTTGGACACAGACATTAGCCTCCAGTTTTACTGTCTGAGTTTAAACAGCTAAATGTTCTGCAGTTAAAAGTGTGACAATTTACTGTTACACTTTACTATTTTAGTCCTTTGGAGTACTTGTGGTTGCCACTAATTAGTTTACAAACAAATTGGAAAGTTCCAGAAATAACTAGAACCTAGACGCAAGTGGTAGTGGTAATAGACAGAGACACTGGACAGAGGGGTGTATCTAGAAAATGGAACCAACTGTTAGTAAATATTGAAGAGAGGAGGGAGATGTGTGTTGTGAGCTGCTGAGGAGATGATGATATGATTTAGAAAGATAGGCAAAGGCATCTAATGAGGTGGTTCTGTATAAGTTTGGCTTGGTCGGTTTGGTCTGGCTTGAATATATATATAGGCACAATCCCAAGGCCGTGTCTATACTCAGGAATGCACGCCCAGAGAGGGCAGCTGGCTGTTGTATTGCTGTAATGCAGGTCACCCTATTCACCACCTGGTGTGTATGTGGGATGTGATTCCCAACCATATGCTGGTGGAACGCCGACACATAGCTCACCATGCTGATGATCAGGAGATCATACAAGGATCCAAACCCATGCACACAACAGTAGCAGGTGGCTTGTAATCTCAAGGTTGATGAGCTGGACTCAGCTGCTATGCAGGCAGGGATGGGGTTCGGGTCTCTGTTCCAAAGCTGTATCTCTCACACATAACCAGCAACTAGCCAAGGACTGTCTGCATTTTGTGCCTGAAGCTGGTGGTGTGAAAGAGATGGGTCTGAACGTTGGTCACGAACATGTCCGTTGGGATCCATTGAGCTTGGACTACAGCTGAAACTAATACCAGTAGAATTTTTCAAATTCTGATCCCGATTTTTCAGTTTTCTATCCCAATTTATCAATTGGTAATTTAATTACCAATTTTTTAGGTATCCGGGTACCCGATCAGTAGTCAAGCAGTAGCCCATCAAGTACCCAACGTGATATTCAGAAATGCAGGTATTACCCACAGGTAGCCATTGTGCTACCTGTTTCAGCTCTCATGGACTCCAAAGAGAAATTAATGTCCTCCTACTGCACACAGGTTGTACATATGTATTGTGTGCATATATTGAGCTAGTCATGTACCCAGATACGTGAGGGGTGAGTGAGTTGTTGATTGGGCTGTATGTTTTTGTGTCTCATTCCAAAAGTGGAAAATATTTAGACTGCTGAGTGATGATCAATACAATAAGAAATTATTAGCCTTTAGTGACTGCCAAAAATGAATGTATGGATTTTTCAGACACAATAGGCCAGTTTAACAATGCTGAAGAAATTCAAAGCAACAAGAGATTTAATAGAAAGAAGGGATGAAAACATGTGTCCTTCTTCCAAAAAAAAATGCAAACATTCTTGGGAGTCACTAAGTAGCAAGAAAGAAAAATTTGAGTCTTCCTCTTCACTGACTTTGCCAAAAGTCATATTCTTTATGGTAAATTTAAGGGTAAAGTTGCCCATCCATTAAAACAATGACTTAACTCCTGTTGACTTTAATCCACTGAGATTTACATTCTGAGTCTGTGTATTAATGGGAAAGACCAAATTATTAAGTTTGATAGCCCTAATGGTATCTGGCGACCCAGATGAAACTTCTCTGCATCTTCAGAACTTCAAATATGGCAAATGCTCATCTATTTTGGGAGATTGGGGGCTAACAATGGGTATTTTCAGACGTTACGGGGCCCTTTGGCCCCGTACCATAACGAACGTCTTCGTTCCCCGCCGGGGTCACCCCGGCACGGCCCAACAGACGTGCCGGGGGGATCCCGGCGGGGAAAGTGGGAGGAGCCGGGGCCGCGCGGCGCAACGTGCGGCCGCACGGCCCCGCCCCCTCCACGCACCCCGCCGCCCGCCCTCCGAGGAGACGGGCGGGCGGCGGGGCCAATGCGGCCGCCGCGTCTGGCCGATCGTGCCACGGCCCGGGATCCCGCCGGGGATCCCGGCCCGTGGCACGCGAACAGACGTTACTTTTTGGTCGCCACGGCCCGCGGTCCATTTGACCACGCTTCCCGGGACCTTCCCCCGGCTAGCCCGGGAAGCGTGGTTCAAATTGACCCCATCTGCAGATTCAGCGTGGCCAACATCTGGCGCACGCTGTGCAGACGTGCAGGGGCCTTTCGCCCCGCAGCGGGGTTCACCGTGGTTCAGTGTGGTTCAGCGTGATCTCGTCACGTCTGAAATCACCCAATGGGTGATTTCAGATGTTACGCGAGTCACCACAGTGAATTCCCAGCGGTGGTGAACCGAGCATCCACCCCCCATGGTCAACAAAAGCCCTGAACAGACATGATGGGAGCGGGACCACAGCAGGGTATCAGGTCATCAGACCACGGTCCGGAGCAGCGCAACAGACGTGATGCCAATTCCCAGCCGTGGTCAAAACACCCAGAAGGCACCAGGGAGGGGCGGGACACAGACATGACTGGATGAGGGCAAATGAAGCCAGAAAGAACAAAAGGGAACGCCCACACAAGGGAAATGGGAAGGGAGGGGGAGGAGGGAGAAGAGCCGCCAAGGTACCACACACAAGAGGCACAGAGACAACGAGGGCACAGTGGAACACACAGCACAAACACACACCCGGGTGCACACACCCCCACACGGGAAAAGAAGGGAAGGGGGGACACAGTGGGACAGACAACACACATGGCACCATGGGCACAGGGGGGCAGGGAGGGGGGCGCAGGACAGGGTATATGGGGGGAAATGGCCCAGGGGCAGGACAGGGCACAGGCAATGACAGGAGGAACCCCAACAACAGCACACTCCACACGGGAGACCCCCCCCCAGCAACACAGGCAGTCCTGGAATGGGGGGAACCCGGAAGGTCAGGGCACAGGCACAGCGGGAAGCCACACGGAACAGTGAGCAGTCTGGGAATGGTCCACGAGGCACACACGCACCCCAAGCGCCGGTGAGGGTGCCATGGAAGGGAGGCAGGAGAGCTAGGGCCGTGCAGCTGGTCCAATATCACAAATAGCCCCCCCTTCCCCGGAGGAAGCCGGAAGGTGCAGTCCGGGAACCCAGGAACCGAGGTCACACAGGTACCCAAGGTACCCAAGGGTGGGGGCAGGAGCACAGGAGGGAGCGCAGCATCTGAGGATGATCAGCAGCACCCAGGGGAGCTGGGGGGTGGGTCGGAGAGCCGGACTCAGACACCAGAGATGGAAGCCATGGAGGGGAGCACTGGTTGTAGGGGCTGTGTGCAGTCCTGTTCCGATGTACAGTTGGGGCTCTCCATGCAGGATCCGTTTGAGGCGTACTACCTGTTTGCCCACCACATGTCCGTGCTGGGGTACTGCTGGGGCATGCTTCATTGGCCACACTTCATTCACCTAGTGGGTCACCCGGCCCCTGTCCCCTTAGTAGCCCCCTCCAGCTGGCTGTGAGTCCCTCAGTGCCTTCCAGTCCCCGGTTACCAGCCCCACTGTGAGCTCCCGCCTCCGCCCTGGTGCCGTAGTCCACTGCCTATTCCCTCCTTGATGTCCCAGACATGCTGCTGTGCTGCCAGCGTCCTGGTGAACCACTGCCCCTGTCTGTGGCAGGGGGAGCCCCCGGAGGGGCCCCAGTGCCACAGACAGGGGCAGTGGTTCACCAGGACGCTGGCAGCACAGCAGCATGTCTGGGACATCAAGGAGGGAATAGGCAGTGGACTACGGCACCAGGGCGGAGGCGGGAGCTCACAGTGGGGCTGGTAACCGGGGACTGGAAGGCACTGAGGGACTCACAGCCAGCTGGAGGGGGCTACTAAGGGGACAGGGGTCGGGTGACCCACTAGGTGAATGAAGTGTGGCCAATGAAGCATGCCCCAGCAGTACCCCAGCACGGACATGTGGTGGGCAAACAGGTAGTACGCCTCAAACGGATCCTGCATGGAGAGCCCCAACTGTACATCGGAACAGGACCGCACACAGGACAGCGCTGCCAGCTCTGCCGCGGTGGGCTCAGATAAGCAGAAGTCAGCAGCGGGGGCCCACAGAAGGTGACCCAGCTCCAACAGCTGGTGATACATCACCCCACGAGAGCTCTGGTACCCACAGGCCCCGTGAACGCAGACAAAGTAGTACACAGCTAGGGCAGGACCCCCCTCTGCCAGGCAGATCATGGCCAGGCTGCAACACAGACAGGGCAGATATGGTCTCCGCCTCAGACCAACCCACATGTGAGCACCTCCTCTCCGGAATAAGCCCATCGGAAAAGGGAAGCAGCTCCACCATCTCAGCATGCAGCCGGCAATCCCGGGCATTCGCCTCATAGCCAAAGTAATGAAGGCCAGAGCTCAGGCTTGCATAGGCACCCGAGAGGCTGTCCGGTCTGCTCATGAGCAATTACACAGCTGAGGTATGCCACAGGTCGCACAGTGCCATGGTCTCGCGGAAGGTCCATGTATGGGGGGCCCCATGGGGGCCAGGAGCCCGGTGGAATCACAACCAGTCATGGTCCCGCAAGCCAGGCAGAATGACACCATGGACAGGGCCCCCCACAATCCCTGGAGGGGTGGGAGGGGGACCGGGGGAGCCCCAAGGCCAAGCGATAAGGCCACGGGCCGCAACAAGACATGGCAACAGAGCGAGGCGTGGGGTGCGGACCCAGCACAGCTGCAGGAACTGAGCACACAGACAGGACAGCCGACACACTAATCAGGCCTGCAAGGACACAATGTTGCCAACACAGAGAGGTGGGAGGGAGGTGATGACAGCAGGAATGCAGCTGCAGGCAGCGCTCCCGGGCGCACGCTGGTTCATGTGCAAGGCCCTGGGCAGGGACAACAGGTGTGCTCAATGGGCTGCCCCCCTGCCCCAGCCCACCTGCCCTGCAGGAGGAGGCCAGGACCGCCGGGAGGGGGCCACCCCAGGCCGACACAGGTGCCCCCGCCCAGTCACTGGGTCACGTCCTGGGGGAAGGGCACCACATGCCCCGGCCTATAAAGGGGCCGACTGCACCCCACCCAAAGCAGCCAGCAGCATGGAGCGGGACAGGTCGCTGGGATCCTGCAAGATGTCTGCGAGGCTGTGGAGGGAGTGCTCCTGGACCAGGTGATCCAGCTGGTGGACCAGGCAGCCGTGATGGCCGGCTTCATGGCTGGAGGGTTCCCTAACTGTATGGACACCGTGGACAGCACCCACATAGAGATCCTGTGCTCCTCAGCTGGGGAGGCCACGGAGTATATTAACAGGCATGGGTACCACTCCCTGCAGCTTCAGGCTGTTGCAGACCACCTGGGGCGATTCATTGACATCTTCACGGTCAACTAAGGCCACAGCCACAATGCCCGGATCATGACCATCTCCCCCTTCTATGCCCGGATGTACCACGGGGACTTTGCGGACATGGGGATGACCCGGATCGAGGGGGTGCTCATGCCCCCTGTATCCGGGGGGACTCAGCCTATCCCCTCACCCGGTGGCTGATGAAGGTGTTCCCAGTCACCAGGACCCCATTGCAGGTGCTGTACAATTCCTGCCTGTGTGCAAGCAGGACTGTGGTTGAGCAGGCCTTCGGAGCTCTCAAGCGGTACTGGAGGAGCCTCACTGGCCGGCTGAACTACACGGTGGAGACCTCAGTCCTGGTGATAGGTGCCTGCTGTGTGCTGCAGGCATCCGGGAGGCCGAGGCATGAGGGCAAGGCATCTGGGAGGCTGAGGCATGAGAGTCATCCGGGAGGCCAAGGCATGAGGGCGCTCAACCCCGACCCCACCACCCTGGGCCCTCCAGCCGCTCCCTTTGCAGTCACCTCTGCGGCCAACAGACATCCCCCACCCCGGGGCCCATGAATGGACCACAGGAGGCAGTAGTGTTGCCCACCTATTTATTCATCCACCCAAGTACATGTGCCCCCACACCACCACCGCCACCCCCTACCGTGCTGGTGCAGTTTCCCCCACCCTCAGAATTCCCTCCCCCACCCCCCCATCCCCCCTGTGCCCCGAGTCTCTGGGGCTGCCCCCTCGGGTGGCCTAAGGGCGCAGCAGAGCTCTGGGAGCTCCCCTCCCTCCCACTGTCCATGTCCCCAACAGTGTCCTGGGAGGCCTTGGTGTCCTGAGGGGCCGGCGATGGTGGGAGGGAGGAACTGGGACTGGAGGGGGGGCCCTGGGCAGCTGCTTCCTCCATAGGCCTACAAGGACTGGGAGGCAGATGCGCAGCCCCAGATGGCATGGAGGTGGCTGGGGCAGTTGGGGAGGCCATGGGGGCACCGAGAGGCCTGGCATGGGGGCCTGGACAGGCAGGGTGCCCAGCAGGGTGGTTGCCATCACATATGCACTCATGGTGCCAGTGTGCAGGAGCAGGGAGGTCCCGATGTCTTGGGATCTATCCATTTTTACATAATCCTCCCCCACCATCCCATTGATGGCCTGTTCCAACCTCCCAAACACCTCTACCTGGATGCTGTGGTGTCAGCGCTCCCACCTCCGTTCCAGGCGCACCTCCCCTTGGAGCCTCCAGTCCCTTGCCTCCACCTGTTGCAGGGAGCGCTCTATGGCCACCTCCATGAGGTCCACGGCCGCTATCATCTGCTTCCCCTGTTCAGTGGTGGTTCAGACTCTGTCCTCTGCCTGGTCCACCCTCTGGCACCGTACCCGTGCCTGGTGCTCCCTCGTTCGTTTTTCTGGGGGCACTGCACGGGTTGCGGGGGCCCCTCTGGCTGCCCTGTAGGGTACAGGGAGGTTGGTGGCTAGGCGCCCATCCTGGCCACCCCCTGACTGGGGGCACGCCTTTGGGGGTTGTGCCCCCCCGGGTTGGTGCCCACCCCCCCGTGTGATACGGGGATCCCTGCAGGTCTCCCCGGAGGACCTCCTCCTCTCCGGTGTGCCACACCTAGGCCCTCTGGCAGCTGCTGGGGCTGTTCTCTGCTGGCCTCCTCGCCCTCATGTCTCTGCCACTGGGGCTTGCCATGCCCTGTGGGGGTAGGGGGGGCAGTTGGCAGAGGGATGTAAGTTTGGCTGTGCAGCCCCCCAGGCCTCCGTTCTGGGGTCCAGGGTGTGGGGGTAAGTGGGGCATTCCCCCTGGCCCAACTGTCTGCTTACCCTCGATGTCTGTCTCTGATCCCTCCGAGGCCAGTCCCTCCGTGTTGCTGGGGTTCCCCTGCGACCACTGGCTGAGGGTGACCAGTGTGCATGCCTTGGAGTCTCCCGGTCTGGACAGGGGGTGGGGGCTCTCTGAGCTGCTGTTAGGGAGGGGGGCTGCTGGTCCCCGAGGTCCCAGGGTGCTCCTCCTGGGGGTCTGGGGCCCTGGAGCCGGTGCCTTCTTGGAGGGCGGCGAGGGGAGGGGGTACCTCAGCCCGTTCCCTGTCCTGGACCATAGCACTCCCCATGACGCGTGGTGTGACTATGGAGCCCTTCATGTGGAGTATGCGGTCCAGGGCATCATAGCAGGGGTCGGTCTGGGATCCATGCCTCAACCACCGGTTGTTGTCCCGTATGGCCTTGTACCCCCTCTTCAGTTCCTTGGCCTTCAACCGGCACTGTGCCATGGTCCTTTGATGCCCCACCACCTCCATTTCCCGCACAATCTCCTGGAACACATACTCATTGCACTGATTGAGCGCGAGCTCCAGTTGATGCTCCAGGGTCCCCCATATGTGGATGACATCCTGGGTCTCCCTGTGCCGCCATTGCCGCCCTCTGTGGTAGGGTCTTCTCCCCTGTGGGTCCTCCAGTTCCTCTTACTCCTCCTCCTGCTCCCCCTCCTCCTCCTGGTGTGCACCTGTCTTCTCCAGGGGCTCAGGCTCCCAGGCCCACTTCCATGTCTGCGGGACAGAGGGGGTAGTTGGTTGCTGTTCTGCCCCTGTCCCAAGACCCGCTACCTTCCCTCCCCTACTGCTGCCCGGCCGACTGCCCCCCCCCCTCATGGTACCCCTGTGCTGCCGGGTCGGATCCCCTTCAGTCCCCTTACCTGTTTCCGGGGTGCCTCCTTCCCCAGCCCGGTCATTGCCCCTGGGTCAGCCTGTTCTGTCTGCTGCTGATTCTGGTGCTGCTGGTGTCCCTTCACTCCCTCCATGTGCAGTATGACCACCTCCTCCACCTGCACCTCCTCCTCCTATTGCCTTGCTCTCTCTCCCACCGCTCTTCTCTCCCTTCTGCCTCACTCCATCCCTCCACATTTCCCTGCTGCTGCGAGCGCTTTAAATCTCCCTCCCTGGTCTGTGTTGTTGTTGGTTGCCTGGCAGTGATGCTGTGTGCTTTGTCCCTGGCTGGGAATCATTTTGCTTGATTCCAGCTGGTGGTTGCCATTCAGACATTACTTTTTTTTGTTTCCTGTTGGGAATCGCTTTGACCACACTTTCGGCGATGGTCCTGGCTGGAGGTCCGGAAGCATGGTTGATATTGACCCCTGGTGGATATTGACCGTGGTGAACATCTGGTACCTGCGTAACAGATGTTCAGGGCACTTTGGTCCCGCTGCGCAATTGACCGTGGTTCACTGTGATCTCATAACATCTGAAAATACCCAATGCCTTCAGGGTAATTTCAGATGTTGCACGGTCCCGAGTTACCACAGTGGATTCCCAGCGGGGGTGAAATGATCAACCACCACTTATGGTCAAAGAAGGCCCAGAACAGATTTGACGGGACTGGGACCATGGCAGGGAATTGGGCCATTAGACCACAGGCTGGGGGAGTGTAACAGAAATGACGCCAATTCCCGGCCATGGTCAAAACACCCAGAAGGCACCAGGGAGGGGTGGGAGGCATACATGGCTAACTGAGGGCAGAGGAAGCTAAAAACGCCTACAGGGAATGCCCACACAAGGGAAATGGGAAAGGAGGGGGAAGAGGGAGAAGAGTCACCAAGGCAACACACACAGCAGGCACAGAGACAACGAGGGCACAGTGGAACACACAGCACGAACACACGCCCAGACGCACTCTCACCCACATGGGAAAGGAAGGGAAGGGGGGACACAGCGGGACAGACAGCACACACAGCACAACAGGCGGAGGGTGGAGGGAGGGACCAGGGACAGGGAAGAAGGGGGGACCAGGACAGGGCTGCCCAGGACACAGGAAACAGCAACCAGAACCCCCACAACAGCACAGGCTGCACAGGCACCCCCACAGATACACAGGAAGTCCTGGAATGGGGGGGGAACCCAAAGGCTGGGCCACAGGCACAGGGGGAGGCCACACGGAACAGGGAGTGGCCCAGAAATGGTCCAGGAAGCAGACAGGCACCCCAAGCGCTGGTGAGGNACAGGCACAGGGGGAGGCCACACGGAACAGGGAGTGGCCCAGAAATGGTCCAGGAAGCAGACAGGCACCCCAAGCGCTGGTGAGGGTGCCATGGAAGGGATGTAGGAGAGCCGGAGCAGTGCAGACGGTCCACAGATGCACACACCCCACCGGGTGGATGCCGGGAGGCTGAGACCTGGGGCCATAGAAGCCCACAGTCACATAGGCACCCAAGGGGGGGGTCACGGGCACAGAAGGAAGTGACGGCGGACGAGGAAGGTCACCTGCAACCCGGGGAACTTGTTGGAGGCACGGAGAGCAGGACTCGGCCACAGGCAGACATGGAGGGAAGAACCAGTTGCAGAGGTGAACAGGGGTGGGCCCTGGAGGAGGCCCGGAGCCACAGGCAGGGGTAGTGGAACCCTGGGGAACAGGCAGCACAGTTTCAAGGCAGTGACATCATGGAGGAAGCAGACAGCAGCCTGCAGCAGTGGCCCGCAACAGCAGGGAGGAGGCAGGAGCTCTCCGTGGGGCCACCAACTGGGGCACGGTAGGCACAGGGGGCCTCACATCCAGCTGCAGGGGGCAACGAAAGGGCCCAGGGTCGGGTGGCCCGCCAGTTGAACGAAGTGCGTCCACTGAAGCATGCTTCGACAGTAGCCCAGCACAGACATGTGGTGGGCGACCAGGTAGTACCCCTCGAAGGTATCCTGCGCGGCGAGCCCCAACTGCACATCGGAACAGGAACACCCACTGGACAGCACCACCAGCTCCTCCTTGGTGGGCTCGGACAAACCATAGTCAGCAGCAAGGGGCCACAGAAGGTGACCGAGCTCCAACAGCCGGTGATATACCTCCCATGCGATCGCTGGTACCCATGGGCCCCGTGAACACAGCCAAAATAGGACACGGCCAGGGCAAGGCCCCCCTCATTCAGAAAGGCTAAAAGTGGCCAGGCTGCACACAGACAGAGTAGACACGATCTCTGCCACCGATCGCCCCACATGCGAGCACCTCGTCTCTAGGACGCACACATCAGGAAAGGGAATCAGGCCCAGGGTCTCAGCATACAGCCGGCAATTGCGGGTGCTCACCTCACAGCCAAAGTATCACAGCCCCGAGCTGAGACTTGCATAGGCACTAGACAGGCTGTCCAGACTCCAGGCAGCTCAGGAGCAATTGCACAGCCAGGGAATTCCACAGGTCACACAGGGCCATGGTCTCGTGGAAGGTCCAGCGATGGTTGCTCCATGGGTGCTGGGAGCCAGGAGCCTGGTAGAAGTGTTGCCAGCCATGGTCCAGGAAGCAAAGAAGACTAATTGTGAGGAAAGAGGGGCCCCACAATCCCTGGAGGGATGGGAGGGGATGCAGGGGGTCTCAAGGCCAGCTGATAAGGCCACCGGCCACAACATGGCATGGCAAGCGATCGAGGCATGAGGTGCGGACCCAGCACAGCTGCTGGAACAGAGATCACAGACAGGACAGCCTACACACTAATCAGGGCGGTGAGGTCAACAGTCTGGCTACACTGAGAAGTGGGAGGTTGATGACAGCAGGAATGCAGCTGTACCCCGCATGCACCTGGGTGCAGGCTGGACAGTGCACCAGGCCCCTTGCTGGGACAGCAGGTCCGCTCAATGGACCATCCCCAGCTCCCCGGCATGGCCACCCTGCAGGAGCCTGCCTGGGTAGCTGGGAGGGGGACCGCCCATAACTCACCAGAGGGAGCCCGGCAGGACCCCGGGTCACAACCCGGGGGAAGGGCTATACATGCCCCGGGCTATAACTGGGCCGGCTATCCCCCACCAGGGGCAACGTGCACCATGGAGCTAGGCTGGTTGGCGCCTGCAGGATTCACCTAGCCCTCTACACAGAGTAGTACCGTTCGCACACTGGTCTCCTGCACATCCAGACCGCTGAGGTGCAACTGGGCGCACGCCTGCGGGTTACCATTGCCCGGAGTGCCTCTAGGGCCTGGAGAGCCCACCACCCATGCAGGTGCTCCCTGGTCTGGCTCAGGGCACTGCGGGTGTCCGGGGCAGCCCGGTAGGCCCTCCTCCGCAGCCGGGAGAGGGGCATATTTCTCCGTGGGGTGGCCGGGCACCTCCAATGGCAGAGAGAGACCATGGGGCATGCAGCCCTGCTCACTATGTCCATTGACTGGCGAGTATGGGTCACAGAGCGGGCACAGGGGTAGTGGTCCCAGGTGATGGCTCAGTGGGATGAGGCCGCCTGGTGGGTGCACATTCAAATGGACAGGTGCACCCTACTGCGACTCACGGACCTGTTAATGCCCTAGCTGGAGCAGCAACACACCCCCATGAGGACCTCCATCCCCATGGTCTAGCGGGTGGTCATCGGGGTCTGGGCACTAGCAACTCCCAACTCCTGCCGGTCTGTCTCGCAGCACTTCGATGTCGGGGTGAGCACCGTCACTGGGATCCTGCAGGACGTCTGCGAGGCTGTGGAGGGAGTGCTCCTGGACTGCGTGATCCAGCTGCTGGACCAGGCGGATGTGATGACCGGCTTCGCGGCTGGAGGGTTCCCCAACTGCACGGGCAGTGTGGAAAGCACCCACATAGAGATCCTTCGCCCCTCCGCTGAGAAGGCTGCGGAATATGTCAACAGACACGGATACCACTTCCTGAAGCTGCAGGCTGTAGTGGACCACTGGGGGCGGCTCATAGACATCTTCACGGGAAACTCTGGGTGCAGCCACGATGCCCGGATCATGACCATCTCCCCCTTCTATGCCCGGGTGTACCGCGGGGACTTTGCAGACATGGAAATGACCCGGATCAAGTGTGATGATGCCCCCCCTGTATTGTAGAGGACCTGACCTATCCCCTCACCCAGTGGCTGATGAAGGCATACCCGGTCGCCCGGAACCCTATGGAGGCGCTGTACAATACCTGCCTGTGTGCAAGCAGGACTGTGGTCGAGAGGGCCTTCGGGGCCTTCAAGCAGCGCTGGAGGAACCTTGCAGGCCGGCTGGACTACACGGTGGAGACATCGACCCTCGTGATCGGAGCCTGCACAACGTGTGCGAGACTGAGGGGGCTGCCCTCGACTACCCCGTGCCTCGGCGTCCTCCCGGCCCTGTTCCCCTGATTGTGAATGCAGAGAATTCGTGGGAGTACCAATATGCCAAGCGCATCTTTGCTGCCCTGGCCAGGCAGATCAGCTGGGAAGCTGAGGCGTGAGGTGCACCCCCCCGTCTCCACCACCCCGGGCCCTCCACCAGTGCCATGGGGGCACCCCTGTATGACCGCCAGGCCACCCGCTGTCCCGGGCCCATGAACTGACCCATGGAAGCAATAGTGGTGGCCAAACCTTTATTTCCACACACAGTTACATGTGGCCCACCACCACCACCACCACCACCTACCACCCAGTGCCATGCTCCCCCACCTCAGACTTCCCTCCCCCTTCCCCCCCCCCACATCTCCAGGGCCTCCCCCTCGGCCACCCTCTGATCTCCATGGAGCTCTGAGAGCTGCCATCCCCCCTGCTGTCCGTGTCCCCAACAGTGTCCTTGGATGCCTCGGTGTCTGGAGGGGCAGGTAGTGGTGGGAGGGAGGGACGACCCGGGACCTGAGGGGGCCCCCTGGGTGGCTGCTCCCTCCAGAGGCCTATATGGACCAGGAGGCAGAGGCGGGGCCCCTGCTGGCATGGAGGCAGCTGGGGGGGNGCTGCTTCCTACAGAGGCCTACAGGGACCAGGAGGTGGATGCACGGGTGTAGCGGACATGCTGGCAGTTGGGGCAGTGGCAGCGACAGTGGGGGCACCGAGGAGCCCGACATCAGGGCCTGGGCGGGCAGGGTGCCTTGCGGGGCAGCTGCCATCACATAGGCACTCATGGTGCTGGCGTGCAGGAGCAGGGAGGTGCCGATGTCATACAAGTGGTCCATCTTAGCTGAATGCTCCTGCACCATCCTGTCGATAGCCTGCTCCAGCCACCCAAACGCCTCTACCTGCCTACTATGTTCTCGGCGCTCTGACCCCCGCTCCAGCCACACCTCCTCCTGGAGCCTCCAATCCCTTGCCTCTGCTTGTTTCAGGGAGCGTTCCGTGGCAGCCTCCATCCGGTCGATAGCCACAATCATCTGCTTGCCCTGCTTGGTGGTAGAGCGGACAATGTCCTCCAACTGCTCCTCCCTCCGGTGCTGTACCCATGCCTGGTGCTCTCTCATCTGTTGTGCCGGGGTCATGGGCCCAGCTTGCTGGGGCCCCCATAGGTGCTGGTTAGGCACCCAAGCCGGCTGCCCCCTGTTCCGTGGCACAGCTACGGGGTCTTGGGCCCCCCCTCGGATTGGCGGACAGGGCACTCCTCCGGTGCCCTTCCCCCCCTTGGCAGTGTGCCTCACTGGGGACTGCTTTCTGCTCCTGGGGCTGCTTGCCGCCTTCCTTGTTGCCCGTATGTCGCTGGTGCCAGGGTTTGCAGTGCCCTGTGGGGCTATGGGAGGGGTTGGGTGGGGGTGGGCTGCCCTTGTCCCCCAGTACTTCCCCGGGCCCCCTTCGCATGTTCTTGGGTGTCCGGGATGGCTGGGGGAAGTCCTGTGCCTGGTGTGTCCCCCTCCCCTCTCGACCCTTCCCCCCTGGTCCGGCCCCCCTCCCACCCACATGCTTACCCTTGATGTCTGTCTCAGAGCCCTCCGAGGCTGGTTCCTCAGTGTTGCTGGGGTCCCCCTCTGGGGTCCCACTGGCTGGGGGTGACCAGTGTGCTGGCCTCGGAATCTCCCGGTCTGGACAGGGGGTGGGGGCTGCTGGGGCTGGGGCTTGTGGGGGGCCTGGCAGTCTCTGAGGTCGCTTGGAATTCCTTCTGGGGGCGGGAGCCCTGGAGCCAGTGTCCTCACTGGGGGTGGCAAGAGGAGGGGGTACCTCATCCCGTTCCCTGCCCTGGACCATGGCGCTCCCCATGAGGTGCGGGGCAATGATGGAGCCATTCATATGGAGTATGCAGTCCAGGGCATCAAAGTAGGGGGCGGTCCAGGCTCCGTGTCTGGACCGCCGGTTGTTGTCCTGGATGGCCTTGTACCCCTCTTTAGCTCCTTTGCCATTGAGTGGCACTGGGCCATGGTCCTGTGATGCCTCGCTGCCTCCATGTCCTGCACGATCTCCTGGAAGACATGCTCATTCCGCTGATTTACTGCGAGCTCCAGTTGATGCTCCAGGGTCCCCCAGATGTGGATGAAGTCCTGCGTTTCCCTGTGCCCCCATTGCCCCCCTCGGTGGTAGGGCCTTCTCCCATGTGGTCCCTCCTCCTCCTCTTCCTTCTCCTCCTCCTCCTCCTGGCCAGCTCCCGTCTCCTCTGGGGGCTCGGGCTCCCAGGCCCATTTCTGTGTCTGTGGGTCATGGGGGGGGTTAGGTGTTTTTTTTGCCCCTGTCCCACGGTCCCACCACTTCCCCCATCCTGTCACCTGGGCCACCCCCCTTGGTGCCCCTGTGCTGCCGGGTCCCACCCCTTCAGTCCCCTTACCCGTTTCTGGGGTGCCTTGTCCCCCGGTCTGGTTGCCATCTCCAGGGCTGCCTCTTCCGGTTGCTGCTGCTGCGGCTGTCCCTACACTGCCTGCAGGTGCAGCACTACCCCCTCCTCCACCTGTGCCTCCTCCACCTGCACCTGCTCCTCCCTTGCTCTCTCGCCCTCCACTCTCTTCTCCCTTCGCTCCATCCTGCCACGTCCCCCTGCTGCTGTGTGCCCTTTAAATCTCCCTCTGTGGCCTGTGTTGTTGTTGGTTGCCTGGCAGTGATGCTGCATGCTTTGTCCCCAGCTGGGAATCATTTTGCTTGATTCCGGCCAGTGGTTGCCGTTCAGACGTTACTTTTTATTATTTCCCGTTTCACATTGTCCACGCTTTCAGAGATGGTCCATGCTGGAGCTCCGGAAGAGTGGTTGATTTTGACTCCTGTTGGGGATTGACAGTGGTGAACATCTGGTGCCCATAAAACAGACGTTCAGGGCGCTTTGGCCCCACCATGGGATTGAGTGCAGTTCACTGTGGTTGACTGTGATCTCGTAACATCTGAAAATACCCTCAGTGTACCCCTGAGTCAACAAATCGTTTACTGGGATATATACCTCCAGACAGGTTTAAACTCATACATCTTTTACTAGAGGCAGCAAGTGAAGAGATGGGAGCAAGATTAAAAGAAAGCTAGAATAATCATAACTGATTGTTCATCTGAGTTGGTTGACTGAGCATGAGACATGACCATTTGATAACTACAAGAACCTGTGTGTGGAAAAATGCCTGTCAATTAACCATAATGACCACTTCTGTAAAGAAAACCGCACTACCACACTTCTGAAGCTGCCGTCCAAGAATACAGAGAAAAATGTAACATGGTCTTTGGATTTTGTTCAAGGGAAATACAATGATATAATTGAAGCAACTTAGGAGACACAGTTACTTTATACTCATGATTCATGTACATTCAGAAAGTCTATTTAAACCTCCAAGAGAAAGAAATAATATCCTCCTCAGAAGTCTAGAAAATAATTTATGGAAGTTCTGAAATTCCTCCATCATTACTATATACTCCATTGTTGGCGGGTTGATAAGAAAGAATGGATGGGCCATTTTTCCTTGGGCGCTTGATGAAATCCACAGAAGGATTGTATCTCTGGATTTGCCATTTTGTGAGTTACTTGCAATCAGTTACCACAATCAGGATGATGACATTTTAAAGTGTAACACATATTTTAGGTAGCAAGGATGCTACCAAGAGACTGAGTTTACAAAGCAATTGCAGGAGGTCTCAAAGGGACTTGATGGATTATAGGGTGATGGACACTTCCATCGCAGTCTCAGGGAAATCTGGGTGGATTGAATTAAGAGCAAAGAAATGGGAACACACAAGGACAAAAATGAAAAATGATTCAAAGAAGCTACTAGAACTTCCTTATTGCTTTACCACCATTGATTCCAAAGTCCTTGGTTGAGGGCAAATAAGGCTGAGATCTTGAACACACTTGTGCCAGCAAGACCCATTTACTTAATTGTCCAAATCCACTTAGGATCAGAATCTAAGGGTGAAAACAGACATGATGCTAACCACCCTTTAACCACCCTTGGTGGTTATTTATGCATGTTGCCTGGCTGTACTGGTGCCCTATGCAGCCCTGAAACATGCATAAATGACCACCAAGGGTGGTTAAAGGGTGGTTAGCGTCATGTCTATTCTCACCCTAAGAGTTTAAAAAACACAAACAACAATAAAACAACAATAACTTGGTGGGGTATATCAACACAAGTAGCAGATCTAACTAGACAACAGTCTTGGGAACTGATAACTGTGTTCTCATGATATCCTTAAAGAACTCCAAGAAGGGACAGATTTAGGCATTTTGTTGCCCAAGGCAAAATCCAGGAGCCTTCCCAATCTCCTATGCTTGCAAACAGGAGAGGAATGGTGATGGTTACCCCTAGAATTCCCCCTCCACCTTCAAGTGCTACAGGTGGGGACTACTCCAGAATGTTACCTCAATGGCTGATGAGAATGAAAGCTCCCATGGTCCCCAAAGTTCTTCAGGTGGACACCATTCACAGTTCCTGTTCACAGGTTGAACCGGGGTCCAGTGGGGCCAATCCCATGCCTTTCTGATCCCATGCACAGTCACCACACAGACCTCCATGGCGAACACATTGTGTCTCATGGAAATTGTCGGCATGCGCACGAGCGTGGGGATCCATGAGGGTTGGGATCGGCCCCAGTGTTCCCTACTCTACATCCAATGAGCAAGGAACCAGCAATGCCCACTAGACCTGAAATGGATACCTTCAAAAATGGGTATACACAGTTCAACTCAAAAATTTCAGGTACGAAAATATCAAAATTCCATTTTCATCCAGATTTTTCAGCTAGGAATGAATGCAAACTTTGGACGGTTCCAATTTTCCATTGGAAAGGGCCAGTTCATCCGCTATCACTACCATTTTGGGTAAGGACTGTGCAAAATAAAAAGGATTGCAGAGGCAGTGCAGAGCATTGCGCAAAACTCTGGGTGCAAGCCAACCCCCTTATTAAACTGCACCTTACAGTTAACTTACGCTGGCGCAAATTGGTGCATGCCCCCTGCACAACAAACCGCTCACCGCAATGAGGTGCCCCTACTGATACCATGCCCCTGAGTCCACATGCACCACGGCCCGGGGAAATGAAGCAGGAGCCATGCCTGGTCCATCCCCTGGGCTGCAGGGTGTGTGGGTTCAGGGGGGCTGCATTAGCAGGCATCACTCGTGCCTTTGCCCTGGGCAGCTTTCTGCATCCGCGGCATGCATGCGTGCCTGAGTGTCCGCCATCCAGCCAAGTACCGCATCTGCGGGCAGCTTATGCTGACCCCAGGGTTGTGCCCAATAGCTTTTTTAAAAAAACCCACATAAACACTGGGATTATAATTGGAATCAGAATTCTGGTCGAAATAAAGAACTTCTGCTCTGTTTTCACGAATTTGTTTGCGAAAGGGGCCCCCGCTAACCTCCTTGTGCGGTGCAGGGGAAGGTTTGTGCCCGCCCCATCAGGGAGATCAGGCACCCTGGGCTAAGGGCGGGAAGCCGCCTCAGGAGCTGGCCGGTCGGGGGGATTCTTTTGCAGGCTGCAATTGACTAGGGTTGCAGCCTGCAAGATAAAGGGATTGCGCTGCGGTGCGAGATTGCGCCCTGGGGATTGGCCCAGGTGGGCCATGTGTTCAGGAGAGGCGCAGAGCAGCGGCATTCGGCTGCTGTCAGCGCCAGAAGCCCACCCACCCACCCTTGGATAAGTACTGTGGACTTCGTCCGGTCGCCTAGTTCAGTGAGGGATCAGGAAGTAATTTCCCCAGGAATTGGGTTTTTTGGCTTCCTCACAGTGCTGTTATTTCCAAGAGATCCGGGTTGGGTCGGTGTTCTTGCCTGTGTGGCATGATAATTTAATCATCACAACTGGCGGTGTTCAGTACCATGGAAAAAATATTTGGAGTAGGATTGGTAAATTGGCCTGGTGGCTATTGGGAGACATCTGGTAGGTGCATTATGCTAGGCCACCAGGTGGTCGGACCTGGGAAGCAGCTAGGGGAGGGGCTCCCTGCTGCTATTCCAGAAAAGGGGGATTGGCGGCGGGTGTCACAAAGTAGGATCTAAGCGGTCCCAATGTGGTGCCTGTCATTAGTTCTTCCCGGGGTATGGACCAGGGTGGTCCACAGGCGGAATGGATTGGACCGGTAACTCCAATCCGGATTGAACACTTTACATGGTACTGAACGCGGGGAGTGAGGGTCATTACGGCCAGGGGATAATCAGTCGTGGTGTTCCTTCACTCCCCTTAGGACTCACCCAAATCATTTGGCCGAATTGATTGGCTTAAGGGGTAATTAATTCTGAAGAATTCTAATTGGCTAATTCTAGCAAATTGAAGGGGTATTGGATCCACCATTCTCGTTGGTAGGGTGATCGGGCTCTTAATTGGTTTCTGTTCTTCAACAGGTTATCGTTGGCTGGTTGTTAATAAACAGTTGTGGCCAGTTCACCCAAATTTACGTTGTCTGTGTGTTTATTTAGTGTGTGCCTTATTTCCTGTGCGGGGGCAATTGGAACTGTATGGGTGTACAATTCATTTTTGCTTTCTTAGTTACTAAAATGAATGGAGCCCCATTTGTTTTAGTAACTAAGGATACAAAAATATCATGGAAAGGCAATGGGGCATAATCATCTTTGTATCTGAGTCACTTAGGAGATGAGAACTGAGGTGTCGAGCCTGTTAGCTACCTATGAAAGCTTCCCCTCTCATCTAAATTCTCTCAAACGTCTGAGACATTGAAAACCGGATCCAGAATTGAGCTTAGCCGCATGTACCCTGCTGTTCCTCTACTGTCTAGTAATAGCATTAAACCTCTCTTTAATGCTATTTTCTCTGCAAAACAGGATTTCCTCATTTGTAATGATAAGATTTATTGCTCGGTGCTCCGCAATGCATGAGTTTCTGTAATACGAAAACATGTGGGAAATGTGTAACTTAATTAACATGTAAATGCAGCATTTGTCTTAGTTATCTCAGCAAAGAAACCTCTTTGGAGAAAAATGCTTCCATCTAAAGCGTAGTTTATTTGTTACAAATCTACAAGCTGGTCTCATTTGTTCTTAGGCTCTGGAAAGAGGAGACTGATAGCTCATTGCAGTATGGTGATGATTCCCAGAAAGAGAGTTCATCGGATTAGAGTTGACATTAATTTGTGGCCTCAATGTAGCAAATCAGATTGGGATTTTTATTTCTGAAAATGATTATTCACTTTCAAATTCTGATTTCAAATTTGTTGTGATTTTGAAGTTTGCCACTTGGATATTTATCAATTCATCGTTCACAATGTTGGTTTTTTTTCTTCTTCTTTTTAACTTTGTTATTTGGCAGTTCGGGACTTCATCTGCTTTGTTGCTTCATATGATGGCATTCGGGACATTGTTCATTGTGAGGTTTCTTATCAGTTCTTCTGTTTTTTCATGTTCTCATGGAAGGGATCAAACCCTGGTCTGTTAGTCCAGAAAAAAGTTGAGCAGCAGACCTAGGTTACTTGCAGACCCCCAACTTTGGGTCCAGAAAGAAGGGGCTGGTCTGCTTCCTACCAAACAGCTGATCATCAAGGAGGTGGGGAGCTCCACTCTTTTTACCCCATTGAATTATTACCGGAATGGAGCTTTCCTAGTCGACTGGTAGAATTCCTAATGTCTTCCTTATGAGTGATGTTGCTGGAAGATCAGGAGTATTTGTGTCCCAGGATAAGAGTGGGGCTGCTTCTGTCAGAGTCATGGGTGTGAACTACTGTTCCAGGACATCATTTGAATAATACAGAGCTTGGCTTTTCAGATATGGAGCAGGGAATGAGGATGTGGCTGGGGAGAATGGTCTATGGTGTGTCACCCCTACAACCTATTATAGTAGATCACGGGGGGAGGGACTGAGTCTGGTTTCCAGCTTCCAGACCGTCAGCCATTTCCCTAACCTCATGAGCTTCAACTCACCATCTGTGTGCTGTGAGCCGCCCATAGCCCACCAGCTGAAAGACAGCTACAGACTCAGAGTGCTTCTTTGTTGGCAACCACATTGCCTATGTAGGCACACCATTTTTGCTGTTGTTTTGTTTTAGTTTTTTTTAAAAAAAATATTAAAAAACAATTAAAAAGCACTGCACATGCACAAAATGGTTGCTGGACCGTTCTGAGCATTCTCGCCCCTTTCCAAAATGGCACTGACAGCATCACTGCTATTTTGGGAAATGGCTGCCGGTCTGCACACGAGGGATACGGCCACTGTGCATGTGCAAACTGGCTGCTCTTTTCCAAAATGGCAGTGACGTTGCTGGTGCCATTTTGGAAAAGGGTGTGCATGCGCAGAATGGCTTGGTGGCCATTTGTGCATGCACAATGGGTGTTTTTACACACACATTTCTCCTGAATGTTTGCCGTTACATCCTGAAATTTCTGTGTGTCTAAATCACTCACCCAGATCTTAAACATCCGGATCTTTGAACTTCTGCGTAGAACTTCTCCCAGAACTTTTGTGTGTAAAAGGTTATCCGAGTAAACTGCTTTGCTCCAGGCAGCTGTGGTCATTTGTTTTCCATGGCAGCCTCTCACATCTACAGCTGTGGCTACTTTAGGCTGCCTCAGGGCAGTGTTTGTGTGAAGAATGCATCTAGGAACTGCCTCAGGGCAGTGTGTGTGTGAAAAATGAATCTGGAACTTACTTGTGGACTTGTAAAACCAGAAGATTGAAAAATCTGGAACTTTAAATGCCCAGTGCTTTTAATTATTTTATTTTTAAAAAATTTAAATGGTTGCTAGAGCCAAAAAGGATTTTTCAAAATGCTGGTGATGACGCTACTGGTGCCATTTTGGAAAAGGGTGAGCTTGCAAAGAATGGCCCTGGCAGCCATATTGGACATGTGGAGAGGCTGTTTTGGGGTGAGGTTTTTTTAACTTTTTTATTTTTTAAACAAATCAAATGAAAGCAAATGACAATTATCTGTTTATTCATCCATTTTTGTAACATTAGTAACTAGGGGAAAAAATGAATTGCACACCCCTACTATGATTTGCACATCTCCGTCCCCAGGAGGCACTAAGGTTCTCCACCTCTGTAGTAGATTATTTCCATTACAATTACATTATCTCTATACCGCCCCTCTCGCTGATTATGACTTGAGGCGGTTTACAAAACATTTTAAATGTAAAATACAATAAATGAAACAACAATATATAGAAAAAATACATAATCAATAGCAGTTCCATCAACACATATAAATACATTAGCCCCAGGACAGAAAAATACATCACCATATTCCCATGTCCACCCCACCCTATACCTCCTGGACCTCTCTCTCACCAAGGTACCATTCCACCCCTCTCCAAATGTCTTGTACCCCTCCTCTCACCAGGGGTACGAAGACCCCCTCCCTAAACCATTCCCCCTTCACTCCCTGCTCTCACCAGGGCATGAAAGCTATCTTCTCATAACCAGTTCCTGAGGTTACTAATTACCCAACCAAAAACACACCCTAACAAATATTGCTGCCTCCCATCAAAACCTCCCCCACAATCCTCAGTCCTCAAGCCCCCTCCAAATGGTCCTTCCAAAGGTCATGCCTCTTTTGACACACCCGTTCAGAGGGGGCCCCCGGAACACACCTCAGTGGCGCAGCCGCAGTGTCTGCTGCTCTTCATCCTTATTGGTCATCAGCTGCCCTGAGTCACCCGAAAAGGGCGGGGTAGAAATGTGTTTAGCCTCAAAGGAAGGGGACTCCCAGTCCCTCTCTGCCCCAAACGGCCTGCACCCTTTGGTTGTCACCCTTCGGGATCCACCCTTGGCAGTCTCTGACCCTTGTAGAGGGGAGGCAGGAGATGTTACCTGGGAAGGAGAACACACAACAGATGAGCCCAATGAACTCACACACACAATTATGGTGCTATGTTGCATAGAACCGTCTAAAGGAAGGTACTGCATGGAGAAGGGACAATGGCGGCAGAAAGCCCAAGAAGTCCCTGGGAGCATATTATACCAAAGCTCCAGAGTCTGCACTGGCTTCCAATAGCATTCCAGGAACAATTTGATATACTGGTTTTGACCTATAAAGTTCTATGTAATCTGGGTTCTACACATTTAAAGGACTACCCTCCCCCTTATAACCCTCACGACCTCTAAGGTCAGCAGAAAGCTCTCTTTCTAAAGTTGCATCATTGCATCAGATGCAGCTGACAAAGACATATAGAGAGACGTTCTCTACTGCACTGGAATTTCCTTCCCTTAGAGATTCATCAAAACCCTAGCCTGAACATCTTCCAGTGGCAACATAAGACCTATTTATTTGGCCAGGTATTCAACAGGCATGGCTATGATTTAGAGGGGAGTGTGTGTGTGTGTATATATTTTATATGTGGTTTGTGGCATTTTATTTTCTGTATTTTACAGGTATCTTTTTTTATGATGCCTGGCAGGATAAAAATCTTATTATATAAACAGACAAATCAATAAACAAACAAAAACAAATATGCAGGGAGGAGGGGCCTATAGCCGTAATAAATGCCATACCATCCATTTTGATAGATTCAGAATCAGTGCTGAAATGAGTAACTCATTTGCTACCACTAGGTATAATAAACATTTTCAAGCAACGTCCTGCATATTTTATGGCCGACCTGACCACCGATCGAGTACCTAGATACCCAAAAAATCAGTAATTTCTGGTAATAATTGTTTCAGTCAAGTAGCTATTAGTACTCAGTATTTTTTAGTCGATTCAGACACTGTACATTTGATGGGTACATCTATTTTTGCAGGAAATCATTTCAGCTCTAATTCAGATGCTCTATGAAAGTAGTTAGGTTACAATTGCTAGGCTGCTAATCCTGTTTTGTTCCAGGGGTGCACACATGTGGGGCTCTACTTTGTAAGCTCAACAGAATTTCCTGAGTGCTTCTACCTGAAGTCTTAGCCTGACATGTCTCTGAACAGTATTTTTGCTCCATTCAGTCCTCGTCACATAGTGAAGCTTGCAAAGAGTGACTTGATCCTGTTTTGTGGACTATGGGAGAGGACACAGAGAGGTCAGACTTTCAGTAATAGAACCTTTTCTCACTCAGCAGGATGAAAAATTAGAACAGCTTCTGCTGTGGCCGTAAGTCAAGTGCACTGGACCTGGGAGCATCAGCCAGCGTGACAGGCAGACCTCCCCTTTCATTCTTTTTAAGACTGATTGAATGGCACTAAATTTGACAGCTATGGGGATGAAAGTTGTCTTATCTACAGAGTTGGTACAGCACAAAATGAGACTCTGAAAGCTCTCCTTTGCAATCCAATGATGGGCTCAATGCACTCAATGGGTGGCTCCATCTCTTTGATTCATTTCCCCCTTTAATTACATTTGTTTGTTTCTAGAATCAAACTCAGAACATGTAAATGTTGGGATAAGAAGACCCACCTGTGTTCCCATTGGCTACACAGGGCAACATTTCAGCAATGCTATTGGTCTAAATAATCTACCAGTGGGATCTCTTGACATATACAATCCCCTGTACTCCCTTGTACAGTACCAGCTATCCGACTCTAAACTGTCAGGGGGCATCTGGGATACGGGCAGACATGAGGGAGTGGGGTGAGGATCGGGGCTGAGTGTTGAGTCAGGATAAAAGTACAGGGAGAGAAAGAGGAAAACAGGGTTAAAGTAAGTGCAGAGTTAGGCAGGTTCAAAACAGAACCAAATCTATCCAAGGGGTCAGGTCAGGCTTTAGGTGGGGAATAGGAATGGGACTCGAGGACAAATTTTGGGTACAGGATTTTTTTTTAAAATTGATTCTCCAAGAATTTCATTTCATTTTTAATTTATATCCTGCACTCTCTCGCCTAGGCAACTCGAGGAGGCGAACAACAAACATGAAAATACATAAATACAACATAACATCAAAGTAAATTCAATATCAACAATTCAGTTCAAAACGGTTAAGCAAAACCCTCACAACTCAAATAATATAATTCTAACAATCAATCTAGTGGTCTAATTCAATTTAATCTTAACATATAGTACCACAATATAACATTCCCTCTCTAATCCCCCACTAATTCTGGTAGCTACATCACCAACCATCATTCTTCCACCACCCCTCCTGCTGCCACCAGGAGGGAAGGAGAAGGTCCATGAACCCCGCCCCCCTTCTGCTCTCACCAGGAGAGGGAGGGACAACCCACCAGTCTACCAGAGTTACAAAACCTACCATATACATAATACAGTAAATAAACATCCTATACATTTTCACAACCAGCCCAACAAATAACCTATCATATCCATCCCACCTCAGCACATACCATCTCCAACAATTCACCATTTTCCCACCTTACCTCCCATTCCTCCCTCTTTTACCATCAAACACAAATCCACCTCCTCCTCCCCTGCTCACACCAGGGGGGGGACATCCCTCTTTTAGCCAACTCCCCCTGCCACCAAACAGTAATGATGTTAAACTTCTGTACCGGCCCTGGCCGTCGTGCCCCGCCGAAGGGTCGTGCCCCTTCGGCATGTGCCACTGGCACGGCTGTCGGCGGCCCCCTGTTCTTGTCGGGGCAGCCCGGAAGCGGGTCCTCCCTACCCCCTTATTAAGTGCAAGAGCGGCACCTTCTCAGCCATACAGCTGACCGTGATTCCCCGATCCTGCTGATGGACAGGCTCCAGCGAGGGAGATAGCAACCTCCTCCCCGCAACATCCTTGTGGGGAGGAGAGGGGCAATGACACATGCTCTCTGGGAACGCCCCCCACAAACAGAAGGGGGCCCTTCACCCTTGTCATCCGCCTCTTCATCAGGGCGGGCACACACTTGCCAGGCGACCCCGCAAATGCTTGAAACCAAACTGGGAGCCAAAATTTCGGAAGAACCAAATTGCCCATTTTGAGGTTGATTCAGTTCTAATCGAATCCAAAATTCTCATCCCTAGTGGGGAAAGAATAACATGAAGTCTGGACTAGGAACTGGAAGTGAAAGGCCTCTCAGTTTCCTGGGGCTTCTGAGTGGCCTAATATCTTGGACTGAAACTAATCAGCAGGCCAGAAAGTAGGGGAAGGATCGTCTTGGAGGAGCTGATATCAGAATGTGGGGAATGGAACCCCCCAGGGGCCGGGAGTGACCCTGGAGGAAGTATTCACAAGAGGACGCACACACACTTTCACCAGGGAGGGGGAAGTGGCAAGGCTATGCGCGAAAAACAAGCCCTCAGGGTGGAATAGGGCTAGCAGGATGCGTAGTCCCCAGCCTGTATCATCATTGGGCATCTGGGTGGTCACATGCCTGGTTTGCCACGGGAGCCACACACACACGGGTATAGGAGGGGGCCCGGGCGAGGAAGTGGGAGTCGTGGGTAACGGGGGTGCTAGAATCCCAGGCAGGGCGGGCAGCAGGATAGGGCT
>QEPC01004060.1:2493410-2507237 GCA_003113815.1 Sphenodon punctatus | reverse complement strand
GGGGGGGGGGGGGAGAGTTGAGTGTCATCATTATATGTGATATTAGAAGCCGTGCAGTTCAATGAGTTTGCCCAAGGACAGGGTGCACAGGGAGAAGGGAAGCAGACTGAGGACAGAGCCTTGGAGAACTCCAACCACGAGGGGAAGTGACATGGAGGAGGTACCAGCAAGAGATACACCAAAGGAGCAGTTAGTGAGGTGGCAAGAGAACCAAACAAGGGGCGTATATAGACATAGCAAAGATCGGGTGTCAAAGCCCCTAAGCACATGTTTGGCCATTGTGTGTAAGCATCATAACAGTCCCCACACGAATTTGGCAATGTGAACACTATTGCATCACAAAGACAGTGTGCATGTTTTGACTGAACACATGGCCAGCGTTGTGTCTAATGATATCACCTGGAGTGTTAGCAGGTACAATATGGAGAACAAAATGGCAACATTTGTGTGCTGAGATCGGGTAGTGCGCAAAACACCGATTTGCCCTAAGATGGGCTGTGTGTCTAAGCAGCATCACATGGTGAACACAGGGCCAAACTGGCGTTCTTATCAAGGTTAAAACACACATTCAGACACCCGTCATGTCTAAAGACACCCAGGGACCAAGTCCCAGAAACCAAGGGTGCTGAGTGAGTCGAGTAGGAGCAAATGTTCAACCATGTCAAAGGCAGCAAAGAGATCAAGTAGGAATAGAGTAAAGGTGATTGGATTTAGCTAAGAGAATATCATTAGTGGGGGTTTTTGTGAGAGCAGTCTCAGTAGAGTGGAGAGGGTGGAAGCCAGACTGAAGAGGGTCAAGGGAAGAGTTGGCAGAGAGGAAGTCAAGACAGCGGGTCTAGACAACACTCTCCAGAGCTTGGAGGAAAAGGGAAGTAGAAAGGTGGGGCAGTAATTGGGTGGGTCAGACGGGTCACGGGAGGGCTTCTTTAGCATATGGGAGACAGTAGCATGTTTGAAAGCAGAGAGGAAGAAGCCAGTAGAGAGGGCGAGATTGACTGTGTGCAGTAGAGATGGTGAGATAAAGGGGACAATAGAGGTCAGAATGTGGGAAGGGATGGGGTCAAGGGGACAAGTAGAGGGAATGGATGAGGAGAGCAGAGAGCTGATCTCATCAAGGGAAGCTGTTGGGAACGAGGAAAGGAAGTACCCAGAAGGAGGAGAGAGGGGGAGGCAAATGGAGGACAGAGAGGAGTGGGAAGTGATATTCCGATGGATTTTATCAACCTTGTTAGTGAAAAATGAGGTGAGATTCTGAGCATCGAGAGAAGAGGAGTGTGGAGGACGGGGATGGGGGTTGAAAAGGGAATTGAAGGTAGAGAAGAGACGGCGGGGGTTTCAAGAATGTGATTCTATTCGGGCGGTATATTAGAGCTGCTTTGCAAGGGAAATGGCAGAGCTGAGGGCAGAAGAGGATGAACTTAAAGTGGAGAAAATCAACATGGTCATGAGATTTCCACCAGAGATGCTCAACAGCATAAGAGCAGGGATGGAGGTGGCAGATGGAAGGGGTAATCCAGGGTTGGAAATGAATGGGGTGGATAGGGCAGGGGATAAGGAGAACAAGAGAGCCTAGGGTGGAGGATAGAGAGGAATTGAAGGCAGAGACAGCAGAGTCAGGGGAGTGGCAGAAGAAACTGATGAGAGAAGCGGGGAGACAGAAGAGGCGAAGTCCAGGGGGTTAATAGGGCTGAAATAAGATTTCACCCTTCTTGAAAATCCCGTTGAGAACAGGCTTCTTGATGAGATTATCTCATCTCAAGATTCTCACGAGAGTTTCACAAGGAATTCAAATTTATCTTGAGATTCTCAAGAACCTCCAAATAGCAAACCATGATCCGTGACTGCACAGTTGGCCACCAGGGCCGTTCTGTGCACGTGTGGCCATTTTGCACAATTGCCGATCATTCTTCAGTTTCTCGCCAGCATCTTGAGTTTCTCATGAGCCTCTTTCATGGTTTTGCCAGGAATGCGAGATTCTCACGAGAATTCATTTCATTCTTGTTTCAGACATAGTTAACCGTTTGAAAGCCATAAAACATGTGGAAGGTACGACCAGAGGAACTGTGTAATAAGACTGGTAACACCAGCTTCCCAAGGGTGTTCCCCAGATTAACTAATGCTTGCGTAGAACATTGGCAGATAACTGTCATTTATTATTTGCTAATGTTATTATTTACTTGTGTAGTGTCATCAATGTGCCCGGCACTCAACAGTCGTGAGAAAAGACAGGTCTAAGTCCTGAAAGGGTTTACAATCTAGGGCAGAAGAGGGGAAGGGACACACAGCGAAAGACAAGGATAGATGTGTGAAGCTGAGAATTGGCAGGTACACTGGCTTAGTTTAGTTACATGGGGCGTGGGGGCAGATCCTGAAGGATGAGACAGCAGAAGAAGTAGAAATAAGCAATCTATTAGGATGAGGCGTTAGGGACAGCCTAGGGCTGAAACCGAAATTCTGCCCAAGTTCTGATTTCAGCAGAATTGGGTGTTTTGATAGACCCCATCGGAATTCAGATCAGACGGAATTACAGGCAGAATTTGGATCGGAATGATCAAAATGAATTTCAACCATTTGCGCATCGAGAAAGTGGTTGTGGCTGTTCTGCACATGTACTGCTGCCTCACTCCCAAACATTGGCCGCCACTGAAGCACAGCAGCCGGTTTCCGCATGCAGAGTATGGCCCCATCCATTTTCCACATGTGCAACTCATGCGGTCGGAATTCCAATCAAAATAATTTTCCAATCAGAATTCCAACTCAAATTCCAACAGCTATTCCGATTTTGCAGAAAATTTCCATAAAATCAGAAAGGCTCTTTCCAACCAGCCTGATAGTCCGGATTTTTGGTTTTCTGTCCTGGTCTTTCAATCAGTAATCTGAAAACTTAAATTGGTAACAAAAGTTACTGACATGCACTAAAAAATGCAGATATTAACCCACAGGTACCAAATTAGGTATCCATTTCAGCTTTAGTGAAGATGATCTAGAGATTGGGAGACTAGTCTCACTAGGTTTCCAACAACCTCTGTGTAGGATACGCCTGTGAAGCAATCCACCTTCACCCCCATACCAACGTGCCTTCCCCAATCTGCTGCAGCAGCTGCTACCATCCACCCTAGAACTCACTACAAGATGGATAAGAGGCCAGACCAGATATGGCCAGCTGGATGTGGGTTTCCCTACTGCTGGATTATGTATATAGAACGTATATAGAATCCTGAAAAATGATGCTTGTTACAAGTGAATTAAAGCTTCGATGACTTCCAAATAGCAGTAATCTGCACCGACCTCTTTACCCTTCTCATCACTGTTCAGATGTAGCTTGGCTCAAACAATACGTTACTGCCATTTTTGTTGTCAGATGACACCGTTCTGCTCTGACAACACATGGATCAGAAGAAAGCTTTCGTTTTAGATAGTGTTTGGTTTTTCCCATCCTCTGAAAGATGCTGCAAAGGCTTCCCATGTCTGCCAGCTCATTACGGCTGAGAACTTGCTTAGGGTTGATGAAAACATAAGAAGTCGGGCACAGGAGATTTGAGAGACAGCTGCTGCAGGTGTCCGGCAAGCTTCCTGTGTCTGCTGCGTATGTGCTTAATGGCACCTTTGCCCAGCAATGGACATAAGCAGCAATTTATTTGGCGTATTCCAAGATGTGCGGAGCTTTTGGAGGCACAGGTCTCCATTAAATAACCTACCTGGGAATTTAGCAAATGCAAACCATCAAGTAATACATTCAGGCCTGGATGCTCAGCTGGTATAAACCAGTGCAGATTGCTTGGCTTCAATACCATTTTCACTAAGTGAGCCCATAGAGAGGAAGTATATGGTCCATGGCTGGGAAACTACAACGAGGAGGCTGCTTAGGCAGTGGAAGTGTGTGTAGGGGTTCACAAATTATCTTGTCTTCCCTTCTACCAACCCATAAATGAATTACACTGGGTGAAAACAGGTGAGTGCTTTCAAAAACCAACCAAAAACACAAAGGAAGTTATCTAATACGCAGGCAATTAACACTTTGATGCAAACTCGGCGTTTCACCTACATGGGTGAAATTCCAAGTCACTCATTGAAACCAGTGGTACGACTCTGGCTATTTTATATCAGCATGTAGTTTAGAAGGAATTTTTCCCTTCCACAGTTTCTGCTTTCCGTTCCTTTCTTTTTTTATTGCACACTGTCTCGCCGCTTTCTTCTTTTAATAAGTGCTTGGCATTGAAGTTTTGGAATAACACCAATGAGCAGAAAGAGCTGAGCTGAGAATACGGAATTCACAGTTGAAACTTAATTTTTTGTCCCTCCTGTACTTCTAGGTTCACTCGTTGTTTGTATTTCTGCAACTGAAGCACAGTCCAAATTAGACCAAAGCACAGGAGGGAAATAGAAAGGCTTCTCTTTTGAAAAAAACAATCTTTTGTAGCTTTACACCTGGCAGTTATCCTTCTTATCTGACATCAGAATGAAAGGGGCATTTGAGTTTGCTCAGGCATAGAAGACAAGCTGAGTGTTTTTATCAGAAAGGGCTGCTCATGCAGTTCACGTGGCTGTTGCAAGTGCCTTTTGTTTCAAGTGGAGCGCAGCTTGTGAGAAATAATTATTGCAACCACTTTATAACGTGTTTTAACTTTCGGAACAGAGCTGAAAGAGGGTACCCACAAAAATAGGTATACCCGAATTGACACAACAATATTGGGTACTGATTGGTACCCAATTGCAACTTGATTCATGTAATGGATGTTCTGGAATGTGGACTTTCTGTCCCAGAATGCCAACGTCTGGAATGATTTTTTAAAAAAAACCTTTTTTGTCCATTTACTGACTGCCAACAACTATCAGTTGTTCATCCCAGATAATCGACTTCCAGTCCTGGAAAGTCAATTTCCAGAACCTGGAAAATCTACTTCGAGTCCCAATTTTTTTAAATTTCCATTCTGATTTTAGATTTCCCCTCCTGATATACTGATCAGTAATTGGTAAATTGGAAACAGTAATTGGTAAAATTACCAATTTTGGGGGCTATTTGGGTACTCGATCAGTACCTGGGCAATCCATTGGATACCCAAGGTGGTAGCTGAATATGCAGGTATTACCGAAGTAGGGCTGAAATGACAAGTCGCTGCGCTAACTTTTTCTGATGGAAAAAACTCTTCCACAGTGAGTGACATGGTGCGATAGAGATGCTCATTCTACTACTTTCATTCCGCTACTTTCACTGGTTGCGAAAATGGCAGAACAATGTTTGTTCCGACAGTTTCTATCTTCCACAATTTCCACCGGCACTGCAAAGTAGTGGAACAATACTTGTTCTGACAGTTTCTGAGATTGTTCTGACAGTTTCCGAATTAGCGGAATGCCGGCGGAAAAGTTGCAGAAAGTCACAGGCAATTCCGAAATGGCAGAATGAAATAGTGGAATGAAAAAAGGAGTTGCCACTTCAGCCCTATACCTAAGTAAAGTACACATTTCAGCCCTTCTTAGAAAGCTTTGCTGAGAGACTATGGGGCAATTGGTGTGTGTGTGTGTGTCATTATTTGCAGGTATTCTTTACATTTTCAGGTAGCCCTTAAAATCCCCAAATTATATTTGTGACAGGAATAGGTATTTGCACATCCATTTTCCCCCCGGGTAGTTTGTTTTGGGTTTCCGGTCTGGTTATTTTGGTTGTTGAGTCATTCAGGCATTTCAGATGGGTCATTTTCAGCAATTGCGCAGATGCAATAGTGCTAATATTGCCAAAATTGCCCTAGGTATCTGAACGACTGCCTCATCCCTTATGGCCCTTTCTGGCCTTAGAGGTCAGCCAGGAGCACCCAGGTACCATCTACCTGTCAAATTTCTACAGCAAGGGCATGCAGAGAAGCATTCTTCATTGCTGCCTACACTTCATGAATTCCTTTCCATTCCTTAGAGCAGGGGCTGGGGTGGGGTGGGGACTGGGATCATTTTGAAAATTAATACAATCTCCAAGGCCCTCAAAGAAATTGGGGTAAGATGTGCCTAAGGGGTGCACTCAGAAAGATGAGGGTCCAGATCATGAATCTGTGACATGCATCTGTTCCCTATCCTTGTGTGTATGTATGGATTGCTCCTCCCTTACCCTGAGCTCAGTTTTTCAGTGCTTGAAGGTAGGAATTGAAATCCAGGGTCCAGATCCAGGAACTGAAAAGGGGCCATGTACAAATTAGCCATGGGCTATATTTGGCCCCCGGACTTGGAAGTTTCTTACCCGTGCCTTAGAGATTCATTTAAACTGGAACCAGCTCATCTTCTGGAGGCAATGTAAGACCTTTTTGTTTGGCCAGGCATTTGGTAAGCTGGGGTAGGATTAGAGAGTGGTGTGTCTGGGAATTTGCTTGTTTTTATGTGTTTTATTTGGGTACTTTAATATTTGGTTTTAACTTGGGTATTCTTCAGTATGTTTGTATGTGTTGCTACCTGCCCTGACCCTTGATGGGCAGAGCATGATAAAAATGTGAATGAATAAATGAATGAATGAATGAGGAAACTCAAATACTAAAATGACCAAACAACTGAAATAACTGAACCAATTAAAACAAAGAGGTGGAGGTGGAGGTGGAGGTGGAGGAGGAGGAGGAGGAAGAGGAAAACACCTACAATGTAAACCCTGAATATATATCATAGGGATGGGACTCTCGGAGGAATATCAGTTTTGACTATTTTGTTTTTGGTTCTTCATGTTCAGATCTGGTTTTGTTTTGTTTTATATTGGTCCTGCCCCCGCCTCCCACCCCCACCCCCCGAGGTCAGTTTTTTCTCATTGACTTCAATGGATTTTCTTCTATTGAACTCAATGAGGAAAAAACATGGGCGGGGGAGAGGGGGAATCAATGTAACAAAAACAAAAACAAATGCTGGAACCAAAATGAAACCACAATTTCGGTTTACGGTTTTAAAACCGAAACGGTGATATTCGGAAGGTTTTGGTTCTTTAAACTGAAATCCCACCCCTAAAAATAGATAGCAGTTAGTACTATTTCTTGGTTTAGGTATGATATACTCAACAGGTTTACCCATTTTTTCAGCAAACGGGGGGGGGGGGGTAATCATTTCAGTTCTACTTAAGGGCAAATGTTGTACATTTTCATTGCATGTATTATCTCCTTAACATTAATGCATTGGTTTTTTGTTTTGTTTTGTTTAAATCTCCAATCAGATGTTTGCCAAACTTCTGCGAGCACGGAGGACAATGTTCCCAGTCTTGGAGCACCTTTTACTGTGATTGTAGTGAAACTGGGTACACAGGAGTGACCTGCCATAACTGTAAGTTGATTGGTTAAGCATACTCCAATGGCTAGACATTTCAGAGCTAATGCACAGAGGGTGGCATCGCAAGGGGGAAATAGGGTGTGTTGTGTGCGTAACCACAAGCTTTGCACACATACAGCAGACCCCGTGCCAGGGGTGTGCACCTTTTCCCCTAGGCTCCATTATGATCACTTGGTAATTCCCTCCAAGCACCAGATTCATACAGCAAAGGTGTGTGGAGAAGTGTTCTTCCAAGCTATGAAATTTTTCAAGTGCCTTCTCCTGGAGGTTCATCAAAACACAAAGCTGAGCATTATTTGTGAGCAGTTCAAAACTTTCTTATTTGGTCAGGTGTTCGGTGGGCTGGGATTCAATCTTCAAAAGTTTGGCAAGGGGTTTGTGTGGTCTATTTCATTTTATTTTATTTTATTTTATTTTAAATTAATTTAATTTTATTTATTTATTTACTATCATTCAGTTTTATGTTGTCAAACAGCCTGAGCCTTTGGGACAGAGCGGGTTATAAATCTGAGAAGCAGTCAATTGAAAATCCTGCTCTCATGCCATCTTCACTCATTTGCTGGATGCTAACTATATCCTAGCTGCTTCACAAAGCCCATCCGCTAAAGGAGTGAGCAGTGGGAGAGGGTCAGTAGCTTTAATGTTGGGTCTCTATAAAAGCAGAGGTGATGGTGACCCGCTTTGCCCCACTGAGGCCAGGGACCTACCAGCACATCTGTTTAGGCACTGCCAGATGTTAGCCCATGACTGCCCTGGGATAGGTAGGTGGCTAGCCCCGGCTGCATCCTTGGAAAATCTCCAAGGACACAGCCCAGGCTAAGGGCTGCCTACACAGGCCAATATTATTTTTATTTAAATTTGTTTATTTATTCAAAACTTATATCCCACCCCTCCTCCCCAAAGACAGCTCAGGGTGGTGAACAACATGCACAAAAATATATTCAATAATAAAACATTTTAAAATAAATCTATACATTTTAGAACAAGTAATAAAAACACCCCCTCCTTCACACCCCCACCACCTCACCAAAGGCCTGGCTGAACAGCCAGGTCTTACACAAACGTCGAAACAACAGGAGGGTGGGGGCCAACTGAGCCTCCTCCAGGAGTGAATTCCACAGCACAGGGGCAGCCACCGAAAAACATCTCACATAAGTGGCCACCCGTCTCGCCCGGGAAACCTCCAAAAAGGCCCCCACAGACGATCTCAGAGGTCGCATGGGCACATGGGGAGTGAGGTGATCCCGCAGATAGGCAGGGCCCAGGCCGTGAAGGGCTTTAAAGGTCAAAACCAGCACCTTGAACCTAGCACAGTGCTTTATAGGCAGCCAGTGCAGGGCCCGGATCAGTGGTGTCATATGCTTCCTGCGGCCCGCCCCAGTAAGGAAATGGGCCGCAGCATTCTGCACCAGTTGCAGCCTCAGGACCAGCTTCTCGGGCAGCCCCACGTAGAGCGTGTTTCAGTAATCCAGCCTCGAGGTGATGAAGACTTGGATGACAGTGGCGAGGTCAGAGTCTGAGAGATACGGCCGAAGCCGCCGGACAAGATGTAAGATTCCAGGCTGAGGCATGAAACGAGGAGCACACCCAGACTCTGTACCAGCGGGACCATGGAAAGGCGAACCCCCCCCCCAGAGCATATTCATCCACACCCAGGCCCCGCAGGCCCTCACCCACCAACATCACCTCTGTCTTGTCAGAATTCTTCTGCAGATGGATCAACCTCATCCAAGCCCCCAGAGCCGATAGGCACTGGGAAAATAAAGAGACTGCATGGCCTGGGTCAATAGAAAAGGAGAGGTAGAGCTGAGTGTCATGAGCTTACTGATGACACTGCATGCCCTAAAACCCTTCACGATCTCCCCTAACGGCTGCATAATATAGATGTTAAACAAGAGGGGGGATAGAATGGCACCCTGTGGGACTCCACACGTGAGGTCCCGGGGGGAAGATGTACACTGACCAACTGAGCCTCCTCCACGTGAGTTCTCCCATCCAGGAATGAACAAAACCAGTCCAAGTCCATCCCACCAATACCGGCACGGTCCCACAGGCAAGTCACCAACACCTCATGATTGGCTGTGTCGAATGCAGCCAAAAGGTCTAGCAGGACCAGTAAGGTCTGACAATCCTGGTCCAATGCCAGATGGAGATGATAAACCAAGGCCACCAATGCAGTCTCCGTACTATACCCAGGCTAAAAACCGGACTGAGATGGGTGAAGGAAACTGGTGCAGTCCAGATGTTCTTGGAGCTGCCGTGTCACAGCCTGTTCAAAAACCTTCCCTAAAAAGGAAAGGTTAGAGACCGGCTGAAAACTGGCAGGAGCATCAGCGTCAAGAGATGGTTTCTTGAGCAGGGGCCTAACCACAGCCTCCTTCAGGCATTCAGACATCCTGCCCTGCTGAAGGGAGGCACTAACCACCACAGCCAGCAACTGCCGAAGCGTCTCCTGGCTAGCTTTCACCAGCCAGGACAGGCAAGGATCTTGTTCACAAGTGGTGGCACAAACAGGTTCCAACAAAGACTCCACATCAGCAGGTGACAACATCTGAAACCGATCCCACAAAACAGAATAGGATGGGGCATCGATAGCCCCAAGATGATCCTCTGTAATAACTGCAGAACTGAAATCATGGCAGATGCGAGTGATTTTATCTACAAAGTACTCAATGAACTTGTCACAGCGGTTACTGGATTGCTCCAGGTCCAGGTGGAGACAGGCAGGACTGACCAAACCTTTCACCACCCAGAAAAGCTCTGCTGGACGTGACTTTGCAGATGCAATAAGGGCAGCAAAGAACTGCTTCTTTGCTGCCTGCACCACCACAGCATAGAACTTTAAACTGCTCTTGTGCTGCGATCGATCATACTCATCGCGAGTCCAGCGCCACCATTGATCCAACCGCCTGCTCTCTCACTTCAAGCACCGCAGGCCCTCAATAAACCAAGGAGATCTGCGGAAGACTCGGGAGGGTAGCGGATGCCTGGGAGTCACTCTTTTAGTGGTCTCGGCCAACAAGGTGTTCCAGAAGACTACGAGATCATCGATCAAGTTGGTGTCAAGGTCCAGGGTAAACTCCCCCAGAGCATTCCGGAACTGATCCAGTTCCATAAGTCTCCAGGGGCGGACCAATCTAATAAGTCCTGCACCCCGTTGGGGGCTGACGTGCACCAGGATGCATGCCTTAAGGAGGTAATGGTCAGACTATGACAAGGGCTCCATCCCCCTGACTTCTACTAACTGACACACACACACCCGCCTCAAGGCTGGTGCAGAAAACCAAATCAAGTGTACGTCCCTCCTCGTGTGTGGGGCCACAGATGATTTGGGACCGACCCATGGTTGTCATGGAGGCCATGAACTCATGCCTCGCTCCTCCAAGATTGGTGTCAGTGTGAATGTTAAAATCCCCCAGGACCACTAGTTTCGGGGTCCAGAGGATCACATCTGACACGAGATAAGCAAGAGCATGTAGGGATAATGCCGGGCAATTGGGTGCATGGTACACCAGCAGCACCCCTAATCTGTCCCTGTCCAAATCCAACACAAGATGGAGGCACTCAACACCTGATGGAGCCTGCACCAGATTCCTCCTAAAATGAGTGTTCAGCCTCACCATATCTGTCTCGGGGCAGGAGTCACCATGGCTGGCCACCATCACTATCCATCAGGGCAGGAGGCATAGTATTGGAGCAGGGTGAGCTGGCTACCTTCATGTTTACTTTTCTCCCTGTCCTACCTGGGCCGTGCGGGTGGCAGGACAGCTCTCCGGCCATGAAAACATTTGTTTGGTGCCCCTTCCTGACCCCAGCCATGTCAGCTGCGGTTTCCCACCTTGGGACCACCCTGAAATAGGCATGCTGAGCACCCAACATGCTGCCCTCATGTCTGTTTTTACCCTGTGACTTCAGATTGAAGTTCATGTAGGTCAGGTGATTGGGCTTAAAAAGATAAATTGGAAAGGAAGTGTTCAACTTTCAAGGGAAGTTGTTGATGCTCTTTCAATTGAAGTCTTTTAAAATAGGTTAGATAGACTAGCTCTCAGAGATGGCATAGGTAACAGATCTTGCTAAATGGCAGAGGACTGGACTAGATAACCTTGGAGTTCCTTCCAGCTCTACGATTTCCCCTAGGAAGAACATAAGAAGTGCCATACTGGGCTGGACCATTTTACCCAGAATCTGTCTCTGATAGTGGTCATTCTCAGTTGCTTCGGACAAGTCCCCAACAGGTCATAATGGAGTGATCCATTCCCTGATGTTCAATCCCAGCTCCTGATGGTCAGAGGTTGTATCCCCCAAATGATTTAGCTAATATCCACCAATGAACAAAGAGTCACAGATAATAGTTTGAAGAGTCCTATAAGGCTTAGGAGCAGGATTCTGCGTATTAATTGTCTAGGGGAATGATCCACAAACTGAATGGCTAGCACTACCCAGTAAGTGAATTAATGTGTATAGGATATGAGATACACATTTGTAGGTATATATGCATACATGTGAGGGAATGTGTACTAATTTCTTTGTGTATATAATATTCCAAAAGACTAGGGGTGAAACAAGTAGCATTTCTTGCAATGTCGAGTACTGGGACTGAGATCTTGAGATCTCGAATCTGATCCGAGTTCTCTACAAGAAACAGAAAACAAAATACAAAATGGCTGCCTATCACTGCCATTTTGATTAAGGGTGGCAGCAATTTTGCACATGCATAGTGATTCCCCTACCCCCTTTTTTTTCTTGCTGACAACTCAGTTAAGATATTCCAGTGCTAAGTTCATCCTGGGGCAAACCGAGCACCAGGATTTTGGTGAGATGTCAAGTAATCTTGATATCTCATTTCAGCCCTACACCAGAAAGGTTTCTGGAATTAGCAACAGAAGTGACAAAACTTTTACAACTTGGTGGGGCCAATCCCATGCCCTGTGAATCTCATGAGCAGCTGCATCAAAACTGTGCATACCTCCATTGTGGGCACATTGTGCTGCATGGGATCTGTGGGGTATGGGATCGGCCCCATTATGCCATTTGTCTCATTGAAAGGTGATTATAAACAATGCATCTGAGGACAGTGGCTGAGGGCAGACAGCCTGTGTACATCTCATGCATAAGGCATAAGTTATGATTCATTAGTCAAATATTTTGAGACTTAACAATGTAACCTGCTTACAAGATGGTGCAACCCATTAGCAATGTCATTCTAATAAGTACCTGCACTTCCTCCATTCGCTGAAAGTTCTTGGTATTCAAGCAATACAGACAATTCAGTGGAAGGAGGGTGCATGGGTTACAAATGTTAATGCTACTTTTGTAAATTGAAGGACTAAAAATTCTCATCCCTGATTAAATCTATGAGACAAGAATCTCTCAATCCAGTTTTTTCAAGAGACTGTCTGGTCTGACTGAGAATGGCTGCATAATTTTGCTTTGTTCCTGTCAAAGGGTGCTTATGCACATGAATATGCAGCACTTCTAGAAACAGCATCCGAGGCATATGTACATACACTGTTCCCGAGCAACACCTCTCAACTCATAGAATTATTATTATTATTATTATTATTATTATTATTATTATTATTATTCACCAGCAATGTACCTCACACTGTACAATCAATAGTTATAGACAGGTCCCTACCCCTAAGGGGCTTGCTTACAATCTAAGTGAGCCAAGGTAGGGGGAGGCAAGGGAGAATTGAGCATCAGGAGAGACAAGAGTACATTCATGAGGTTGAGAAATGGCAGGTACACGTGCTTCATTTACTTACAGGGAAGAGATTCTGAGGGAGGGAGGGAAGAGGATGCAATTTCACTCATAACAAGCTAGGAAAAGCATGATGGAAGAGGTAGGTTTTCAGGAAGGATTTGAAAGTTGGCTGGGAGCAGAGTGAATGTATCCAGGGATGGAGTTCCAGGCATGAAGAGCAGCAAGGGAGAAGGGGTGAAGATGTTTAGAGGAGCAAAGGGGTTACAAGCAGGTGAGGTTGGAGGCAGAGCAGAGCCAAGCTCCCTGGCAGGAGTGTGGCGGGATACAAGAATGGAGAGATACAGTGGTGGCTGGTGGGTTTCAAGGCTGGTGGGCAGGGCCAGAAGTGGGAGGGGCCAATGGTAGGTGGGGCCTTGCCAACGGTAGGTGGGGCCTGGCCAATGGTAGGCGGGGCCAGCAGTGGACATGCAAACACAGAGGAAAACAAACCAACGTGAGCCAACAATATCATATGAAGTCTTTAACACATCACAAAAGCATCAGCATGGAGTTCCACTTGTCCCCCAAACATGCTACACAGTTTTGTTGCAATGTAAAAGGCATCTGCTGCAACCAGAGAGGGAACATTCATGCAAAGACTAACCATTAGTGAACCAACATGTACTTGTCATGGCTGATGGCCAGAACAAGCAAAAAAACTTAACTTGACTTGAACCAACATGTGGCACGGTGGCCTTCTTGCAGCAGAAAAGTCTTGAAACTGACACTGCAAAGGGGTCATTTTAAGTGCAGCGAACAGTACAGCAAAGATTAGAAACCCTTCCATCCATCCC
>QEPC01004060.1:2463152-2473731 GCA_003113815.1 Sphenodon punctatus | reverse complement strand
CACCTGCGTGCAGTGCGTACTATCTGCGTGCAGTGCGTATCACCTGCGTGCAGTGCGTACTATCTGCGTGCAGTGCGTATCACCTGCGTGCAGTGCGTACTATCTGCGTGCGGTGCGTATCACCTGCGTGCAGTGCGTACTATCTGCGTGCAGTGCGTACTATCTGCGTGCGGTGCGTATCACCTACGTGCAGTGCGTACCATCTGCATGCAGGGCATGTATTGCATAGGAGTGTCCCCAAGATCTCTAAAAGGCATTTATCAACTATTATGGCTGCCTTTATAAGTCCTTCTAGCCAGCAAGCCATCCATGATAGCAGCTCTCCACATTACTAATGACTGGGGCTTGACATCTTTCCACGTTAATTCAGGAACTGGTATCAGGTACCTACTGACTCTGGCCGTTAAGAAGACAAAAAAAGAATCCCATGATGGAGTGTGTTTTCTAGCGTCATCGTTCCATCGCCAACCCATCATACATTATGCCTTTGCCATCCTCCTTAAATGAAAAACAATGCAAGGGGATACATTCAACAAGGTCCCTAATGAGCAAAGATGAATTGGCCTGTATTGATGATGGCAGCAGATTCTGTAAATGAATTGCAATTTGAGAAGCTTATGAATTCATCAAAGTACAGCTCCTTGACTGGTTACTTACTTGCCTGTTATGATCCCTCCTTTCCACACCCTTACATCCTAGTTGCCTTTGTCAGCAGTGTCTGTAACTGAGACACTTTTACAAGCCTATAATCCTGGAAATGTGTGGAAAACCAGTTGTTGGCGCAAGAGGGGATCTGAAATAATGGAATGATTAGGCCCTAAGTAAGGTACATCATTAGAGAATTCAGCCTTTTTGGAAGGGTGGGCCTGGGAGCACCTGCAGCTAATTGGCTCCATGGGAACAGGCGTGGAAGTGAATTGTCTGGGGGGGTCACTACTAGGGATCAGGGGGATCACTGACCTCATCTGGAGTACTGTGACCAGTTCTGGGCACTGCAGGACATTGTCAAACTGGAACGGGTTCCGAGGAGCGAGACAAAGATTAATATGGGTCTAGAAACCGAGTCCTATGAGGAAAGATTGAAGGAGCTGGGTGTGTTTAGCCTGGAAAAGAGAAGACTAAGGGGAGATATGATAGCCATCTTCAACTATCTGAAGGACTGTCGCATAGAAGATGGAACAGACTTGTTCTCTGTTGCTCTTGAGGGCAGGACCAGAACCAATGGGCTCAAATAATTACAAGGAAGCAGATTTCAGCTAAGCATTAAGAAGAGCTTCCTAATGGTTTGGACATGCAACAGACTGCCTAGGGAGGTTGTAGGCGCTCCTTCACTGGAGGTCTTCAAACAGAGGCTGGGCATCCATCTGTCAGGGATGCTGTAGCTGTAAATTTCCTGCACTAAACAGGGGTTTGGACTAGGTGACCTCTGAGATCCCTTCCATGGAACTGCTCAAAGGAGTTCCCTCAAGCTGGGAGAAGGAGGCAGCGAATCCAGATCTCTGTTACAATGGGGACCAGGTTGTGTGTCGGGTCTCCATTCCAATGCACCTGGACGGGTCACAGGCAGAATCCACCTGTCCTGCAGTCTCCATTTCAACTCTGTTACAAAGACTTGGTATTTAAATTGTTTTGTATTACATGGTTATCAGAGAGACAATGTACTGCACAAGGACTTCTAGCTTCCAACAATTCACTCTGCACCTGGTCAGGGAGCTGATTCTCCCCAGTGAGAGAGGGGTGGAGTTAGGTGGAATGTCCCTTGGCGGCAGCAAGGGACAGAAGGATTAGTTTGTGGGACCAGCTGCTGGATTGTAAAGAGTTGGTAGCAGGAGATTGTCAGTAAGGGATTTTTTGATTTTGTATAGTTGATTTATTATGTATTGCTGCCATTTTGTGTACTGGGTCCCCTGCGTGGGAAATAACCCAGGAATGTATTTGCTGTTATGTAAGCCGCCTCGAGTTGGATTCCGAGAGAGTGCGGGGGTATCAATTAAAAGCTATGCTATGCTAGCTTTGTTTGAAGGAACCTCCATTTATTTTATTTCCTCTTCAAGAGGCAGTGTAGCCTAGTCAATAATGTGGACCTGGGAGACCAAGATTGTTTTACCTATAAATCCAGTGGGTGACCTTAGGCAAGTTGCTATCTTTCAGCCTCAGTTTCCCCCATTGTCAGTTCCCAGGTCTCAAACCTCTGGCTTTGGGGTTTTGACATGCTGCCTCAGCTCCTGGCACCACCCTTCCAGCCTAAATTCAGCCCAGTTGCCTCCTCCCCATGTCTCTTCCTGTGTCTCCCAAGTCTTGTTATGCCACACCCTTTACCAGCTGTGTCCCATTGCTCCAGCCCTGTCTCCCAATGTCCTGATTGTCTACCAGTCAATACACAAGGCCTTCTGGTGGTCACCGTATGTTGGGTGAAGCAACTGCTCTCTTTCCCACTGTGTTGTTGTTACATGTATCCCATTTGTACTCCTTGTGCTCTCCCCTTGTTCTCGTTGTGTTCCCTAGCCTTGGTGTTCTGTTTCTAGCCTTCAGTCCCTTCAGTTCCTTCCAGGTTCCCTGTTTCCTCCTTTGCTTTCCGTGACCCTTATTGCCGTCTAGATTCCAGGTTCTTGAACTCCTTTAGTTTCTTGGCTCCTCTGTATTTGAGTTCCTTGTGTCCTTAGTCCCTATTCCTTCCTGGACCTTAATGATGATATGTATGCTCTCTGAGTCTGGCTTCTCTGTGATGAGCTTCTCTCTCCATCAGACTGAAGTGTGGCTGAGAGATTTTTCCTTCCTTTGTTGCTACCCTGCAATAGGTCCCAGATTGTCATCTCCCGGTTCTGGTCCTCCCCTTCAACTTCCCTGTGCCTGCCTTCCCATGCCCATGACACCCATCTCTAAAATGGAGATAATAATGAGCAATCTCACAGGCTTATTTTGAGGATAAATAAAATAAGTGTGAAGAACTTGGACACTGAAAGTGCCATTGGAAAGATGAGTAAGAGGACTATAGGTCTCTTACAAATTCAACTCTAAATTGGGGTTGTCTTGCCTTTTATGGGCAAATTAGTTGCCCAGCTGATTGAGTGAGAGACGTTGGGTGGAGCGAGTGAGAGAAGTTGAGTAGAGAAATGCAGGGACAATCCATGTGCCACAGAAAGCAGTGAAGATGATTTCATTTGTCAACAATCTTCACTAAGTTGACACTAAATTAGGGGTGGGGGAACCTCAGGCCCAGGGGTCAAATGCAGCCCGTGGCAAGTTTTTATGTGGTCTCTTTCCACTTCCAGGATCTGGCTTTTGGATCCAGTTCTTACCTCCAATCATTGAAAACCTGAGCTCCAGGGAAGGGAGCAGAGATGAGGTCATGCAAAGAAGGAGAGGAGACCGATCCATTATTTGAGCCAGCCTTTCCTTGAGTGCATTCCTTAAGCACCCCTGCCCCAATATTTGTGTGGGGCTTGTGAAAGCTGCTTCTGAAGGTTCTCAGGTTCCCTTGGTTCCAGATTCAAACATCTTATCATACATGGTTGATAATGGACATTGCTAGAGGAGCTGCAGGGCAGGGCCCAATCCCCACACACCCTCCTGTTCGGCAATCAGTGTTGCCACACTGCAGGGCCAGTGTGGAGAGCCAGGCACATGGTTACAAGGAAGCTGAGTGGGCAGCGTAGGCTATGGTGCTGGCCACTCAAGTTGGTGCATGGCCCTGCCCCACCCCAGCGGTGACATGTCCATGCATAATGGGAGACAGTGTCTACCTCTCAAAGCCCCACAGCGGTGACCCCTGTGTGGCTGGGCAAGCCCAGCCAGACATATGATTTATTTATTTATTTAATTCCATTTATATGCCACCCCCTATGCGTACGGCATCTCAGGGCGGCTTCCAGGAGTAATGGTTGCCCCCTGGGGCACCATTACTCCTGTTGGGGTACAGCTGTTCTACGACAGCATCCTCAGAATCTTTTTCGAGGATGTGTTGTGAAGCAACCAGCTACTTGTCATGCCCTGGGGGAAATATCTGGCGGGGTCCGGGCACATGAGCTAGTGCATCATGTGGCCTGGCTGCCCAGGGAAGGGTAAGGTGACCGAGGGTGTGGTGGACTGCCCTTCCTGTCTCATGTGGCTGCACCCAATATCTCTTGTGGCTTGTTGATTCTGGTGACCTCTTCAGCTTTGGCCACCTCATTACACCCATACATACATACATACACTCTTCTCACCTCTTGACAGGTGGATAAGTCAGCATCAGCAACATCTTTTGTCATTTAGCTCAACTCTTCAAGGCCTCTTTGCCTTTATGCCATGCTTTCTCGGTTCTTCCACATGGTCAATATGGACAGATCCACTTCACCTATCTCTTAGTGACACTGTATGTTATTTAGTGTAACATCGCACATTCTCGTTCTTCAGACAGTCTTGCCACTTAACATTGCTCATTTTTTTTCAAATAGGTTGAATCAAACCGAATGTGTGTTTTCCTATGGTTCTCCTTTCATATACCATGTTTCTGAACCATACATTAAAGAGGATATTATGCATTTCATTCTACCTATTTGAAACCCCTCTGAGGCTTTATCTGTTGGATGAAGTTATTCTTTAAATTGCATTAAAAAATCTTCCTTGCAAAGAATAGCTGTTGTATTCCACCTGAGAAGTGACTGTATCGCAGGTGGATTAGAGCTGTTTTGAAACAACCATTCAGATCAGCATACCGATTGGCGATTTGTGTATGCCCAGAATGGCCACTGACATTCAATGAAATGGCAGCCATCAATACTGAGCGCCATCATTTTGTTGTATGCTGGCAGTCGTTTTTCATATGTGCAAAATGCTGAAGACTATTTTGGTCAGTCTGATCAGAATACCGAATTGTCCGATCAGAATACGGATCGGTCCAAATTCCAATCAGACCCATTGAACAGCCTGGTTCTGATGGAATCGGAATTGGATAGAAAGTTCAGTTTCATTCCTATGGAGGATAAGTGAAAACTTTAGATCAGTGTCTAAAACGCCTTCCAGTCCTTTCTGGATAAAAGTCACCGGGGAAACTACAATTATTATTTATAACCTCAGCATCTGACAGCAACATAATATATCTAACTTAACAGTGTAATTCTGATGGTTGGAAAGTAGTAGGGACTCATGAAGAAATTTATGGACAAACAAATGGGATTCTTGCTGGTACCCTGGGGTATCTCTCAATCTATATAGGTAGAGTCCTGCTGTATAGCACTGCATGTCAGTGTGTGAGTAGCTGTTAAATGCGCTCATAAACTCATAGGGCAAGAAAAAATACAGATTTGACCTTGGAGCAGCCAAAGATGATGGCCAAATCTATTGCTGTGTCTTACCGTGATCGGTAATGAGCTTGTTCCTACATTGCAAGGGCAAAGAACTTTGTTTGCTTGCATTTTCTTAACAGCATCTCCTCAAATATTTGTCTTCTATGGGAGAAAAAATGTCTTGATCCATCTGCTACTTCTAGTTATAGGTTTTTTTTTTAAATATAGAAGTTAGATTTAAAAAAATAAGCGAGCTGTTAATAAACTCAATATAGCCTGGTAACAAATTATGTAACAATAATTACTGGGAATTGAGAACGTAGGATCTAAAACTGCTTTTTCACGTGTGTGCAGTGCTGTGCCGTAAAATCCCACGGGCAGGGTTTAGACATGACGTCACATGCATGACAAGCACCTCGTGCATTATTTAGCGCCATGGACTAATACCTTGATATCGAATGCTCAAGCATGTGTGAGTGGCTAATCATGCATGTGATGTCATGCTTAAACCCTGTCCGTGGGATTTTTGACCTGACACATGATTTTACGGCACAGCACACGTGTAAAATTGGTCTAAGGTAGGAGATCCTTGCAGACATGACATACTTCATGCATTTAGAAGCTGTTGCTTGCCTGTGTCTTATTGAGTTTTCAGCTATACAAAACAGACAAAAATTGATTGTTTAAAGGATCTTCAAGAAGTATAACAATAGACGATATTTGATCATCATTTGTCATAAACAAGCAAGAGAAAACCAAGCGAGATTTTAGAATTTGTGGTAAACATGTTAAAGGCATGGCAGCAGTATTTAGGATGAAGAAATGATTTAGACCCACAACAGCACATTTTTGGAGAGTTCCCCATTTGGGTTTTCTTATTTACCAGGCCTTCCCATGTTTTATGCCATATTTTTAAATTATTTGCTTAGATAATTGATTCTCAGACATCTTGTCTTCATGACCGTAGTTTGAGACTTAAAGGCTAATTTTACACATGACAAAAATGGGTTCTTATAAGTGCTCAAGATATTAGAGGGTGTTATAAATGCTGGAGTTGAGTTGCAGGAGGGGGCGGGGTATAAATCTGAAAAATAAATAAAAATAAATAAAATAAACATGTGAACACACAAATTCCCTTTTATGCAGCAAGATCTCATAGTCTTGTAAGACACCACCATATGTGACTCTTACAAGGCTGCAAGACCTTGCTGTATAAAAGCAGAATAGTGCATTCACACATGACAAAACTCCAGCATTTATAACAACCGCTAATATCTCGAGTACTTATAAGAACCCATTTTTTCATGAATAAGGCTGCTTTTACACATGACAAAAATGGGTTCTTATAAGTGTCCGAGCTTATACCAGGTATTATAAATGTTAAAGTTTTGTCTTGTGTGAACTCACTATTTCCCTTTTATGCAGCAAGATCTCACAGCCTTGTAAGAGTCGCATCTCGTGAGTCTTACAAGACTGCAAGTTCTTGTTGCATAAAGGGGAATAGTGCCTTCACACATGACAAAACTCCAGCATTTATAATACATGGTATTAGGGGTGGGAATTCTGGTTCTCTCGAGATCCGATATTGCCGGCATTTGGGTGTAGCAGCTTAATCCAATAAATCTGATATTTACCTGTACTGGCATACCAGTTTTTTAACATTGGCCGCGGCACCGGATTTTTTACATTGTGGCCATTGAAGTCAATAGCCGGGCCAAAGGGTGATGCACAAAGGGTGTTGGCCATTTGTGGGCCATTCATGGAGAATGGCCCACTTGGGAATGGGAGAATATACCTGCTGCCCGGCCCTGAGGGTTCCTGATTTACACTTACCATTGCCTGCCGCTGCCAGATCCGGCTCACCAGAGGTTGTGGGGGGGAGCTTGCCTCCCCCTGGATTCGTGTCATCACATGGCCCCACGTGCTATCAGCCCCCTCTCCCTTTTGGAGGAGGGAACAGGGCCAGGGCACATGACTGGATTTTAATGACTGCGCTAAAGTGTCCTTAAGCGTGGCTCTTAGTGGGACCGGGAGGGCCATTGTCATTGGTGGGAGGTTTTTTCTGTATTTTAAAGACAGATAAGGCTGGGGGTATGGGTTGTTTTCCTTATGAGGGAGGGGCATGGGTATTTAGTTTGGGAGGGAAGTGCTGACTTCCTTGGTGTGAGGAAGGGGGGTAGCCCTTGGGATGGGGGGTGATCCTCCAGTGGCAGAGGAGGATGGGGGTGGGGAATCTCCTTCAGGGGGCTGGTGAGTGGTGTAGTGGCCTCCAGGGGGGTCGAGGAGTGGACCGGGGGGGGTCTGCAGTCATAGGGGTCATGGGGGAATTATGGTCCTTCTGGGAGGCAGGTTTGATCCATGAGATGGGACAGATGTTGTATATCTGTCCCGGCCGCTCATTGACCCCCAGACAGGCAGACCCTGGGCCTCAGTTTGATGCTGGTAAATATGAGGTTGGTGGCTAATAAATCAACTATGGTCCGGGAGCTGATCCTGGACCAGGCGGCCAACCTCGCATGTGTTATGGAGACCTGGCTGGACACTGAGTCGGGGCTTCTACTGGCAGACTTTGTTCCAGCCAGGTACTCCGTGCAGTATCAGCCACAGCTGGTGGGGGGGTGTAGCCATTATTTTTGGTTCCTTTCTGGTCTGTATGGAGATTTCCTGTGCAACCTATTATGGGTGTGGAGGATCTCCATCTGGTGTTGGATTTGGCCAGAGACAGAGTAGGGATACTGCTGATATACTGGGCACCCAACTGCACATCAGCATCCCTGCCCACACTGACCGAGCTGGTGTCGGAGGTGGTCTTGCAGTTCCCCAGGGTCACAGTTCTGGGGGACTTCAATATTCATGCTGATGCCAGTGGAGGATCTCCATCTGGTGTTGGATTTGGCCAGAGACAGAGTAGGGATACTGCTGATATACTGGGCACCCACCTGCACATCAGCATCCCTGCCCACACTGACAGAGCTGGTGTCGGAGGTGGTCTTGCAGTTCCCCAGGGTCACAGTTCTGGGGGACTTCAATATTCATGCTGATGCCAGTCTTGGAGGGGCAGAGCGTGAGTTCATGGCAGCCATGGCAACCATGGGCCTGTGTCACAGAGTAGTGGGTCCCACACATATTGGAGGACATACCCTAGATATGATAATTTGCACAGGCCTTGAGGCGGGGGATCCATTAGTGGGGGAGGTGTTAACAGTGCCCTTGTTGTGGATGAATCATTATCTCCTCAGGTGGGTATCCTGATGTATGTCGGTCCCCAGGACGTTGCGTAACCAGCTAGGTTGGTTCATCCCTGAAGGCTTATGGAACCAGAAAGGTTCCAGATAGCTCTAGGAGATGTTTCCTCTGAACTTGTTGGCCGCTCACTCGATGGTCTCATGTCTATGTTGAATTCCATGCTGATGGAGGCCATTGACCGTATGCCCCCAGGCGCCCGGTCCCAAAGTGCCGACAACACAGCTCCCCGTGGCAACATGGAGAAACTGCAGCAGATGAAGTGTGAAAGGCAGCGGTTAGAGTGACGGTGGCATCACTTGCGTGCTGAAGTTGACCAATTGCGGCATAGAGTCTGGTTACGTACCTATGCCATTGCGGTGCAGACAGCAAAGAAGGTTTTCTTTGCTGCTGTCATTGTGTCTACTAAGTCCCGCCTGGATGAGGTGTTCCAGGTGGTGAGGGGGCTGGTCATTCCGGCCTCACTCTGCCTGGACTTAGAATCATCAAATGCTCTCTGTTGTCAGTGGGGCAGGGGAGTTGGGAGGATAGGGAAGACCCCTTCCGCTCACTCAAGAGAGGCAGTCGCTCACTCTGCACTGGAGGCCCTGGGAGAAAATGCCCATCAGGATAGAATGGTTGCCCTATACCCAGATAAAGGTAGCAGCTTCTATCATCATTGGTCTCAGAGCTATGGAAGGAAGGCATGACCCACTCACTCACCCAAATATTCAGAAGGGGGCTAGGGGGGAGAGTGAGGTGGTGCAGGGTGGAGGAGGGGACACAGGGGTCAGGAAAAAGGGTGTGGGCAGAAGGGTTTCCACACACCACGGGGACAGGGATAAGGGGGCCCGGGGTGGAAATGCTTGCTCTCCAGGGGAACACTTGAACCAGGGGGAAGGCGGAGGCTTCACAATCACTCACCACACCACTGCTGCTAATTAACCCAAGTCTGCACAAGCACTACACAAACAGGAGGGAATCGGGGAAGGAGAGGGTTAAGATGGATTGGGTAAGGGCAAGGGGAGGCAAGGAGACACGAACTGAACAACAAGTGAACCAGGAGTACATGAAGAAACTTATAGTCAAGGAATCACACACAATCACAGGTAGCTTCCAGCAGCCAGCTTCTCAGGCTCTGATTACCGGTGATACCATCCTGGAGGTGCCGGAATTATGAAGTCTAAGCCCCATCTGTGCCTGCAGGTGTGCAGAGCGGTGTTCTGGAGAGCGGGGTGATCTGACGCCGTGCCGGAAGGCAGAGCGCTCTGCTAGCGCCGTGCCATCCTGGGTTGTCCTGGCAACCAGCAACAGCGGTGCTGCTGGGGGTGTTGCTGGGGTTGAGGCGGAGGGCAAGGGGGCTGCATCCTGTGCTGGGGCAACAGGGTTGAGTGTGCTGGGGCCCTGCCGCAGCTGTCCCCTATGGAGCTGGCGGCGGAGGCTGACAGCTGTGATTTCTTTGTGGACTTTTTTGCTAATAAAAATCACTCTCATTCACCATGGTTTCGATGCGACTTTTTTAGCAGGGAATGGGTCAGAGGCAGTAGAAGCCCTGTCCTGTCTGGATGAGTTTAGGGCTGTGTTGCCCTCGGATGCAGGGAATGCTCTTGGGACTGCGTGAGCCACCTATTGTGAATTAGATCCATGCCCATCCTGGCGGGTTAAGGCTAGCTGCTAGGCATTGGGGCCATTGCTGGTGAGGATAGTCAAGACCTCCCTTAGGGAGGGCAGGGTGCTGGATTGTCTCATGGAGGTGGTAGTGCAGCCACTGCTCAAGAAGCCATCTTTGGACACTGGCGCCCTGGCCAGCTATCCACAAGTCTCTAACCTTCCCTTTTTAGGGAAGGTTATTGAATGGGTAGTGGCTCGGCAGCTTCAGGGACATTTGTACTCGGTCAACTTTCTTGATCCCTCACAGTCAGGCCTTCATCCAGATTATGGCATGGAAACTGTGCTTGTGACCTTATTCGATGACCTCTCCCGTGATTTGGACCAGGGTCGCTCAATCCTGTTATATCTCTCGGCTACATTTGATACCATTGATCATGAGTTGTTGGTGACTCGACTGCAGGACCGGGTCGGGATTAGCG
>QEPC01004060.1:2435150-2451419 GCA_003113815.1 Sphenodon punctatus | reverse complement strand
CCCCCCCCCCCCCCGTTTTCATTGAGAGCTGGCGAGATAATCAAGCTGAGTTTTAGCCCTACCAAAGGCCCCTGGAAGCCAATCAAAACTTTCCCATGCTTGTCCCCCCCACTCCCTGTCAATTAGCCCTGTGCCTACCAAATAAAGTAATAAGTTTTGTTTTCCCAACTCACTCGGGTCTCAAGACCAGCTGCAAAGAGAAACACTTGATCAAGCGAAACCAAACGTTGCAAGTACTGGATCTGTTCCTTGGAATTCGGAGGTTCCGAACCAAGTACTGTGATCAGTTTTCATATTTTAATTACCAAAACAAATGGGACTTCATTTGTTTTAGTAATTTAAACAAACAACTGCATACCCCTAGTGGGTACTGGCTGCGTGGGTGCTGTGAAGATTGAGTTTCTTTGGGGAACCAAGAGGTTGGACTCAGTCCCTATACCGATAATGCTTGGAAATAAGGTGGTGGATCCTTCTTGACTTGCTGGGTGGGCGAACAAGACCTTTCCCCCCCTGACCTGTGTTGCATTTCAGGACTTGCCCGGTTTATGTGCCTGAAAGGAGAGCTCATGTGTACACATGTTCTCCACCCATTCATTTCCATATCAGGACAGAGTGAGGGAGTTGCTACCCAGATCTTGAACTTTATTTGGGATTGGGAAGAGGATGGGAATTAAATTCAGTGTGCTTGTTCCCAGAACTGGTGATGACATGCTGTTGCAACAAGGATCAGTGAGGTGGGGAAGGGGGGCAGATTTTTTCTTCCTGGGGTGCTCATTCTCTTCTGATAGAGGATTGAGGGTCTGCCGCCATCAACCCCTATGAGTAGTCTGCTCCTAGATGCTTTGGGGATGGGGGGATAGATAGGGGGGTGGCTTGTTGTAGGGCTCTTTTGGAGGTCTAGGTCAGCCTCTCCTGGAAACCTGGAAACTCAGCACCCTACCTCCCACCATCTTTGTGAGACAGGTAGATCAGTATCACTATCTTCCTTCTACAGACAGGAAACTGAGGCTAAGGAATGCTGGAAACTCAGGCTAAGGAACGCTGGCTTGTCTAAGACTGCCTTGTGAGTTCATGGCAGAGCCAGGACTGTCGATTTCCAAACAATCACTGACATTTAAAAATAAAAAGTAGAATCAAACTCCATGAAGATAATAAGCTTTCTTCCTTTCTCTCCATCCTTGGAACATATTGATCTGTCTTGGGTGCCTCTTATTGTATTATCCTCCATGAAGTCTATAGGCAAAAAGCATGCCGTCTTCCGCTTTGTACCTGCTTTGTGACTCTATAATAGAGAGTGTTTAAAATGATCCCTTTGTACCTCCTGGGAATACATTTTAAACCCGATAGCTGAAAGATTTGGTTACAATACACAGAGACATTCTACTGCTATGTTTCTCCAGTGATGTAGTTTTGTTGTTCACAGACCCAGGGCTAGGAAATCAATAACACTTAGAAGTTGGTATGACAAGATCAATGCTTAATTTTAACTTGGTCCAGTATTTATCCATTATTGAAAGCCTTTCTTTGTTGGCAAGTAGGTTTGCGGCAAAGATGAAAGTCCTTTTCTGTGTATCTGCCTGCCAATCCACAAAATTTGTTTTAGGAACACCAACCAAAGTAGAAGCAATTCCTGTCTGTTGGCAAGGAATGCCATTTCTTCACATTAAACCTTGGTCTTGAAATGCAAATGCTGACTGTATTTGTACAGCCAACCAAAGCTTTATTTTCCTTCTTTCACCAAGCTGCATCACTGCCCAAATTACAGGGGGAGGCGGAAATAGGACAGCCCCATCCCTCTGACCATTTTTGATGCCCCCTTCAGCCACTGACTTTAGAAGACTACATGGTGGACCTGTGGACCTTTTTCTTAATAATTCAAGCCCTGAGCTGCATAGAAAGTGTGCTTCAACAGCAGTTAGACACTGGTGGGAAGAAAGCTAAAGAAAATTGTTTACCAGACATCTAAGAAGAGTGTGATTTGAGCTGAAATCAGTACTACATCAACAGCTGGGACGGGTAGCAAATTTTGTATCCATTGGTAACATAAGTTACTAGGGGTGGGAATATCAGTATCGGATTAATCCGATACACCCGATAATCGGGTGTATCAGATTAATCCAATAATCACTGGTATCGCCGTACCGGTTTTTTAACATTGGCTGCTTTACCGGTTTTTTTACATCGCGGCCGTTGAAATAAATGGCTGCAATGTAAAAAAAAAAAAACGGTTAAGTGGCCAATGTTAAAAAACCGGTATGCCGATACCGTTAAATCTGATACCAGGGAGATCCGATACCAGTAAATCCAGTATCCGGTATTCTCCCTGGTGTCCCACCCCTAGAAGTTACCAATAAGTATCCAAATACCAAGACAGGTACCTGACTTCCGAAAGTACTGGGTATCACTAGGGGTTGGCAGAAGGCACACAATTAGTTTTTGTTTCCCCAAACCCATTCATTTTCAAGGGGTTTCATAATGGACTCTACACTGGAACCATTCTAAGCATGCGTGGCCCTTTACCAGAGTGGTACTGACAGTATTGTTACCATTTTGAAAAAGGGCAACCGTTCTGTGCATTCATTTGTGTAGTTAATTAAATGGTATGAAATTGCACACCTCAAGGTATTACTATTACCAAGAGACCAACTTTCCATTTTACTGTTTATTATTTTACTGTTTACCGACCAATTCCGACTCACCATGTTACCATTTTAGAGTCTTCCCAACATGGAGCAATCAATAAGTGAATAGAAATGCACTGAAAATGGTAAATTTGTAATCAGTCAAATAACACAAAATGGAATGATGGTAATTCGATGATAGTAAACTGATAATTCAGTAAAGTTAATTCTTGTCAGGCACTAAACACGCATTACCTGATCCACCCAAAATGATTTGGGTACTGCAGTTTTGACCAGTATATTAGTTCTGTAGGTGCCTGTTTCAGTTCTAGACACACTAAATACCGATTATTATTATTATTATTATTATTATTATTATTATTATAAACCTTTGTATAGCACCAGCCGTGTACCTGCTGCTTTACAGAACAAAGATAAAGACGTGGACCCTGCCTACGGCTTATAATCTGATTTTGGCTACATGTTTAATTTGGAATGAAACCAATAAAAACACTAGTCATGTCCCATTTCATTCCCTGAAATAAATTTTTGGTTTGGATATTTTATTGGTGTTAATTTAGCTATACTTTGGATTACTCAGTATTTCTTTTTAGGAAATTGGGCTTATGAGTTGTTTTTTAGATAGTACTTTGGTCACGACTTTAGTGTTGGTTATTATTATAACACTAACAGAAATGACCAAAACAACCAAAACGAAACATCAAAAATCACAGATATATGAATTTTGGTTTTAGTGCACAAATATAATGTGGATATTCTGAGGGCTATCAAAAATGTGAATTATATTCACAAATACATGAATGGCTCTTAACTTAATATTTAATGGTGATTATTTTTCAACTCCCCCCTCCTTTTCCTTCTCCACTGCTCCAAAATTTGCATCCATGTTGACTGAGTTTGATTTCCATTCTTCCATACGGTATGCGGTACATATGCCACTCTGTTTTAAAAAAAAAAAAAACTTAAGCTATCCCACCAGCAAAGCACTCGAGCATGTGTAACTTTAATTGTGTAATAGCATCGATTTCACCCCCTGCATCCTTTGTAGCAGGCCTGGTTCCATGTAAGTCAGTGGCAATACAGATCTACTCTTATTGACTTCAGAGACGAGAATCCATCCTCTGTGCTGGTAAATGTTATTTACTCAGTTTGGGGATTTAAAGTGCTCATTTATGAAATCATTTATCAACATTACATAAAAAGGGCTTGATTTGCATTGATGTCAATCAGAGAGGCTATAGGTTCTGAAGTTGACTATTTATTTTGTTCCCTACAAAATTGATTTGAAACATTACTCACAATGATTCAGACACTCCGAGGGTGCCTACATTTGAAATTTCTACTCTGGATTGTTGCTAGATGCTCCAGAATTTTGTGAAATGCTTAACATCTGTGCTAGACTTATTCCCCCTCTCCCCAATGAACAACTATTTGGAAGAAGGAGGGGGATGGTTGGGAGAATGAGATATGAGGTGTCACATCCCTCCTGTGAGATAGGGGGGCTATGAGCATGGGAAGGTGAGTGGGGTTTATGCTACAACCCCACCAAGAGGGGAGAGTGTGAGATGGGGGAAAGGTGTGGTTCCCTCAGGTAAGGAATGTGGCAGCGTTGGGCGTGAGGATGTGTATGAGAGGCATGAGTGGAAGTGGGTGGGATTAGAGTTTAGGGTGATTTGAGTTTGTAATGTTTTTTTGTACGATATAGGGTGTTGAAGGGTTTTGGAGCATGGAAGGGAATTGTTGAATATATTTTGATTGTAAGCCAACCTAAGTCCCTTTATTGGAGAAAGGCAACATTACTAAGTAATAATAAAAATATTTTTGGGAACAGCAGTTGTTGAATCTTGCAGTGCTCAAGTAGCATTTGATAATAACCCTGAATGCAATAAGCTATGTTCATAATATGCCTCATGTGGGAAACCATGGATGTGTTATGCACATCGGGTGCCTTGAAAAAGTTAGGCCTCTGTTGGACCCACAGCAAGAGCAGAAACAAGTAGCTGCACAAATGGGGTAGACCTGTTGCATTTCCGGTACCTGAACTGAATTGAATATTTGGGGTACTTTTCAGTACCTGAACCAGTTTTCTATTAGGTGCCCGAAAATACTGATTTAACAAAATACTGAAAAGCAGTATATTGAAATACCAAAGAACTGACAACACGTATACCGAAATCTCGATTTTGTCTCTGATTATATCCCAGATTTCAGGATTTGGGGGGGAAATTTGGTATTTTGGTATATTGGTTGTCGGTATTCCAGTATTTTAGTATTCCAGCTGTTGATGTTTTGGTTTTTTGGCGACTCGATCAGTATTCAAATACGGATTCGGATAGCTGAATAAGTACCTGAAAATGCAGGTATTACCCACAGGTACCAAATCAGGTAACCATTTCACCTTTACCAGCATATAGAGGATGAGAACTAGGACTGAAACGAGAATCCTGCATGATCTCGGGTGAACGCACAGGCTTCTTACAGCCCCTCTCCGAACTTGCTGAGAGTTTCAAGAATCTCATAAGTTTTTTGAGAATCTCAGAGGCACCGTGAATGCGCAAAATGTCCACCATGGCCATTCCTGCGCAAGTGTGGGCTCCAGCAGCCATTTTTGTTCATGTGCCGTCCCATTTTTGGCCAATGCGAGTTTCACACAAGAACGGCTCAAGAACTGGCCAATTCTCAACCAGTTCTCATTCTCGCAAATCTTGTCGAGAAGCTGATTCGCACCAAGATTTCGCAAGAATGTGAAGGTGAGTTTCAGCCCTATTGAGAACCCTGTTCTATTATACACAGAAATAGAATACCTTATTGCTCCAGCTACACTCCTTTCTTGTGCCTCCTCATATCAGCATGTGCCTTCTGTTACACCCTAATCCCATGGCTAGAACCTTGATTCCTGATATTTGATTTGAGTTGCGTCCATCCAACTGCTCCCTGCCCCACCTTGCCTGTGACCCCTAACTTGGACTGATTCTCCAGTGGGTATTTAACTGTGATTTTGCCATAGTTGATATTTTTTAGAAGTCTAAAGTGAGTGGAAATTTCTGAAAAATGAGATATTGAAGGCACAATCACAAACAATTCCAATCAGAAAGAAAAATGGGAGACATCAAAAGAAAGCAGCGTCATTCTGCAAAGAACTTTTTGATGAGCTGAGAATTAAAAAGGACACGTATAATAAATGGAAGACGTGACAAATCACGAAAGATGTATATGGAAAAGTATGCCAGACTTATAGGGATGGTGTCAGGAAAGTAAAAGCACAGAAGCTGAGGCTAGCGACGGATGCGAAGAACCACAAAAGGTGTGTCTGGGGGGGTGTTGTTTGTTTTCCAGGTATGTTAGAAGTGAGACAAAGAAAAAGAAAGTGGCAGGTCTACTACTTGGTGAAGATGGTGAAATGTTAACTGGTGACAAAGAGAAGTCTGAACTACTCAATTCCAATTTTGCCTCCATCTGCTCCCAAAAAAGAAACTCTGTCCAACCTGACAAAAGTAGCATGAATGATGAGGAGAAAGTATTGTAGCTCAGGATAAAGAGTTGGTCAAAGAATATCTAGCTACTCTAAATGAGTTCAAGTCTTCAGGGCTGGATTAATTACATCCTAGGGTACTGAAGGAGCTTCCTGATGTAATCTCAGAACCTGTGTACTGTCATCTTTGAGAACTCTTGGAGAACGGGTGAGGTGATGGAACACTGGAGACAGGAAAATGTTGGTACATGCCAGCTAGCTTCAGGAAACAGTATTCCCAGTATTTCTTTGTGAGCTTAGTCTGTTTCCACATTGATTTCCCACGTCCTTCACACACACTTGGTATTACCAGATGCAGCACTGGTTATTTAGGTTGGTGGAAAGCATGCATTTGGTGGTCCTTATAGCTGAAATAGGTTACCTGATTTTTGTACCCAGGGTAATACCTGCATTTTGGGGGGTAGCATTCCAGGTATCTGAATTGGCACTTCAATACCATTCGACCACCCAAAACCCCAGAAATGTTGGTTTCTGGTTTTCCCGGTACCTGAAATTTCCAAAAAAAAAACTGAAAAATTCCCTCACAAAATTTCCCAGAATCCAGGACTGACAGTCAAAACATTTTTTTTAAAAAAACAACACCACATCAATGGTATTTTGGTATGCTGGTATTTCAGTATTTCAGGTATCTAACTTAAAAAACCCAGAACCAAAAATTACCCAAACTGTTTTAGCAAGTACTATAAATTTGATGGGATTGGGTATATCCAGGGTCCTGTGTTGAATGCATTTTCCCCATTGCTGCAAGTGGGGAAAGTACTGTGAACCACGGGTCCCTGCGTGGATCCATTTTTGCAGGTATTAATTTCAACTCTAGTTATCGTGTCTGTCTCTGCAAACACGCATGTTTAACACAGATTGGGATCAGAAAAATCAGAATTCTGGGCATTGCACGTTTGGAGTTATCATGCAGCTGCTGTTACAGTATCTATGGTGCAGAAACCAGAGATATGGACTTTAGTAAAGGCCAACTCTAGTTCATCTGCATCTCCATAGTGTTACTGATGAGTAGGGCTGAAACTCGATTTCATCTTTTCTCGATTCTTGGTGAAAATTGAGAACTGAGAAAAGCCCCAGTATCGAAAATTTCTTGTTGAGATTTTTTTCTCAATTAAAAAAATAAATAAAAAAGAATTCCAAATGCACATAATGACCTGTGCTGCTATTTCGTGCATGCATAGCGCTTTAAAAAAATAGCACTGGCAACGTAACCGTCATTTTGGAAAAGGACAGCTGGTTTGCACATGCACGGTGGCCATTTTGCACACGCCCAGAACAGCTGCTCCTTTTGGAAAGGCCTGCATGTGTGCAGAATAGCCTTTTTTTTAAAAATGTGTAGGGTTTGGGTTTTTTAGAGAGAGATCCTGGCAAGATCTGAAAATGTTTCAAGATTCTCATGAGGTTCTCACGAGAATAAAATTGATTCTTGTTTCAGCCCTACCGATGAGTAGGAGTGACGGGGATGAAAGAAGATCAACAAACAGGCAGGAGAGTGGGGGGAAGAAATGTGAAGGGGAGTGATAGGATAAGAAGTGAGGAAGGGGAAAGGAATGAGGTGGAGGTTTTACAAGAAATGTGAGGGGGGTGATGTTGAGGGGGTGCTTTCAGATTTTTTCTTTGCAATGAAGCATTGTCCACACAAGCTTCCGCACTTTCTATTTGGAGACTACCAGGCCTTTGCTTCCTTGTAGCTGGATTCTCTGTGGATTCTCTCTGGATTCTCTCTGTGCCAAGGGATATCATCTGGGATGCAGTAGATGGGAGGAGACTTATTGAGTAGTTGCAAGTATGCAGCATTCCTAAGTAGATCTTCATACAGATAGACACCCCCCCGGATGATATTGAATTCAAGACATGTTGGATTTGCATGTGTTTATCTTCATCTGGTAAGACCCACTGTCCACTCCCTAACAGTGCGGTTTGCCAAGTACTATACCAAATAGGATTGGTTTGTGGAATGGGACCCACTTAGAACAGTTTACATGGAGATGCGCCACGGTTCCTAAATGTTGGCTAGAGATCCCACTGAATTAATTATAAAATAGGATGAGGCTGATCAGACAGGATAAAGTAGAAAAGAGATGTACACATTGCTAACTACTGGAGCTGAAATGAGTATCCACAAAAACGGGTATAACAAATGAACTTCTGGTATTCAAAACAACCTGAAAATTCTGGGTGCTAATCTGTTCCCGATTGGTGCCCATTTCAGGTCCTCGATGTTCTGATTTTCCAAATTTTGCCCCACAATAGGGATGGGCAAACACAGTTCGGAAGTTTGGAGTACGGACCGAACTCGAATAGTTCGGTCGACCAGACCGAACTTCCGAACCGAATTTCTGAACTGAACTGAACTGAACCAAACCGAACTGAATTTCTGAACTCGGTTCTGTTCGCCCATCCCTACCCCACAATACAAACTTTACAGTCCCAGAATCCTGGCATACAGACATGAAGCAGCTTTTGCTGTATTTACCCATTTTTGAGTTTCTATCCCGTTTTTTGGAGTTTCCTTCCTGATTGACCAATTTAACAGTACGTACGGATATTTGAGGTAATTGGGTCCCCATTTTGGTTCTCAGATAGCCTGTTGGGCACCTGACATGGTACCCAAAATTGCGGGTATTAGCCATGGGTTCTAAAACCGGTATCCATTTCTGCTCTAGTAACCAGTTTTGAGAGGGAGAGGAAAGGCAGCAAAACAGGATGCCCATGCAGTGGTGGCTTGAGGAAAAAACATATGTAATAAATTGGGGTCCTTTAAGAAACTGTCTTTCTAGTATTTGTTTCACTGGGTGTAGCCACACGATGCACTTACCATGCCTTGGGCAGCCGTACCCACTCTGGGCAGCCTTACCATGCAATGCAGCGCATCATGTGCCTGGCGGCCGCCAGATATTGACCCTTGTCTGTCGCAGGGTGGGCAACTGGCTGCTATGCCCTGAAACTGCAGAAAAATGATGAGGATGCAGCGTGTAAAAGCCTTACCCAAAGTGGTGTGCCCAAGAATGCCCAAGGTATGGTAGAGCACCACTGCTTGTGTGTCCAGTCCATGTCTGCCCCGCTATGTGGCAAGGTCCGCTGCAAGACGTTGAGCAGCGGGTGATAGCTTCAGTCCCATGTGGTCATGCCACCATCTGGGGATGGGATAGTAGGTGGACCCAGGAAGGGATGGGGCAGGGGCAGGCACCTATTTGTGTGGCCTGACTCTCCTGCTCCCCATGTTGGCCCCAAAGGGTGGCAGAAGCAATTGCTCCCTATGGGGCATGTAGGGATGGATCCACAGCTCATGTGCACACTGCAGGCACCCAGAGTTGCCACTTCTAAAATAATACAATATATTATCCCCCCTCCTTCTCTTCTGTCCTCATTCCCTCCCACCTCCCTAGAGGAAATCTCATTCTGCTCTCCTCCTCCAACCCTTCCACCTGCCCCCTTGACCCCTTCCCCTCCTGCCTCCTGACCTCCATTGTTCCCACTGTCACCCCTTCCCTCCTGCACATCATCAACCTCTCCCTCTCTACTGGCTCCTTCCCATTTGCCTTCAAGCACATCACTGTCTCTCCTATCCTCAAAAAGTCCACTCTTGACACCTCTGACCCTTCTAGCTACCGTCCTGTCTCACGCCTTCCTTTTGTTTCCAAGCTTCTTGAACGTGTTGTCTACTCCCGCTGCCTCGACTTCCTCTCCGCCAACTCCTCCCTTGACCCCCTTTGTAATAGGGTGGCTTTCCCAGCCAGGAATCCTCTTAACCACAAGACCTGGCCAGGAAGCCTCTTAACCACAAGGTAAGGGGAGCGTGCTCAGTAGGCCCAAAGTGCACTGAGCATGCTCGAGGCCTATAAAGGCCTGGAGCTCAGTTGAGAGCAGTGTGGCCTAGGAGAAGGAGCTCCCTGCCAGAGCGCACGTCTCTCCTGGACTGGTGCTATCTCAGCATGGAACTCCCCGGGACCTGGACCTGTGCAGCCTAAAGCGAGATCCAGAGACAGAGGAGGTCAGGTGGGACTGGGTTAAGCAAGGCCACCCAGAGATCCCAGTATATCAGGGTGCTGCCTTCTTGGGGCCCGGATGTCCCATAGAAAAGACTGGTCTACGGATCCTTCAGGGCTTAAGCCCTAGCCCCATGCTATTTGGTGGCATAGGCCGTGGCTGTAAAGGGAGGTTGGAGGCCAAGGGTGGGACCCCCCTCAGGGTACCCCAGATAGCGTGTCCCTCTTAGAAGAGGGAGAAGATTGTAGCCAGGGGCTGCTAATTCCCCATAGTTCTCTCCCGCACCCCATGCGGCCCTGGGAGATACCCCGTCTGCTACACCCTCCAATCTGGCTTTCACCCCCTTCCCTCTACTGAACCTGCTCTCGCTAAGATCACCAACGATCTTCATGTGGCTAAAACTAATCACCTCTATTCCATTCTTGTCCTCCTTGACCTCTCTGCTGCCTTCAATGCTGTTGACCACTCACTCTTGCTGGATTCACTTCACCCCCTTGGCTTCCGTAACTCTGTCCTCGACTGGTTCTCCTCCTACCTCTCTGACCGCTCCTTCAGTGTGTCTCTTGCCAACTCCACCTCCTCCTCGCTTCCACTCTCAGTTTGTTTTCCCCAAGGATCTGTCCTTGGCCCTCTCCACTTCTCTATCTACACCCTGTCTCTAGTCAAACACATTGCCTCCCATGGCTTCCAATATCACCTCCATGCTTATGACATTCAACTCTATCTCTGTACTCCCTCTCTTTCTCCATCTATTCAAGCTTGTCTCACCAGATGTCTCTCTGACATCTCTACCTGGATGTCGCAACGTCTACTCAAACTCAACATGGCTAAAACTGAACTCCTTTTCTTCCCCCCCTTATCCTTCCTCTCCCTCTTCCCTTTCAATCCTCATCAATGGGGTCACCATCCTTCCCGTCCCCCAAGCCCGTAGCTTGGGCGTCATTTTTGACTCACCCCTTTCTTTTAAACCCTACATCAACTCTGTTGCCAAATCCTGTCGCTTCTCCCTCCATAACATTGGTAAGATTAGCCCTTTTCTCTCTGTCTCCTCTGCCAAAACCCTTGTTCATGTCCTGAACAGTAATCTCCCCCCTTGATTACTGTAACATCCTTCTCACTGGCCTCCCCCCTTATCAAATTTCTTCCCTTATCTCCGTCCAAAACTCTGCTGCCAGGGTCATCCACCTTGCTCATCACTTCGACCACATGCAGCTCCTCCTTTCCTCTCTTCACTGGTTCCCCCTTCCTGAATGAATCCTGAACAAGCTCCTAGTCTTCACCTATAAAGATCTTCACAACCTCACTCCCCCCTACCTCTCTGCCCTAATTTCCCTCCATACTCCAGTCTGTAAACTCCGCTCCTCCTCTGTCCCCTCTCTCACCCTTCCTTGCCTCCCCTGCTCCCCTAACCACCTTCATCCCTTCTCCCTAGCTGTCCCCCACATCTGGAACTCCCTCCCTGCCCACATCCACCTCGCCCCCTCCTTTTGTACCTTCAAATCCCTCCTCAAGACCCACCTCTTCCGCTCTGCCCTCCCCGACTTCTTGCTCCCCTCACCTAACTCCTGCTGATACCCTCCATCCAGTACAATCTGTTAACAAAGGTTTGTGTACTCATATCCTCACCACATGGTCCAATCAGCCATCATTCTTGATGTAACTAAGCCAAGTTCGTGCACCTGTGACCCCCCATCTCTCAGACTGTAAGCCCTAGGGCAGGGACCGTGTCTATTCAATTACTTTGTAAAGTGCCAGGTACATTGCTGATGCTATAGAAATGCTTGTTAATAATAATATGAAGGCTGGACCCAGTTTGTAGAGATCCATATGATTTTCATATAATTGTAAGGGGAAAATTGGCAACATGAATATTTGGCATCAAGGATCAAAAGCAACATATTGGCTCTCAGACTATTTTTTTTTCTCTTGCCCCTGTAGCATTTACCATATGTTGGAAATTTAATCAGCAGGAATAATCTTGTTCAGTGACAAAACTTCTAAATTGCAGGGTAGTGAATTTGTTTCCGGGAGTGAATTATCCTCTGACCTCCGTAGGTATTTTTTGAGCAAGAAAGGTAAAAATGAGGTTAATAATATTATGGAGTTTTGTTGAAAAGTTTCCAAAACATTCTTATTTTCCCCTGATTTGATTTGGGTGCTCTCAACGGCAAAGTGGACAAGATGATGGGGGAGGGTAGATGAACTTAGCAAGATGTAAGTTCTGAAAATAGACAGTTGCTACCAATGTCCTCTACTGTAAAACCATCTCCCAAGGCAGACTACAGACAGCATAATCTCCTAGTAAATTGGACCATTAAATAAAACTGTTAAGTCATGAAGCTATAGCATTACCTTGAAATTAAAGCATTGTCACCTTTGTATTATGGAATAATTTAACAAGTACTTAGGACACTTTGCTTTTCAAAGACTTAATTTGACTCTTCTGGGTTATACAGTGGAGTGATGTTTTAGATGCCTTACAGCAACTCTCCCTGAACTTGATTGGAATGCTGCCTATGTTAAGAGTGTAAAAAATAATAAAGCTCAGAGAGCATTGCAGAATGGAGAATGAACCTTGCCCAGTGAACTGCTTTCTCATTCTCTTTACAGACTTGCAAGCCCAGGAGATCTTATTAATTAAAGTCAATGGAGGGGGGAAAAGAAGGGCATAAATGTGATAATGCTGTTCTGTGTTTATTGAAACGAAGTAAGGAGAAAGAAAGAAAGAGATTTGTTTACTTACCATATGATTCTGAATCAATTTAGATATGCGGAGAGCAGAGTCGGAAGCACCCATTTTAATTTAGAAAAGTTATCCATGGTTTCAGAATGGCACACAAAGATCTACCTTGGACTTTTAACTAGGGTGGAAACAAAAATCAATTTGTTTCTCATGAGTATCATTACCGAGATCTCGGGACAATCTTGGTAATGGTTTTGAGATCTTGGTCGAGAATTGTTCTCGATTTACCATTTACTGTTATTTACAATTTACTCTGTACTTTATATCGATTTACAGTGTTCTACTTATTGTGTGCCAAGTTCACCGCGGTAATGTGCATGTGCAAAATGGCCACCCCAGCTGTTCTAAACATGTGCAGCTCTCTTCCAAGATGCTGCCCGCAATGTTGCTGCCATTTTGGAGAAGGGCAGCCATTTTGCACATGTGCATTGCCAGGATAAACATGGAACACTGTAAGCTGTACACGTTAAATCGGTATATGGTACATGGTAAATCACAGTAAACGGTAATCATGGTAAATGGTAAATCAAGAAAAATTCTTGACCTAGAAAGTGTTAAGAATTGGGGGAGGGGGTATCAATTCTCACTGAAAATGAGTCAAGAAACATGATTCTCAGCAAGAATTGAGAAAAAATTGAGAACAAGTTTCAGCCCTACTTTAACTGTGGAGGGTCTCTAAGTAAGCACCGTTCAGAATGTGCACCTTTCCTAAACAGCATAACAGCACCACCTTGTGCAATAGTAAAAATAATTGTTTTGTTCATGTGCAAAATATTGCCATCCTATTTTTGGAAAGTCCGAACAGCTGATCCAGATCTTAGACAAAACAAGAACCGAATGTCAGTTTCCATTTCATCAGATCTGGATTGGAGTGGGTGGATTCATCAGAGACTGAATCCACTTGAAGAATACGTTAAAACCCTGTTTGACACTTAACTATTGGACACTTAATTAAATCCTGCAAACTATGACAGCAACAGCGATATGCAAATATCAGTCCAATATGAAAATATGTCAGATAGCAATCAGACTCGTGATCCCATCCACAGATGACATGAATTCAAAAGGGGTCATCTTCATCCATAGTTTGGGAAGGTGTTCCGTATTCTATTTAGGCAGAGAAACTGGTGAGGATAAAGGGGATGCCATGCGAAAAGATGAGCATCTCAGGATAGCGAAGTTGTTCCTCTGAAAAGAAGGCATGTGAAATGGCATAGAATATTCATGTTTAGAACCATATTTCCAAAGGCTGAGGCCTGTGCAGAAATGGGCAATGGGAATGCCAACTATTCCTTGTCCTAAGGGTTGTTCCATATTTTAAGGTGGTTTTTCTGGGCCCGATTCAAGGTGTTGGTTTTAACCTATAAAGCCCTAAACGGTCTGGGCCCTGCCTATCTGCAAGACCACCTCACTCTCCGTGTCCTGGATAGGCCCCTGGGGTCGTCCAGGGATGCCCTGCTTGAGGTCCCCCAAGTTTCTCGAGTGGCCACACAGGAGAGGGCGTTCTCAGTGGCCGTGCCTGTGGAGTTCCCTTCCAGTGAAGGCCCAGCTGGCCCCAGACCTCTCCTCTTTTCGGAAAAGTTGCAAGACCTGGCTGTTCTACCAAGTGTTTGGCAAGGGAGAGGGGTGATGGGGGCAGGGGACGGGGGGTTGTTTTCTCTGTTTCCTCCTTTTTATGATGTGTTTTAATTGTTTTAATTGTTTTTTTATTGTTGTAAGCCGCCCCGAGCTGCCTGTGGCAGAAGGGGTGGGGTAATAATTTTTAAAAAATAAAATAAATAATAAATAAATATTTCAAAGCTCCATGGCTGCATGGAACATAACAGATGTCCCCTTTCCAGAACCCTATATTTCTATGGAAAATAATGAACTTCCTCTATTCAAGAGTAGGACTGGTTTGAAACAGCCATTCTCATTTTGAAGAAAATGTCTGTGAAATTGGAATGGCGTTTGTATTCCAATTGGTAGGGATGGGACTGCCAACGGTATTGCCAAGAACTGAAAGTAGCCGATGACACTTTTGAATCTTTCCAAAAGTTGGAGGGCTTTTTTCAGTTTCAGCCCTCGGTTCTTTCTGCATTGATTTTTAATTGGATTTTTAACATTGCAGTTTTCCTCATTGACTTCAATGGGGAAAAATGCAATATTAAAAAAACAAAACTGAGAGAACCAAAACCAATAGAAGAACCCAAATTAATGAGAACCAAAACCAAAATAAACCCAAACCGAAATTTTGCCCAGAGCGCCACCCCACCAATTGGTATTCTGATCGGAATGAAATTCCAATTTGAATTCTGATTGGCAATTTGCACAGGCACAAAATAGCATCTTCTGTAAAACAAAATGGCCACTACCATACTTTTTGACCATTCCTATTGGAATCTCAACAAATGGTCATTCTTTCTGATGTCCAATCAGAATGACTGAAATGCCCAGTTCCATCAGAGATGGTACCCAGTAGGGATGGGACACCGGGGAGCATACCGGATCCTGGAGTTATCAGTATCAGATCTCCCCAGTATCGGATTTACTGGTGTCAGCATACCAGATTTTTAACATTGGCCGCTTTACCGGTTTTTTTTACATTGCGGCCATTTACTTCAATGGCCACGATGTAAAAAAAGGGGTAAAGCAGCCAATATTAAAAATCCGGTATGCTGATACCTGTGATTATCGGATTATTCTGATATACCTGAAGCTTCTGCCACTCTGCTTGCCCCTCTCCTTTGCCCAGGTAACAACTGCCAGGGCGGGGCCCTGTGGCCAGGCTGCAGGGACTGTGTGTTTGGTGCTGGGAGTACTAGGGCTGTGGTGATTGAAGGAAGCTGCTGCCACTCTGCTTGTCCCTCCCTTTCCCCAGGTAACAACTGCCAGGGCGGGGCCCTTTGGGCACCAGCCCTCGGGCACGAGCCCAAAGGGTGACACCCAAAGGGTGTCGGCCGTTGACTGGGGCCATTCACTGGGCCAGGACACCTGGGGGCCCCTCCACCAGACAGACACCCATCGATTGTTGTGTAGCCCATCTTCGCTGTTGCTGTCGCCGCCCCACTAATATCACTATTGTTACTGCTGTTTTGGGGGGCAGCTTTTATCTTGTTTTAATTTGTGGTTTTAAGGAGTTTGGGGGGGATGCAGAGGGTGTGACCTGAAGGTGGGGGGCATGGGGAGTGGGTTAGGGTGGATAGGGTCTAACCCCCTGGTGAGACAAGGGGAGGTGGTCATTGTGGAGGGTTGGGGGAACCCCCTGTGAGAGGGGGAGTCCCGGGGAGATGGGCCTTGCCCCTGGTGAGACGGGGGGGCATGGGTCAAGGGGACTCCTGGTGAGAGGGGGGGCTCCAGGGACTGGGGTGGGAGGTTGGGGG
>QEPC01004060.1:2390679-2418299 GCA_003113815.1 Sphenodon punctatus | reverse complement strand
CTGCTGCCAAGGTCATTCACTCTGCCCGTCGCTTCAACCATGTGCAGCCTCTCCTCTTCTCTCTTCACTGGCTCCCCCTTCCTGAACATATCCTGTTTAAATTCCTGGTATTCATGTTCAAAACACTCCACAACCAAGCTCCCCCTTACCTCTCGGACCTAATCTCCCTACGCACTCCTGCACGCGCTCTCTGCTCTACCGCTGTCCCTTCCCTCAGTCTCCCTCATTTCTCCTGCTCACCTAACTGCCTTTGACCCTTCTCCCTCGCTGCCCCCCATGCCTGGAACTCCCTCCCTACCCACAACTGCCTTGACCCCCTCCCTCCGCTCCTTCAAATCCCTCCTCAAGACCCACCTTTTCCTTGCTGCCTTTCCCAATGCCTGCTAGACGTTCCCCATATACTTACTGTCTGCCCTCCTCTGCAGAGTGCTGTAACCAACATGATTGTAACCAAGCCAAGCACATGCACCTGAGACTTTGCATCCGCTTGGATGTTTGTTTGTCTTCTTCCCTGTCTCTCCCACTGTCCCCTCTCCCTGTCTCCCCCTCCTTGTCTTTTAGATTGTAAGTCACAGGCAGGGACTGCATCTATTTGTATGTTCTGTACAGCGCCGGGTGCATGGCTGGCGCTATATAAATGTTTATCATCAATCATCATCATCATCATCATCGTCCAATCCCAACTTCCTAAACAGCAGAGACTCCACCATTTGGGGCATGTGTAGAAAGGTTTTTTTAGTACTGCACATGCACAAATTGGCAGGACCCTGCTGTTTGGAAAGCCAAACAGCATTCTCCATGCAACATTCCAAAATTGAAATAGATGTCCTCAGTAGCAGAAAGGGCTGCTCTAGTTCATGCAAACGATGCAGCTATGTTGTAGGAGAAGCAGTGAGGAGGAAGGGAGAGGTAGCCAACTTTAGTAACCTTCTCAAAAAGCTTCAGATCAACCTCTAATTTCCTGGAGGAGGAGATGCAGGGAAGTCTAGCGCCAATTCTGTCTTCTAGTCTGGGAGACTGTTGCCAGACACACAGGAAGTGTTTGACTCTCAAGCAGACCAGTAGTTGGCAAGTCTAACTCTCTTTTGAGTATTGGAGAGCCATGTAGCCTGAATCAGTCCTAGATGTGCTTATTGACCAAAGGCACTTTAGAAAGTGCTGTTGCCAACAGGCTACTTTGGAGCAAGGCACATATTTCCTCATTACTCGGGGCTACTTTAGAAAACATCCTTCATCTCCAGCTATGTCTGAAGTTTCCGTTGCAAATGTCTCATTTGTTCCTGCACAGTATTTTTCATCTGGTGTTAAAGAGCTCTCCTGAAATTGCACTTCTTGATTTATGGGAATTGGTGACAGAAGGTACTTTGGAAATAAATTTGGAAGAACCCTTAAGGTGAATAAATCCTGTGAGTTTTACTGTACACCAAGACCATTATCTAGCATGCAAACCACTTGCTAGAAGAGTTTGGAGCTAAAGTAAAATAAAAGAATAGTGTTTAGCCTAGAAGTTTATGATCCTCTGCTTTGAGAAGGGACGTTCTTAGTGGCTTGCTGCATATCACTGCCAAGACTAGAGTTGAAATGAGTCCCTGCAAAAAATGGGTATACTCATAACATTTCTGGTACCCAAATTGACACAAAAATATCGAGTATCCATTGGTACCTGATATCACCCAGTTTGGGTACCCAGTACCCCAGAATGTCCCCAAATATCAATGTCATGGTTTTCAGATATCTGGGTACCCAATCGGCAATCAGGTAACCCATTGAATACCAGAGAAGGTGGCCTCTAAAATTTGAGTATTAACCACGGGCAATAAATGAGCTACCTGTTCCAGCTCTAACCGAGACCCTTCTTTTGGGGTCAGCAGTGACCATAAGGTATATTCCACTGGTAAATGAAACAGAGGGGGTTCCTAGACAAAAAGAAGGTGGACCCTAAATATAAATGGAAATCCCTTCCGCTGGAAGTTCATTTGAGTCCAAACTTGTTTATCTTCAAGAGGCAATGTAAGATTTTTCTATTCAACCAAACATTTGGCAGGCAGGGAGACGGTTTGGAGAGATGTTGGGATAGGGGATTTTAGTTGGTTTTATTTATCTTTTTATATATCTTTTGGGGGTGGTATGTTTATCTTATTTTTTATTTTTTAAATATAGCTAATGTATTTTAATCATCCCTGAGCCCTTGGGATAAGGCTAAATAAATGAATACATACATTTGGGGATGTTGGATGAGTGAAGTGGGAATTCCGTGATTCATTCCTCAGCCCCCATCTCTGAGAGGTCAGGAGGAGTAGAGTTGAAATGACTATCAGAAGCCAATACTAACATACCAAATATCTCTCTGTGTTCAACTTGTCTGTGAAGGTATTTTAGAAGGGCATTTTGGTCACGCTCATCCATATTTCAACTCTGGCAAAAGTGCCCAGGTCTCCTGGGTGGCTAATGATTTAATAAATGAATGGCTCCTAGATTATGAGTATTATTTTTTTTTTCTCAAATAAGAGATTCTGTATAAAATATAGTTTCCCCAGGTCTGAAAGTGGAATTAAATCACAGACAAGTGCAATGACTTGCTCAAGGTCATACAGGCAGTCCCAGGAAGGAAATATATAAGCAATGATTCCTTAAGACTAGAAGTAGTTCCATTTACTGGATCAAACCAATGATCCATCTAGTTGAGCATTCTGTCTCCAACAGTGGTCAGCCTCAGTTGTCTTAGATGAATATACAGCAGGTTGCAATAGAGTAATCCACTTTAGTGAAGGACCATATTCCCTTGACCAACCCATCCAGTAACCCTTTATCTTATTTTATGTATTTTATTTTATTTTCATTTAACGTCACCCTTCCCAAAGGCTCAAGGTGGTTCACAAACAATAAAAATATTAAAACTCATACAAAAAAATACACTTCAACCCCTAACCCACCCCCAACTCCCCACCAAACCCACTCCAAATCACCTCCCAATTATCCACACACACACACACACCCTCACAACCCTACCCACGATCCAGCCAACAATTCCATCCCTATCCTCGCCTGCCAGATGACTTTTCAAACAAAAAAGTCTTGCACCATCTTATGAAGATGCTCAGGCCTGGACTCAAACAAAACAAATCTCCCGGGGAAGTAAGGGTGTGCAATTTTTTTTTTTATTATAATGAAAATGAAATTTTCTTTTTGTTCTTATAATAACAAAAATGATAAATAATAATAACAAAAACAAAAAATGAAAGGAATTTTTATATTCAATATAATGGAAAAATACTGAACAATGTGTTTCTGGCTATACATTTTTTGCTTCTTATTAAATTCTGATGCCACTTGGGGAGATTGTACCCCCAATGGAGGGCATCATGCTAACCAAATGTCTGCACAATTGGATAAAGGGAACCAATTTTAGAAACAATTGAACATTGTGACGTTAAGAAAAGCTCCATACACATTTCTGGTTACAACATCTTTATCTTCCATCTAATTTGAATAAATTCTAGGAATGTTATGTGGCTCCACATATTTACCAATCCTGCCCAATTTCAGAAAAATTGGATAAAGTGTCCTGAAGTTATAAGCTATTAGCTTGAAAATGCACTTCTGTCTGTAACGTTTTATATTCCAATCTGTTTACATGAAATTTGGAAAGAATGTATCAAATAATTTCCTTTTCATTTCCACCAAATTACAGGAAAATATTATAAAGTAACCCAATTTTATAAGCAATTGAAGTTGTCCCCTTGAAAACCATTATTGAGATAAATAGCAGCACATGCAGTGCCAGTCAGAGGCAGGCACCTGGCATGTCAGGTGTAGGGAGGCTATAGGAGGGAGGGTGGGGAGCAGATTGAAAGACACATGCACTGGCCAATTAATGCATGCTTCTAGCTTTATGGGACCAATCAATGGTGCCTTTGAGGTGGGCATAGGGGGCGGCCTTGAGGCGGGCGTAGAAGGGACATAACCGGGACTTTGGGTGTATTATTATTATTATTATTATTATTATTATTATTATAAAAATTTATATAGTACCGCATGTACTTTGCGCCGTACAGAACATAGAAATGGACGCAGTCCCTGCCTGTGGCTTACAATCTAAAAGACAAGGAGGGGGAGACAGGGAGAGGGGACAGTGGGAGAGACAGGGGAGAAGACAAACTAACATTCATGCGGATGCGAAGTCTCAGGTGCGTGTGCTTGGCTTGATTACAGTCAGGTTGGTTGCAGCAGTCTGCAGAAGAGGGCAGGCAGTACGTATATGGGGAATGACTAGCAGGCATTGGGAAAGGCGGTGAGGAAAAAGTGAGAGGAAAAAGACAGGTTTTACACATCCAGGCTGGCCAATTATCATCACAATCACATTCTGCAGCACTGTGACAAAGGACATACGAGGATCTCTATTGGCTCTTTCCTACACAAATGATTACAACTTCCCAGTAACAAGTGGGGGAGAGAAGTTGGGATGGTCACAGCACAGAATGAGGATATTTTGTTGACATTTCTGCTGGCCAATTGGTATCACAAAGAGATCTCTTACCACAGTGACACATAAGAGAACCCCTGGCATAGGCTCCTTCTCTGCATATGCTGTGCAGGCATATAGAATTGGGACCCTTTATCATATCATTCTGATATTGGGCATAGATGATCATGAATATTTGATATACAGTCCTGCCAAATTTCATGTTCAATGGTTGGATTACAAAGATGTTGCAGTCAAACATACTTTTGTAAGTTAATTGCTTATACCACCAGGACCCTTTATCCAATCTTTCTGGAAGTTGGCATAGGTAGTAAACATGTGAAGGGGTATAAACGTGCCATTTTTAATCCACATTAGATAGGAGACAAAGAAGTTACAGCCAGGAATGTATATGCAGATGTTTGCAAAATAATATAATTCAGCTGCTCATAATATTGGATAAGTTATTCAATATTGCTTAAGTTTGGTATGCATAATGCCTTCTATTGTAAGTACAATATCTCCAATTTTCATTCAAATATAAAGTAAAACAAAAAGGTTACAGCTGAAACTGTGTTTTCCATTAAAACCAATGAAATAGAAAGTGAAAGCAAAAACAAAAACAAAAACGAAATGTTGATATTTATGAAAAATAAAACCAATGGTTTAAATGACAAAAGCTAAAACTGAAAACAAAAAAAGGCATGGGTTCATGGTGCAAACCTCTAAAAGGGAGTTCCATAACATTGGGACAGCAATTGAGAATGCCACCCCCACCCCCCGTTCATTGTATGGAAAAGGCTAACAGATGGTACCCACAAAAGGGCACTCCTGGCTGATCGAAGGGTCCACAGTGGCTCATGGAAGGACAGGCGGTCTCTTAGCTATGGGTGATCCAGACAGTTTAGTTCCTGAAGGCTAAAACTAGCACCTTGAATTATGCCCAGAATGCTATAGATTTGTATTTATTTATATATTATTTAATCCCACTCTATCCCATAGGGTCAGGGTGGCTTACAATTCATTAACTTACTATTTGTAACATTAACTAATTAATTAACTCAACTCATCCTCACAGCAACCCTGTGAGGTAGGTTAGGCTGAGAGCTCTGTGACTGGCCCACGGTTACTCAGTGAGTTCATGACTAAGGTCAGACTTGAGACGGGGTCTCCCCCTACCTCCTGTTAGAGCTGAAACTCAGTCCTCAGAAAGCCTAGTAATTCACCGAGGATTCTGGTCCTCAGTTTGGAATTTCTGGGTTCTGAGGAACAAGGCCATTTCCCCAGGGAACTTCAGAAGCCACTGCACATGTGGCTGGAGTTGAGCATTAGGAAATGAAATCTAGTGCCTACTTGGTAGGAGGGGGGTATGGGAGGGGACAGTTGCATGATGGTAAGCCAGATGACAAGTTCTGATTGGCTGGCTAAGCCAGATGGCAAGGTTTGATTGGCTGGCAGGGCAAAATAAAAGTGGCTGCAGAGCCATTTTCCATTCTCCTTGGTGAATTTGGCTGTGTGCTACACTGCTGAACTGTAAGTAATCGGGGTGGGTGGGTAGGCATGGCATGGTTTGGCCTGTCCTCGCCTGTCCATAGGGCCAATGCTGCGGGATGGCGGTGACTTTTTTCACCAAGCCTTACTTTAAATTTGTTTCTTAAAAAAAAATAAAATAGAGTGCCACATTGCTGCTGCCTGCTGCTTGGTTGGCACCTTAAGGCAGAGGGGTCACTCTGCCTGTCTCCACTTCCCTTTGCCTGGGCTGTTCAAGTTACCAGCTACACACCACACCAATGCCATACCTTTGTGGGGTTTTTTTTTTAAAAAATTGTGCGCCAATGGTATTTGCACTGCTTGGCACCATGAGGCCAGATGGCTCCACTTGCCTGGGCTGTTCACCACACCACACCAGTGCAATGCCTTTTTTCAAAATAAACGGATGCCCCTGGATTGTATGTGTGTGTCCGTGTGAATGGCCCTTTTCACATGAGACGCCCCCACCCATCTCCATGCGGTTTTTCTGTGTGGAGATGGGTGGGGGTACCTGTGTGAATGCCACGGGGGATGGGTGGGGGGGTGTGCGTGCTCCGACACTACACCCACCCCCACCCATCTCCACCCGTCACCCACTAACGGACCAAAGGGCTCCAATGCCCGATGCTCCATGGTGGAGATGGGTGTGACCCATGGGAACAGCCGCACACTCACCTCCGCCTACCGCAGCCACATACCTATCCCGCCTCCCCCCCCCCACACACACACCGTGTTCCGTTTTAAAGGGGCCATAGTCTGGTTTCCTTCTTGTGGGTGTTATAATTTTGTCTGCTGGACTGGCTGGCTTTTGGTGGGATTTCTGCATGCAGTTGCACTGTTTTTGTGGTTGTTTTGTTCTCTTCTTTCGTACCAAGGCTGTGGCATGGCACGGTGCAGATCCATTTGTAAAGTGTTACTGTAACTTCTATTCTGCCTTCTACTTGGCACTATGGGGCCAGAAGGATCTCTCTGCCTGGCTCCACTTCCCCTTGCCTGGTCTGTTCAAGTTACCAGTGCCACAGTACCAATGCCATACCAAGAAGGTGCCCCTGGCTCGTGTGTGTGTGTGTGTGTGTGTGTGTGTGTGTGTGTGAGAGAGAATATGTCTGGTTTCTTTTTTTTGTGTGGGTGTTATAATTTTGTCTGCTGGGCTGGCTGGCTAGCTTTTGGTGGGATTTCTCCATGTACTTGCACTGTTTTGTGGGGTGGTTGTATTCTTCCTGAGTGAATGTCCCACTCTTGCTAGCCTGCTTTTCTGTACACTACTTGGTTGTCATGATGATTTTAAAGTGGGTGCACTCACTGCTGATGGTGGGCCATGCTGTTGGTACACACTACTGTTGTTTTTTTGTTTTTGTTTCTGCACATAGTTGCACTTTTGTGGGGTTGTCTTCTTGAGTGATTGTTGCACTCATAATAGCCTGCTTTTCTGGGTAGTGCTTTGGCTGTGGATTCAAGAAATTTGCCAAGATGTGACCAGCTGGGGCACTGGGGGAATACACTCTAGTTTTTTTCTGGTTAATATAGTGTGTGGGGAGGAGGCTTGCCTTGTATAGGTGGGCTGGGCACACACAATGAAGGCTTAGGCTTTATTTTTTGGGAGGAAAATCTCATTTCTTGAGTGCGTTTTCTATGACTGATGGTCTGGCTGGTGGCACCCATGTGGCCACGGCCAAAAAAGCTTATTGAAACTTGATGGATCAATTTTTTTTGGTTGCCAATGCAGTCTTTGGACTTTCGTTGTGGAGCACCCCAGTCAAACCCCCTCCCACCGACCAACCCCTGAGCTTCAAGCCTTGCATGTGTATCATTCATGGTGCATGCTTGGAGGTCGGGAGGGGGCAAACTTACTGATCACTTACCCTTTTAGTTTGAATTACATGGTGGTGGTGTTTTGTTCTGTCTTCTGTTGTCTGTCTCTCTCTCTCACTCTGTCTTTCATTCTGCTGACCAGGGAGTGGGACCATTTGCTCTTTCTCTCTATGGAGCACTCCAAGTCCACCCAGGTGCCTTGCATCATGTGGGTTACAATGGACCCAGCCATGGGGGCCAAACTTTGGCAATATATTTTGGGGGGAGGTTGTGGGGAGGGGGGATTGTACCATGCCACCCTCCTGCCTTGCTTCATGTATAGGGTCCAGTGGCAATAGGTCCCCCCCACAGAGGAGGGGAGGTAGCTTCTGGTTGTAATCTGTTAGCATAAAACGTGGTGTTCTTCTTTTTGACTGTTTGGGTTGGCTTGCATGGGCACGACTCTTATTCTTGCTGGCAAGTAAATGGCTGCAGCTGCTGTACATGGCATATTGTAAGCCCTAGGGCAGGGACCGTGTCTATTCAATTACTTTGTAAAGCAGCAGGTACATTGCTAGCACTATATAAATGCTTGATAATAATAATAAATAAGTACTGAGGCATCAACTTGGCTCCGAGTAGTTCCAAGTTTCTAGAATTCTGACTGCCGGAGTTCTGAGTATTTCTGACGTCCAGAATTCTGATTTCCAAATTCCAGGTCCTCAAAAAAAGTTCTGAAGTACCACCAAGTACCTGGACCGATTACCTGGAGCTTTGAAGATCGGCCCGAGTACCCAGAAGTACTATTTGGTACAGCCCTATTCCCGGTCCAGTTTCTGCACTTTTAACCACTACAGCACGCTGGCATTCCGGCAGCCTGTGCAGACGTTGAAGCACTAGTTTAATGTGCTCCCAGCGTCTTGTCCCAAATGAGCCAAGTCACCACATTCTGCACCAACTGCAACTTCTGAACTGTCCTCAAACTTCACAACATTGACAAAGATGAACCTGTATATTTGTTCGTGGGGATAAGCATGCCAATTATATTTGCAAATATGGAATGTCCTGTTTGTTTTGGTCCTTTCCAGAAGCAATAAGGAGAATATGGGTGGGGAAAAGAAGCAAGAAAATGCATGCGCAAATACTGTACACATTTATTATTAATTATGATGATTATGATGGTTGATTGATTGATGAAACAATATTTTACCATGCCCCTCCTACTCCACGCAGGTTGGAGCAGCTTACATCATAAAACAAATGCCTATAAAACAATACCCTCCCAACCCACCCCCCCACACTACACCCCATCTCCCTCACCAATACCCCCCCAACCCACCCCCCACACTACACCCCATCTTCCTCGCCAAAAGCCTGGTGGAACAGCCAGGTCTTACTCACACACCGGAAGGAAGGGAGCTCTGTGGCCATCCGGTAGGGAGTTCCACAGCCTAGGTGCAGTCACTGAGAATACCCTCTCCATAGTGGCCCCCCAGGCCACACGGGGGACCTTGAGAAGGGCTCTCCCAGCAGACTGCATTCCCAGCATTTTTTCAAAGAGTTTCAAGAGAAATTATTTTCTAAGAATTGGCTGGTTAAGATTTCTGTGTTGCATTTTTCTGCAATCAGACATAATAGGTCCAAAATAACATTTTATGTCATCTTTTTTTGCTTTAGACATTTTGAGAGGCTGAGGAAGACAGAGGTGTAAGTGCAGAGAAAGTGCCTTCCAGCATTTCAGGGGAACTTCTGATATTTATTTTTTCCTTTCAAGAAAAATCTATTTTAGAGCGGGGGGGGGGGACAAAAAAAACAAAACAAAAACCAAAGTGAAACAGACAAATTTATTTTTTTCAGATTGATTCTGGGATTGATGTGATTGAGACTTGCCAAATAGCCAGAGAGACTTTGGCGATCTGAAAGAAAACAAGCCTTTTAAACATCCCCTTGGAGATCTGTTTTTTAAATCTCTTCGAGGCCAAGCAGATTGAGGACAAAAAAGCAAAAATCTTTGGCGCTTGAGTCTGTTCTAAAACTCTTTTGATGCAAGAGGGACTCATAACTTAATGAAGAACAGTGTAGCCAAGGGGCGATTGCGTCTTGAGAGAACCAGTTCCAGCGAGCATTAGCAACTTCAAGGGGACACACTCTTGTTGCATGATATCAAAAGTGGAAGTCAGGAATTCTCAGCAATAAACATTTGATGTGCAAAACCTTTCTCTTAAAGTTGTAGGTCAACTTTTGCCCTAGCAATTCCACTGGGAGTGATGAAGAAAGAACATTAATTTGGATTTAATTGCTTTTGCATATTGCTCCTAGATCATTTAGGTCATCCATTTAGATGATTTGCCAAACTTTGTCCGACATCCATTGCAGTGTTTACATTGCTGGATTAGCCAAAGAATTTGAAGGGCCCATAGTCTGAGAAGTAAAGCTGAAATGGGTATCCGATTTGGTGCCCATGGATAATGGGGGTGATCCCATGCCCCGTGTGCACCGCGTGATAAGTGTACGCACGCACGTCCATGCAAATCCTGTGCATGACCATTGTGGAGACATTGTGCCACGTGCAAGCCGCATGGGGCACACATGGATCCTGCGCACGTGTATTTGGGGATTGCTGCCTCTATCTGCATTTCCAGGTACCATTTTGGATGTCAAAATCGGTGCCTGAATACCGTTCAACCTCCCCACCCCAAAAATGGTACCCAAAAATGCCCCGGGATGAAATCGGGATCAAACAGGTATTTCCGTACACCAGTTTTTCAATATTCAGACATTTTGTCATGTTGGGTGTCTGACTGAAAACTGGTTCGGGTACTAAAAAGTACCAAAAATTTTTGGTTCTATTTCGGTACTGGAAATTTGATGGTTATACCTGCTTCTGTAGGCACCCATTTCAGCTCTTCTGAGATGTCCCACCAGTGTGAATGTCTTTCTCTAAAAGTGTTAAGATTTACTGGTCTTTGAGACCCTCCATTGTTTGCACTTTACGTCAATTGGCCTACTCATGTCATTTCAATATTATCAAAGAAGGCAGATTTAGGCTAAAAGAATTGCCAATTTAAATTCATCAGTTATTTTCTGAGTTTTTCTAACTTAAAACATATCATGTTAAGGGGTTCATATGCTCAGCAGACCCATGGTCCTACATGACTTTAATCCTACTGCCAGTGATTCTCAAATGTTTTGGACCTCTGTGTGTTTTCAGATGGACACAGCAGGGCTTCTCACACCTGGGCCTGTTCTGAGGATGCACCACTGTGTCTAGCCACTTGTAGCCACTTAAATGGACCTGGGTGGCCTACAGTGCACCCGTGTGGTGTCACATAAAAGTTGCGGGTGGATTGGCTGATATCTGGGTGTTGCCCACGGCACCCATCAGCTGAGAACAGGGCTGCAGTGTCCATCCGCCAAGCAAACAGACAGCAGCTCTGCCACAGGTCGGTGTCCCAGGTTTGGGTGAGCAGCTCCGCTGGCAGTGCTCTTGGATGTTCTGGGGCACAATGAGTGGGCCTGGAATGGAGTAGGGACAGCCTGAGCTGCCTGTACATCTAGCGGCCCACCTTTATATGACCAGGGTGCCCACGGCAGAGGGCGAGTAGATGTGGGGGCAGAGTAGATGTGGGGTTGCTGTCCATCTATAAACACCCAATGAATCACTGCTTTTAGAGCATCTCATAGACTACTATGCAGGTCCTGGTCCATTTGCTGTAGTTTGGGTCAGTTTTAGAGATGTTAAATTCATTTTCGTTATATTGATAATAATAACGACATTTTATGTTGCAGGGCCAGGCTGTTTGACTCTTGTTCTGTGTTAGCTCTTGCTGTGTCAGGCTGCATTTACAGAACTCTAGTGCTTGCACTAAAAATCTTCCCCAGCCCTCAGTGTTATACCTTATGTTTCCTTATACCCCTTATTTTACCTTTTCCCTTCCTCTGGCTGTCTCTCCCTGTACAAATATATAGATAGATATAGGTGTAGGTATATAGATTACAGATATAGATAATATAGAAAGAGATTAGATAGATATACCATATAGGTTTTTTTCCCTTTCTGTTTCCCCTGTCTGTCTCCCCCGTCCATATTGTATATAGATATATTAGTTGTATGTGTGTGTGTGATATTAGAAAATACTAGGCTTTTTATTATATATATATTAGCATTATAGGATAGATAGATACTTAGAACACATAGCAGATAGAAGTTTATTGATATAGATATTTAGATGGGAATATATTACATATAGTATAGGTTATTAGGTGTAAGTTTAGGTGAGACATACATATTAGTAGTTTTTGATACTGTCATTGTGCACTTATTACTACTGCATTTTAATGAGAAAGGGAGGAAGGAGTTCAACTTCTGAGAAGTCTTGGGCAGGTATCTTCCGGCACTTACGCCACTGGTGACAGCCCACAACAGAAATTATGCTGAACACAAAATCTTTGTTATCGCTCGAAATCGATACCGATAATTAAATTTCATTATTCATGATAATAAAAATGACAGTTTTTAATAACAAAAATGAAAAATGACATGGGTCCCTGGTGCACACCCCTAGTGAGTTTCACAGAACAGTTCCAGACCAACACTAGCCACAGACACCATTCACCTACACAACATTTTGGAAGCCCCTGGTCTACAGCTGAGAAATAATCTGCCATGAATTATTTCTGAAATGATGAGACTTCAAGATATGAACATTTCTGGAGAAACATCACATATTCCAATAGAATCCTGACAAAAATATCATTCAGACCCCTAGGCATCTTTCCATTGGCTGTATTGGAATTTTAGACTATAGTCTTACACTAACTTCAGACAGGCAGAAGCTCCGCCCTTCCTAGCTCCTACTAATCATTCCTATCCAGGATTATCCCCCACCTGTTATCTGTATACTCCCAATTTACTGTAACCAAGCCAAGAATGTGTACCTGGTTGGCCCCTGTGGTCGTCCGGGGGCATTCTCTTGGAAGTTCTGCACTGTCGACAATTCAGACAGACAGGAGGGCATTCTCTGGGACTGCACCATTGCTGTGCAATTCTCTCCTGGTGGATCTCCTTGCGTTCCAACAAAAGTGTAAGACCTGGCTCTTCCGCCAAAAAAATTAATTCCTAGTGCAAAACAAACAAAAAAAACCTGCCCAGTCCTACAAGCCCTTCCCATCCTCCCCTTCTTCCTTGCCAAATGCCTGGCTCTTCCACAGGGCTTGTTTGTTTGTTTTGCACTAGGAATTAATTTTTTTGGCGCACACTATGTTTTTGTATTGTTTTAATATCTATTTTAATGTTTTAACGTGTGTGTGTATATATATATATATATATAGTTATATATATATATAGTTATATATATATATAGTTATATAGTTATATTTTTAGTATTTTGTAAGCCGCCCTGAGTCACTTGATGTGAGAGGGGCAGGGTAGAAATACAAATATAAATAAATTAAAAAATTAAATTACTTGACAAAAGGAGATTGCCATATATTCAGCCAACATCCACAGCTCTCAATTAGCCAACGTCCAGTCTAAAGCCGAAATTTCTACACACAAAAATTGGCATACCTGGTACCTGGGCACCCAACAGACTACCCGAAATTGTGGTTATTACCCTCAGTTATCAAACGTGTTGCCCGTGTTACCTATTTCAACTCAAGTCATCTTTTGTGGGTCAGAGGAAAAACACAGAGCTTAGATTTCTTCTTTGGGCTCTACCTGCTTCCTTATATTCTCATCCAAGATGTTTCATTCCTCATCTTCCCTTTTGCTAAACCTGGGGTTTACCTAAAGGTTAAAAATTATGTGTCTAATTAACAGGCTCTAGCACTTCCCCTCCATTTGCGTTAATAGTGCATGAAAAGTGCTCCCAATGGCTTTGTGTTCAGCCAGAAGCTGTTCCCCCATTTTTTCAGTACAGACTGTGTTGCTTAATGAGGCCATAATCCGAACAGTGGCACTTTGGCTGATGGAACAGGGAAGGTGATAATGGTTCCTGGGTCGTCCTTCCTTCCTCAATTTTCTATTAGTAAAGCTAATGCTGTCCTGACAAGTTTGTTTTACTGATGGAGCTAGACCTTCAGTGGGATATGTTCAGAAATGAAGAGGGATTGGGGCAGACATCTCAGAGATGCAGCAGCAGCAATAATATGCAAAAGAAGTATTTTAAATGCAACCTTTTTCTTTCAGCCTCTGTTTCAAATTATCCTTAAGGGAGAGAGGGCTAAAAGTGGCTTGCTGATAAAAAAATGAATTGATCATGCTCAATCCACTTCCCAGGCAAAGTTTTTTATCTTGTTCCTTGTAGGGATGTGCGAACGCTGTTCGGATATTCAGAGTTCGGACCGAACTCGGTCTGTTCGGGCGACAGAATCGAAAATCTGAACTGAACTCAAAAATGACCGAACAGTTTGGTCATGTTCGGGTGAGTTTGGGGTGGGAAAAACATGACTGAAAGACCCATTTGGGTAAGAAAAACGTGACTGGAAGGGGGAGGCAGCTGAGGAGCAGACTTCCTGGCACCAGGGGTGGAGATCAGGGGTGGTCTCAGGGCCAAATTATACCGATACCAAAAAAACCCTTCGAATTTGGTATTGATATCAGTACCGATAGCGCTATTTCGAATGTTCGGCACTGTTCGGCTGAACCAAACTCCGCCAAACTGAACAACTGAACCCGAACTCGGTTTTCAAACTGAACGGATGAACAATCGAATAGCGTTCTGTTCGCACATCCCTTGTTCCTTGACTCTTGTTTGAAGGATTTTGCAAAAATAATCTGTTCAGTCATGTTGTGATTTTCTTAAGCCTAGGTGCTTAGACTTTGCCAGATGAGGGTCATACTGATGGCTTAGGAACATATAATCATAGAGCCAGAAGGCAACCTCAATGGTTGTCCAGCTTCACCTCCTTGCTCCAAAGCAGGATGCCTCATACCTACATCATCACAGATAAATGCTTATCCAGGAGGTTGCAAGAATGAATCTGAGGAATATCCTTGTTTTGAGCTGCGGTGGCATGTCAGCCATAATAAATAGGTGTTATACTAGGGATGAAATTTCATTGTCAACCAGATTCCGTTTCTGAGAAAATCCTTTCATTCTCTCCATTCCAGAAAAACGTGGAATGGATTAAAGTCTGTTTCGCTGGAATTGATCGAAAGTTTTTTGGTCTGATTTGCCCATCTGCTAATTGTTTGATTGAAATTCCAATTGGAATTTTGATTGCCGTTACAATTTTATGAGACCAAATGGCCAGTTCTAACCACCCCTATCTCATGCTGGGGCTATATAATTGGGGGGGGGGATGATATATGGACAATTTCTACCTTTCCCATTATCTTCACTAGAACTAAAGTGGGTACTTCAAAAAATGGGAAATCCCATCAAATCCAGGGCTGGGAAAAGAGTAAGTGTTCCCATTCTGAAGAGAAATACTGACTTTCGGGAGTGGTTGCGAGCATCCGTTGGTACGTGTCAGTTTCTAGTGATTCTGCACTTCCACCATTTTTTCAATCATTTTCATCACTTTCCAGGCTTTTCAAGCGCATTTTCATCTCCACAGCCCTCAATGGTCCATGCAGGGCACACACCTGCCCTGGCCCTGTAGCAGCCTCATTCAGCTTGTGAAAAATAATGAAAATGGCAAAAATATTGGGGAAGCCAGTACATTTCTGATCACGTGAACCTCGGCGAATGCCCTGCTTCTGACGGAAACCGCACTCATTGAGATTTCTCATATTAGGCTTAATTCAATCTACACTATCCAAGATAAAAATGGCAGTTTGGATGATAACAGATATCTGTTTACACTCGATCAGGTCTCCGTTTTGATTATTCTGTTTTGGTTTTCTGTCTTGATAGTTTGGTCATTTCAGTTGTGTTATTTCAGCAATATTTGCACTATTGCACATGCACTATTGCAGAAACTAAAGTGAGCAAAAAACCCAACAACAACCCCACAATAATTGAACCAAGAAATCAGAAACCTGAGAAAAACAAAACCGAATTCTCCCAAATTCAAATATGGGTTCTTGAAGGGCTACCCAAAATGTGAATAACAGCTGCAAATAATAAACTCTCTACCTTTTCAGCTGTAACCTTCACCAGTTTATAATCTAGGGTTGCATTTTCTGGTGCTCCTTAAAGATTGTTATCATTCAGAGGTTATTTATTAACCTTGTTTCTATTATGTTACCAGAGTCCAAGCCAGACCGTTTGGATTTTGGATCACTTAATTCCTCCTAAGCATTCAAATTCTGGATTCAGACAAGTGAGTCAGTGTTGCTTTCTGTTTACTACTTCTACGAGACAGGTTAGGGATTCCAATAAATCTGCAGAATGTTAGAAGTTTCTGTTAAATAGACCAGAATTTTATTGAGTGAGTAATCACCTCCTTTTATTGATGGAGTAATCACCTTATCCATGACTGATGCCTCCGGAGGGAGGTACTGTCTTCCCAAAATGCCACCCAGGACAAATTCATCTCACTTCTCTACAAGGCTCAGGGATCTTTCTAACCATATTTTGCTGAAGGATGTCATGTTTTCAAAGGATGAAATTTATGTTCCATGAAACACACATCATTGCGAAAATTAATAGATAAATGAACAAAGTGAAGCAGACCGTTAGGCCTGTTGTAATATCAAAGTAACTGGATTGTGGAATGAAGGCAGAAGCAAATGGGTAAACATAAGCACATTACAATGACATGAACTGTGGTTTGGAGTGTACGACTGTGGTTACTCAAGCAAAGTCAGTGAACCACCAGCGTATGATGTGATTCAGCAGGCAATGAAATAACATTTGTTGCATGCGTTTGTTGACTTAAATATTTCTCTTCATCTAGAGGTGAAATGAGCAGCAGAATAACTGCTCATATTTTATTTTTGGTTTTCCCCCTAGTTTTGAGCAAGTTGTAGTCACAACCCAAACAACATTCGTCAAAATGTTTGAACAAACCATTTTTGCAATCTTTGTTTGGTTCTTTTTCCCCCTGTCAGGATCCAGGCTTAAACCGGTGTCCTCGGGGCCCGGAATGTGATGGTGGGCACTTCCCCCATAGGGCCCAGCGATGGCACCGTTGGCCCTCCTCAGCTTCACTCCATGCCTCTGCCCCCTGCCTCCTGGTTGGCTTCTGGCCAGTATATAACGCCAACCAGTAGCCACAGGAAACTGGGTGAATTATCTTTCTCTACTTCCTGGTTCTCAGTTGGGTGTCTCTGTTGTTACCATCTGTGTCTCCACCTTATCTTTTCATGAACTTTGGACCAGCTCTGCACTCCTTGTGTATCTTTTGGGCCAGAGGGAGGCTGGCTCTTCTGATCTTTCTTCAAGAATTCAGTTCTTCAGATCCTGTCAGTGAGTCTGGCTGCTGGGGTACTGGGGCTCATTGTCTGCTTGGATGGGTGGGCATCTGCAGGATGTGCCCCCTTAACAATGGCTTGGTGAGCTCGCTAGTGACTACAGAGGGAGCCCACTCTGTCCAATGCCAGCCAGTCCTGACTTGTCCATTTCACCTTGTAGTGTCTATCCTAATCCCACCGCAGTCTGACTCCACCCATCCAGTCTTGTCTTGTCCACCTTGTCTAGCCCATTCATCAGCCTGCCTTGTCTGTCCGGCTCCCCTGTCTGTTAATCTCCCTGGTCTGTGTATTTGCTCCCCGATGTCTGGACCTGACCCTGCACCAACTGACTTGGACCCTGCACAGCAGAGGAGGAAGCCCAACTCTGGGCAACACCCAGAGGCAGGGCTGCCATCCATCAGCTCAACAGATGGCACACATCATGCTGTACAGCCCCACCCCCTCCCTGATTCCCCACAGTGATGGACCCGGCACATCTGAAGGATGGCTGGCTTCATCATGGACTGGGATCTGAGAGCGATCCCAGTCTGGGGTTCAGCGTGGCGGACCTCCGGACCTGTCACATCTGAAATTACCCTGAATAAATGAATGAATGAATGAATGAATGTCTGGTTTCTTTCTTGTGGGTGTCATAATTTTGTCTGCTGGGCTGGCTAGCTTTTGGTGGGATTTATTTCTCTACAAAGTTGCACACTGTTAGTTGGGTTGTGTGTGTTGTGTTATATTCTTATCTTCTTTCTTTTTTTACCAATGCTGTGGCTGCCTCATGGGACAGCAGAACCTAACTGTAAAGTGTAACTTCTACTGTTTTGCCAACTGACACTCTGAGTTGGCACCGAATAGTTCAGAGTTTCCGTGTTCCGAAGTTGCGAAGATTTCTGAGGTCTCGAATTTCTTTTCCAAATTCCAGAACTTCAGAAACAGCGCACCAGGCCGATTACCCGGAACTTCATAAATTGACCCAAGTACCCAGAAGTACTATCAAGAACAACTAGAGCTAAACTGACAAGTACTTCTTGGTACTCGAACCAAATTCTGAAGTTCCGAATAGTAGGACTGAGTAGCCGAAGGCACTTTGGCACTCTTTCCAAAGCTTTGTACTTCAGAAACCAAAGTCTGGGATGTTGGAAATTTTTGGAAACTTCAGAACTCTTTAGTGCCTGCTTGGTGCAGGTATTGCCATGTGCAGCAGCTGCAGCTATTTAATTGGGTAGTCAATCAGGATGTTCACAATGTGCACAACAGCTCATCCACCACATCCTCCTTCCCCCTCCCTCTTAATTGCCAGCCAGTCATGGTGCACAACAACACATGCAGCCCTTCCTCCCCCTGTGGTGCCTGCTAGCAGTATGAAGCTAGGGATGGGCGAACGCGGTTCAGAAGTTTGGAGTTCGAACTGAACTTGACCAGTTCAGTTGACCGAACTGAACTTCCAAACCAAATTTCCGAACTTGGCTCCGTTCACCCATCCCTAAAAGATAATATTCAATTTAGTTCAATGGGGTTTGATTTTCCGAACTTTGTTGAGAAGTTTGGAGTTCAGACCAAACTCGAATAGTTCGGTCAACCGAACTGAATTTCCGAACTCAGTTCTGTTCGCCCATCCCTAGATGAAACATAGAGTGAGAGAGACAGAACAGAAACCAGCACAAAAAACATCACCACCATGTAATTAAAGAACTAAAATGGTATGTGATCAGTAAGTTCTCCCACCCCCAAGCATGTCCCAAGAATGGTATGCATGCAAGGCTTGAAGCTTAGGGTGGGTGGGAGGGGGTTGGACAGGGGTGCCCCACCAAAGAAAGTCCAAAGACTACATTAGCCAGAAATTCAAACTGATCAAGTTTCAACAAGCTTTTTTGGGGGGGGGAGGGGGTCCGTGTGTGGTCCGATGGGTGCCACCAGCCAGACCAGCAGCCAAAACAACCACACAGGAAACCAGAAATCTCCCCCCCAAAAAGCCTCAATTGTGTGTGCCCAGCCCACCTATACAAGCAAGCCCCATCCACCCCGTCCCCCATACAATATTATTAACCAGAAAGAAACTAGAAAATATTTCCCCATTGCCCCGGCTGGTCACATCTTGGTAAAAGTTCTTGAACCCACAGCCAAAGGACTACCCAGAAAAGCAAGAGTGGGACAATCACTCTAGAATAAAACCCCACAAAAGTGCAACTGCATGCAGAAGAAATAATAATAATAAATAATTTTAAAAAAATAGTGTGTGTACCCACTGCATGACCCACCTCAGCAGTGAGTGCACCCACTGTAAAATCATTATTATGCCAACTAAGCAGTGCACAGAAAATACAGGCTACCCAGAGTGCGCCATTCACTCAAGAAGAATACAATAAAACAGTGCAACTGCATTGAGAAATCCCACCAAAAGCCATCCAGCCTGATAACACCCACAAGAAGGAAACCAGACACACACACACACACACATGGACATTAGGGATGGGCGAACGCAGTTCGGAAGTTCGGAGTTCAAACCGAACTTGACCAGTTCGGTAAACCGAACCGAACTCGATTTTTGAACCGAATTGAATTTCCGAACTCGGCTCTGTTCGCCCATCCCTAAAAGATAATATTCCATTCAGTTCAATGGGGTTTGAATTTCTGAACTTTGTTCGGAAGTTCGGAGTTCAGACCGAACTTGAATAGTTTGGTTGACCGAACCGAACTTCCAAACAGAACCAAATTTCTGAACTGAACTGAACCGAACCGAATTTCCCAACTTGGTTCTGTTCATCCATCCCTAATGGGCACCCTCTTTGCATGGCATTGGTACTGTGGCAAAGTGGTAACTTGAAAAGACCAGATTAGAACAGGCAAACCAGATTCCCAAAAGTAAACCAGTAAGAAAGCCAGACATTTACACCCCACACTGAAACCCTTTTAGCATGGCATTGGTTCTGTGGCACTGGTAACTTGATAAGACCAGGCAAGGGGAAGTGGAGCCAGACAGCGAGATCCTTCTGGCTTCATGGTGTCAAGTGCCAACCAAGCAACAGTCTGAACTAGAAGCAATGTGTCACCCAATTTTTTAAAACAATTTTTTTTTGTTAAACTGCATAGCATGGTAAAGGTAAAGATAACCCCATTCCCCAACATTGGCTCCATGGACAGGACAGACCAAACCAAATCATACCAGGCCATATCAGGCCAGTAGGGATGTGTGAACGCAGTTTGGAAGTTCGGAGTTCGGACCAAACTCGAATAGTTCAGTTGACCGAACCAAACTTTCGAACCAAACTCGAATTCGACCGACTGTTCAGTTGAATCTGAACCAGTTCAGAAGGCAAAAACCCCCGGTTTTGATTGTACAAACTTGGTTCGGAAGTTCAGAATTCGACCGAACTCAAATAATTCAGTTGACTGAACCGAACTTTTGAACCGAATTCGATTTTTGAACCAAACTGAACTGAATTTACTAACTCGGTTCTGTTTGCACATCCCTACAGGCCAGATACCCCCCCTCCCCCCCAGCACTGTAGCACACAACTAAATTCACCAAAGAGAATGGACAAAATGTCTGAAGTCTCTTTTATTTTACCCTGCCAGCCAACCAAAAGCTTGCCATCTGGCTTGGCCAGCCAATTAAAACTTGCCATCTAGCTTACCATCACTCAATTGTCCCCTCCCATACCCCCCTCCTACCAAATATGGCACTACGTTTCATTTCCAGAAGAAGCTCAACTGTCCCCCAGTCCCCCACGCGTGCAACAGTTTCTGAAGTTTTCCAAATAGCGGCCTTGGTCCTCTGAACTTCGGAATTCGGACTTTCTGAACTGAATACTGTAATCTTTGCCAACTTCTGAAGTTTTCTGAAGACTTCGTTTCAGCCCTAGGTACAATCCTAATTGTTATGTTTTATATATGTTCTTAGCTGCCCTGGGCCTTTAAAGGAAGGGTGGGTCACAAATTTATATAAATAAACCAATATAAATTGTAGGTGCAAATGTAGAGAGTTGTTAAATATTTGGCCCTCTGAGCACAATCTCTAGAAGTCTTATTGTAACCTCAAGGCATCGTATTTTACCTATGTTATTCTTCAGGTAGGTTAATAAGATTGATCTATGGGGCTCTCCATGTAGATGTTCCTACAACACTATGTAACCATTTGAAAATTGCAACATTCTCTCCCCCCCCCCCCCCAAAAAAAAAGTGGATGTTCTAAATACAGAATTAGGTAACTAGTTAGGTCCATAATAAATTTCCTAACCTAATGAAAAGTCATTACCTTTAAATAATGGACCACATCATGAATTTAATTATCTCAAGGCAAGTCATTGGGTGCTCCATGGAGACAAGGTCAATTATCTTCGTCAGGAAAGTCAGTATGAAGTGGATTATGAATAATTCAGACACAGAAATTAGCCATGAAAAAGTGCACCAGATGTAATGTGAGGAAAAAAATTCCAGTTCACCCTTCATGTATTTAAGATAATAGCCAAAGGGCAATTATGCCTCCTTAATTGTAACACTAGTTAGGTGACAAAGGAAAAGACAATTGTGTGCTCCAAGTCATATTGATTTACCTAACGGAAGAAAACATTAATTTTACCAGTATCTCATGAAAGAGAGGCATTATGGACTGAGAAAAGTTTTTTTTCTTCTTTCTGATAAGTCTAAATAGGATCCAATTATATGATTCTGTTCAATAAATAAATAAATAAATACTCCAGAATAAGGGGTTTGTAGATTATGGACAAAATGCCCCATACACCTTTCAGTAGGGGGGAATCTTCCCTCCAGCAGGGGGTAATGGGTTTGTTTTTTCATTGGCATCCATGGCAAAGAGGACCATGATCCTAGACCCTGTGCCTACAGCTCAGAATTCCAGCATTTTATTAGCTAGATCACTCGAATTGTAACTTTGTGCCACGGGGGTGATTTTGGAAAGAATTTGGCTGTGTAATCCTGGCAGGTCAGAATTCCCAGCTCTGACAGTTGCTGTGTCTATGTCGGTGCAAAATATGAATGTAATTTATATTAGAAATCAAAGAAAAAACCCTGCATGCCTCTCCGTTGTGTTGAAGGCAGCCACAAAGCCAGTTGTAGTTAGCATAGGTGTAACAGAGAATAGGATCTGTGGAACTAATTAAACCTTCCAGTTGGATTAGGTTAAAGTGATTTCTTTGAAGACACAAAAATTGATGAGCAGAGAATTCAAGTAACTTAAAATGTCACACAGTAGATCTCTTTCTCTAATCTAGCCTGAAAGAGAACCCAAACATTTCAACTTTCAGTTCTGTCCTTTGGCTTGGAAGACCACCTTTTGAAATCTCCAATGTATTTCTCAGAGTCTAGTATTTCACCAATCTGTGGCTATTTAGAATTAAGAGTAAAAAGATTATTTCAGTTGTGCTCCTTACGAACATGCTCTCTTGACATATGGCGACCTTAAATGTGAATTATAAACTCTATAAAGCTGCAAGTCTGGGGAATAACATGCTCTTTCAGCACATTGTGACTTCCCAGAGACAACAGTAACCTTAGCTTTCTGCCTTTGACTTTGCAATGAGAGGTAATGGCCAGAGGAAATCCCTCAGGGTTGCAGTTCCCCCCCCCCCCCTTTAGATGCCTTAGGAGAAGGTGGTTAATTTATGAGGCACCTTCGTTAAGTGTCTATGTTTTAATAGTGACATTTCATGGCTTTTGAGCTTACCTGCTTTATTTACTACCAAGCAAAGTTTCAGCAGAATTTTAGGAAGTGCTATAGAATTGTGAATGTAAAGAGTCATGGAGCCAACCCAATCTTTGCCGACGCACCCCTTCCCCTTCGGAGAATGAGACACAGAGACGTGATGTGGATTATAAATGGCCACACTCTTTAATCAAAAGATCAGTGAAGTTGGTGGGACTGCTTCTAAGCAATCACGGGTCCAGTATTTTATACCTAAAATTCTCAACATTATTAACCAACACAAGTATCTGGCCTGGATATGCCCTCCAATGCCAGTACTCCATTCAAATTCTAAACATCCCCTTCGAACAGCTCCCTGGCCAAGGCCGAAGGGGAAAACTTGCCTAAGCAGGCACGAGTAAGGAGGATGGTATCATTAAGATTGAGGGCCATGCTTGCCCTTACCCCCACTTGACACCTCTCCCAGGGGGAATGATCCTGCCGTTGCCATGCCCTGCTTATCAGCAGGTATCGCCCCCCCCCCATCTCTTAAGGAGATGACTCTTTCTTCTATGCTATATCTACCTAACAAGGAAACCTATTAACCATACTGGACCCCCGCAAGAGTGTGACATAATAAATCAAATATTTCAAAACAGTTACCCATTCTGCCAATTGTGCCCACTGTAATGTTTGCCAATCAGATAACCTTTAAACTATTTTAAATTCATCTTCCAATTAAATTATTTGTTGTCAAATTAAGTCAAATTAATATTGATTAATTATTTAAATTATTCCAATACTGCGAAGAAGGCAAAACAAAAAGGGGGCAACTTGGAAATTCAGGTGCCCACCCCCAAAATTCCTTCTTGGCCCCCTATTAGCAACGGGATAAACCCGCAGTATTAGAGGGACGGGTGGGTGGGTGCTGCTGCATGTGTTGATCAGGGCTGCAATGAGGTGAAATTGCTCGGGCAGCAACTGTTTCCTACCCCCTCCTATGAAAGGGGAGGAGCTGCCCCCGAGCCATCCAATCAGGTGGCCAGTACACGCTCACCTGATACCCGGGCCACCATTCAGCAGTGCCCGGGTCTAAAGCAACGGGGTTTCATGCCCCTGCATTTTTCCCGCCTCTTCTCCGGCGCGGGGAAAAGGGGGGGCGCGGCAATCTCCCCCCGCCGCGATTCGGGGGGCGGAGGGCCCTTCTCCTGTCAAATTCCATGTAACCTCTCGCATTAATGGTGTTCAGATTTGGGAGTTGCATATTATTTTAAAGCAGCAGTTGGGATCACTGTGAGAGTAGCCCACCCCTCAACCTTCCCCTAGTTCCCCATAGCCTTCATTGCAGTGCTTCCAATCAGAAATGTTGTTCTATGTTGCTCCCTTTCTTTGACCAATCTTCAACTGGATTGCATGTTAGTAAAGGAATCTGCTTACCAACCATTGAGTGACAAGGAAATACAAGGGAAAATGGAGTGCAAGAAATGTGGCATTCCATTGGTATTGCCTTTTTGGGATTTGAAATCACGGGTGACAAAGTGGTTAATAGGATCCCGGTAAGTTGAAAGTCAGTGAATTGAGAAACAAAATTTAGGTCAGGACATTACTGAGTACCAAGAGGTTCTTGATTTCACCAAGGTGGTATCAGGACCAGGATTTTGACAAGATTTCCCATTATGCCAAAATCTTGTTTTAGCCCTAATGATGAGCTGGTAAAAGTTGTGACTAAATATAAGAGGTGGGAAGGAAAGAGAAATGCCAGTGGGATCTGTATATGTGAGATTCTAAGCCTTCGAGAAATTTCCAAATTGCCATTTCTCAGAAAAATGAAAAACAGGCCTTTTATTCTTTGCTGCTGTTGACTTTTGCCCCAGAGGATGCCCGTGATCATTTTTGTTGCCTTCTCTGTACATTTTCTAGTTCTGCTATGTCTTTTTTGAGATGGGGCAACCAGAACTGCACACAATAATCGAGGTGCGGTTCCACCATTGATTTGTATAGAGGCATTATGCCATCCTCAGTTTTATTCTCTATCCCCTCCCGAATAATTCCTAACATTGTTTGCTTTTTTGACTGCTGCTGCACACTGCACTGTGGATTTCATTGTATTGTGTCCATCTTGTGTATTGTGTATTAATTAGGGATGTGCGAACAAGACGGAGTTCGGATGTTCGGACGTTCAGACGTTCAGATGTTTAAACTAAAAACTTAGTTTAGGTTCATGGGTTCAGTCCAGCGGAGTTTGGGCCCTCCCCAAATGTTCAGAATGTTCAGTCCCACCTGGAGGCTTGGGGCACTCCAGGGACCCCCAGGGGGCCCGTGGTGGCATGGCAGGCCAACTGAGACATAGCAGAAGCAGAGACCAGGAAGGCTTGGCACTTGGCACTCTGGGTTTCCCGGGTAGGTAGGGTCAGTGATTGGCCCCTGTGGGTGCCTGTGGCACCAGGGCCAGCCATCTGAGATCCAGCAGCAGCAGCAGCAGCAGCAGCAGCAGCAGCAGCAGCAGCAGAGGCCGGGAATGCTTGGGGCTTGGTGGCTGGAACCCAGAGTTGTCCAGGCATTGCAGTCTGGCAGACATCGGTGGATCTCAGATGGTCATCCATGCCCAACAGGAATCGGGCGGGCACCCTCAGGGGCCAAGCGCTGAGCCTAAGTTCTTCTGAAGAAAGGGAAGAATTTAAGAGTCCTCTTCTTTACCCTGCAAAGAGGCTGGATACACAACAGCATTTGGAAGTGCATACCCCAAGCCTAGTTCCAATAAAGGTTCTTTCTCTTGTGAGCTCCGAGAATGGTAGTCCTCTGGTTTAGTACTGGGAAAGCTGAAACACAGAGAGGTCAAAGGACTTCCAAACCAGGAATTAGAACTGGAACTGTGATCTCTTGACTCCTGTCCTGTCCTACAAATGAGAAATTCTGCTGCCCACCAAAAGACTGCTGAAAGCAGATGTTCTGCTGGGCTGCCCGTCTACCTGCAGGCCATGACAACACACACAAACCCACTTTGGGCACCAGCAGGCACTACTGTAGCCCTGTCACTCCTGCCATGATGGTGACTAGAACTGGAGAACCCAGCATAGAGTGAGCAGAACAGGAGGCCTGCCAGCCTTCAATGACCAGAAAAGTAGGGGTGCCAGCCACCAAACCCTGGCTGTGCCTCTGTCACTGTTTCACTGATGCCTGGCAGCCTGCAATGCCTGGCCAAATGGTGCCTGCCGGTGCCCAAAGAGGAGTTGCGCATGTTGTCATGGCCTGCAGGCAGATCCAGCATCAGCAGCAGAGACCAGGAAGGTTTGGGGATTGGTGTTTTGCACCCATAGGGGGTGGGGAATTGCAGGCTCGCATCGGTGGAGCAGCAGCAGAGGCCCAGTCCGGACTTGGTGGCTGGCACCCCTACTTGGCCAGGCATTGCAGATTGGCAGGCCTCAAGTTCTATGCTGGGTTCCCCATTTCTAGTTGCCATCACGGCAGGTGGTGACTGGTTCGCCATGTGAATCACCACCAGGCAAGGCTACTTCACCAATTTTCAGAAGAGTTGGTTGAGATCTGGCGAGTAGGATACCAGCCTGCAATGTCCAGCCCTGTATGGGTGCTAGCTACCACCAAGTCCAGCCCAGGTCTCTGCTGCGGCTCCACCGATGCCTAGCAGCCTGCAATGACTATTAATTTAGAAGGGTACCATCCTCAAGGGGAAGTAGTCTTAGAAACAGAACAGGTAAAGAAGTTGTGTCACAAAATATTCAGCATGAGGCCACTTCCCTTGATGCTTTGGCACATGGGAAGTGGTCATGCACAGTGCTGGGTAATACTGGTTTTGATCCTTCAGGATTATGTCCAGTTAAGATGGATCCTTTGCCTGCACCTCGAATCTCTCCCTCAATATTGGGGATGGAGGAATTTGATCTCCCCTCAAACCAATTGGGTTTTGCAACCACAGATTAAGTGGAGGAATGATAGGCAGGACCCCTAAGGAAGTCTTTTGTCTCTATAATTACTCCGAACATTTCGGGTCGGAAAACAAAATTAATGGATAATGATTTTTGTTGTTTCATTAGATCCTTTGACATTATTTTGTTCCAAGAAATGTGGCATGCGGGGCAATTGGACTTGGACGGGTATGTGTCCTTTGCTGTGGACGTTTCTCCATCTGAAGTGAAGGGTAGGCCTAGAGGGGGTTTGGGCTGCTTAATATCTTAAACTGACACACTGGCAGGCTTCCAGTTCTGCTCTCTCTATGCTGGATTCTCCAGTTCTAGTCACCATCATGACCAGGCGCTGCAGGCTGCCAGGCATCGGCGGAGCAGTGACAGACGCCCAGCCTGGGCTTGGTGGCTGGCACCCCTACTTGGCCAGCTGTTGGAGGCTGCCAGACATCGTCAGAGCAGCAGCAGAAGCCTGACCAGGGTTGGTGGCTGGCACCCCTACCTGTCTCAGTGTTGCAGGCTGCCAGGTATCGGCGGAGCAGCAACAGAGGACCGGACATGGCTTGTTGGCTGGCACCCCTATTTGGCAGGGTGTTGCAGGCTGCCAGGCATCGGTGGCAGCCTGACTTGTGCCAGGGAAACTTAAACTGGGGGGCCAGGAAGCCAATCAGGTGCCTAAACCCCATTTCCCCAACCACCGAGAAGGGCTGCCCATCGAGTGCAATCATTTTCCCCAACACGTGCATGGCTTTCAGTTGAAAGCCATGCCACCCTCCATGTCCTGCAGCTGCCAATCGACCTGGCAGCTGCCTCCACCCCAGCTCTCAATGATGTGGACAGACAGCACTCGATGCCTGGAATGTAGGCCCCAGAACCCTGATGGTGGGTCCTGGGGCTGGAGTGGCTGGCTGTTTATTGATGCAG
>QEPC01004060.1:2355953-2373120 GCA_003113815.1 Sphenodon punctatus | reverse complement strand
TATCTATCTATCTATCTATCTATCTATATCTACACTAAATCTAACTGCTATTAACTAGTCTAAATCCTATTGATCTAAATGGAATATCCTAATAATTAACTACAAAGGCCTTGTCCTACAAACACACTGTATCTCTATCTATCTCTTTAACTAAGCTAACTACTATTTATATCTATCTAGTAACTAGTATCTATCTAATAAGTATTGATCTATATATACAATATTACACAGGGGGAAACACAAAGAACACAGGGAGGGGTACAAAACTAAAATGAAAATCAATCTAATAATATTCCTACTCTAAATAAATCCAAAACTTGAATCAGGAATGTAATAAGAGGGAGAGGGAAAAGGATTCAATGGAGGGGGGAGGGAGGAAGGAAGATTGAACACAGGGAGGGGTAAAAACAAAAAATAACACCCACATCTATCTAATATAATCTAAATAAATGATAATATGGAGGTAAATGGGTTGCATGGTTGAAAAAGGAGGAGGATGGCAATGGATTAGGTATAGGAAGGAACAAAAATTGCTGGGAGAGAGGGATCCTTCTGAAACACCTGCTGTTCAGGAACAGTGACTAGCTCAGAAGGTGTTGAGAAGTGGGGATGCAATCAGTTTTGTTTCTTGCTGCGCCCGCCTCACCGTAAGCCCCATTGGCTCCATGCAGCCTAGCCCGTGGCCAATCGCAGACTGCGAAGCCAGTGGTCTGAGGCAAAAAGGGATGGTGATTGGGCAGGCTGGCTGCTACTCCAAGCCTCTACACCCCTGGTGCCTGGAAGTCTGCTCCTCAGCTGACTCCATCTCCCTGTCACGTTTTGCCTTCCAGTGACACATTTTTGCCACCCGAACTCACCTGAACGTGATCCAAACTGACTGAACTGTTAGGTCAATTAGAAGTTCGGAATCTAGGTCAGTTCGGGTTCGGATTCGGATTTGGGTTTGGTCGTCCTTACAGGCCGAGTTCGGGCCGAACTCCGAACTTCTGAACCATGTTCACCCATCCCTACCTCTGCTGGAGACCCTGGGGAGCCAGATTTGAAACCCTGATGCTGTATAAGGTTGTGACAATACTAGGCTAAGATGGACCATTAGTCTGACTCAATTAAGAAGCAACTTATATCCAGTCTCTCTCCTACTGAGCTTCAGCTCAATCTTTCCTGCCTCTGGGCTGGCCACTGCCATGCCGTTTCCCAGCTGCTTCCAATCAGGCATGATCCCAGCCCTCTGGCAACACCTGCAGCTTTTCACAGTTCTCTCTATTGACATAAGCTGTTTTAAAGCTCTGTTTTTAGCTCTGACCTGCAACATTCAGAATTCATCTTGATCATCTTTAACTGATGCAGTCCAGAAAGATCTGGATTAGTGCTGAAACCTGGTCTTCAATTTTCCTTGGAAAACACAGGTATTCAACTTGATTTTCCAAGTTCCACAGTTTCGAGGAATGGCCCCCGAAACTTTGGAACTTGGAAAATCTTCGGCTGAGTACTGGGAAGGGAGCTGGAGGTCTGTGCTAGGTCCTTGCTTCCTTTTCCCTGGCTCACACTGGCCATGGAGAGACTAGGTCAACAGGGGGAGGGAGGGGTGGGGACCTAGCAGGGGCTCAGGGGTGGGGTGGGGCCCAGCAGGGGCTGAGGGGTAGAGTACTCATCCTCTGGAGGGGCTCCGGTGATGCGTGGCTTCCTTATCCAGAAGGGTAAGGAAGATTTATACTTACCTGGCCTGATAAGTATAAAAAAGAGAGACAAAAGCTGAGCATGCTCAGAAGAGCATGCTCAGACCTTCCCTAGATGATGCTGGCAGCATCTGCCCTTCTGAGCATACAGTTTTTTATATTTCTTCAAAGAAGCAAATTTGCTTCTCATTTCAGCCCTAGTTGACTAGCCTTCACAACATCTTTTATATGAGTTTGACAGATTAATTGTAAATTGAGTGGGAAAAATGCTTCCATTGACTGCCAGCTAACTTCAGAGTGTCCCCTAGTTCTAGTATTTTGAGACCGAATAAATAATAGCTCTTTATCCACTTGCTCTACACTGTTCATGATTTTGTAAACTTTTGTCATGTTTCCCCTCAGTTAGGCCTGAAATGACAAATAATGGTGAATTCTGTTTACTCCAGAATTGCCTCCGCCCCCTCCCCCCCGGGGGCTGGGGGCATGCGGCTCTTTGCTGCACCCGCTACAAGTGAGACGGGACAGGAAGGGGTTAATGTTTCTCCCGCGGTGGGGGACTGAAGCCGGCCCCCAGAGCGGAGAAACAAGCCGTGCCCAAAGCAGGGAGCGCAGCCTAAGCTGCTAGGCGGCTCAGGCTCCCATTGGTTTAGACAGGCACGTGGCCCCCTGTCCAAGGGGCGGGGCCCACAAGCAGAGACGCTGCTGCCCTGACCTGATTCTGATTGTAATCTGTTAAATAAAGAGTGCGGCCATTTATCCCCAATACTGTGTCTTGTCTCCTTCGGTGCGTCAGCAAACAAGTTATTCACCTACATTTTGCTGTTTTGATAAACTTCTATCATATCCCCTCTCAGTCATCTCTAGAGGGCAGACACACATGCCCACCTCATCCTGCATATGTATATTTATAGACTCTAATGACCAAATCCAGTGGTAGAAAATAAAGAACAACAGGCAGCAGAGTAAAATGCTGCTAGAAAACTCATTGTTCACTGGATAAGAAAAAACATTTCAGAGCTGATTAAGTCGCTCCATAAAGAAGACAAGTTATTGTCATGCTGACCTTTAAAATTGGTCCTGCTGTGTCTCTGGGAGCTTGCCAAGTATGATATTCTATGAATTTTTTCTCATTTGTATTCTCTTGTTTTTTGGTTTTTTTCCCCTATCACATTGGCTTGTGGCCAGTTCATTTCATGGTGGTGCCTATACATACATTCTGCTACAGCTGCATTTTTGCAAACTGCTCAGTCTCTCAGGCCTCCGGAACTCCACAAAATGACAAATGATGCCCCACTGCTTTGGCCAACAGCGAGATAATTGGAAGTCAGGACAGCTGAGACAATGCTGTGCTATAGTTTGGATATGTCCTTAAGTTATAATTGACTGCATTGGTTCATTGTGGCACACTGTCCCCTTCCACCACTTACAACATTAACTGCTGACATTAATTGTAACGTTTGGAGAGCCAGAATTGCTCTGCGCTTGACAGCCATGTTGAATCAGCAATTATTTATTTACAGTTGCTCTTTAAAGTATTTTAACACATTAGGATATAAAGAAGTTTAATGAGCTGTATTAAAACCTCCAGTGACTCAGAGATAGCAAGAAGCAATGTGGTTAGCATTAGAGCTGAAAGAGTTTATTAATGAGGAGTATTTGCATTTTCGGGGAGTTTTTCAAATACCCGAACCCTATCCATGACTGATACAGGTATCCACATATCTGGATTTTAAGGTATTCTGTTTGGGGTTTTCAATTTTTTGGGTTCGTTATTTTGATTTTTTTGTTCCTTTTGGAATTTTGGTGGGTGATTTGAGGGAGGGGGGTTGCACATGTGAAATAGAGCAAATATTGTTGAAATACCAACATGCCTGAAATACCAAAATAACCAAACTGAAATACCCAAAGAACCTGAAAAGGAATATGCAAAACAGATACTCGATGGAGTGTAAATGGATATTGATTACCAAAACTCCTGTTTTCGGTTTGGGTTGTGTAGATTTGACAGGCTTACCAATTTTCTCAGTCAGTAATTTTAGCTCTAGTTAGGCTGTACAAGGGGAAATTAGTAGGATGTTGTAGCGGCAACTCCTTTTTCCATTCTGGTATTTCATTCCACCATTTTGGAATTGCCCATGACTTTCCGCAGCTTTTCCGCCAGCATTCCACCAATTCTGCCGGAATTCCGCTAATTTGGAAACTGTCAGAACAATCTTGGAAACTTTCAGAACAAGCATTGTTCCACTACTTTGCAGTGCCGGTGGAAATTGCAGAATGAAAGTAGCAGAATGGTGGAAGTAGTGAAATGAAAGTAGCAGAATGAATGTCTCTATCGCACTGTGCCGCTCATTGCAGAAGAGCTCTTTCCGTCGGAAAAAGTTACCACAATGGCTTTCCGTTTCAGCCCTAATTGGTACCCAGGTTTGTGACTTAGGGTGATAATACATATGACTGTGACATCATGTATATTTTGCATCATGTAACAATACATCATGTTACATCATGCATTATGTAACATGATGTTACATCATGCATCATCATGATCATGATCACGATCATCATCATGCATTATGTAACGAATGGGGTGTCTTCTGCACACCGCTAGTTATAGAAATTTCATAGCATGCCACTTTATTGACCATATTTTCTCATTATACTAGATACGATTGATGCCTGATGATAGTTACAGGCAGCAGATTTAATATAAAGAAAAGGAGGGGCTTAATCTCTGGAACTTCATTGCTGTGGTGAAAGGTTCCAAAAAGTTTCACGGAGAAAAGGTCCACCAATAACTATCAGACATATCCAGAATCATCGACATCACAGGTCCCCATGGCATATACAGAGAACCTGTGGTGGATGAAGCATGAAGGGCTGCGGTTGGAGCAACGGTGATGCCATTCTTGTACTGCAGTGGACCGATTGCAATATAGAGTCAATATGCCATGGCTGTGCAGACAGAAAAGAAGGATTTCTTTGCTGCCCTCTTAGCATACGTGAAGTCAAGTCTGGCAGAGCTTTTCCGGGTGGTGAGGGGGCTGGTCAGTCCGTCCTCCCTCCACCTGGAATCGGAACTATCAGGGGTTCGCTGTGACTTGTTTCAAGACTTTTTGAGGATAAAATCACTCAAATTCATCACGGTTTTGACAGTAAATGAGTCTGAGGTAATCGAAGCCCCATCCTATCCTGTTTTATGGGATCAATTATAGTGTGTATCATCCTCTGATGCGGAGAATATCCTTAGGGCTGTTTGGGCCACTTATTGTGAACTGGACCCATGTCCATCCTACCTGGTCAAGGCCAGTCGAGAGACGTTGGGGCCATTGCTGGTGGGGATAGTCAATGCCTCCTTTAGGGAGGCCAGCATGCCGAGCTTCCTCAAAGAGGTGGTGGTGTGGCCTCTGCTCAAAAAACCATCACTTGACATTGATGCCCTTGCCAGCTATCGGCCAGTCTCTAACCTTCCCTTTTTAGGGAAGGTTATTGAGTGGGTACTGACCTGTCAGCTCAGGGGCATCTGGACCAGATCAGTTTCCTTTGACCCCTTGCAGTCTGGTTTTCATCTGGGTTATGGCACTGAGACTGCACTTATGACCTTGGTCGACGACCGGTCCAGTGAGTTGGACCAGGGCTGTTGATGCTGTTAGACCTCTCAGCTGCATTTGATACCATTGACCAGGAGCTGTTGGTAACTCAGCTGCAGGACTGAGCCAGAGTGTTTGGTACCGTTCTTGAATGGTTCTGCTCTTTCCTGGCTGGGATGATTGTTCATCTTCTCCCTGGGACCTCATGTGTGAAGTCCTCAAAGGTGTGCCATTTTATTCCCTCTCCTGTTCAACGTATACATGCAGCCTTTGGGAGAGGTCATCAGAGGGTTTGTTGTAATTAATATGCTGATGGCACCCAAATGTACCTCTCTTTTTCAGCTCACTCAGGCCCGGCAGCCTCCGTGCTCACCTGATGTTTGTCATCTATCAGGGACTGAATGAGGGTGAGCCACCTGAAGTTGAATCCTGGCAAGACAGAGGTGATGTTTTTTAGGAGGTGGCAGGGGTGTGGTGACCCCCAAAATAGATGGGGTCCACCCTCCACTGATACCCCAGGTCCATAGTCTTGGGTTGCTCCTGGACCCATAGCTCCAGCTGGATGTCCAGCTGGCACTTTGGCAAAGGGCACATTTTGCCAAGTACATCTGGTGTGACGGCTTAAGCCGTAAGTCTCAGAAGCAGACCTGGCCACTACCATCCATGCTTTTATCACCTTGATATTAGATTACTGTAATGCACTCTATGTGGGGCTACCCCTGGTGATGGTTTGGAAACTGCAGCTAATACAGAATGTGGTGTCCCAGCTCTTTAGGGGGATGGGTCGTTGCGAACATGCTCCATTCTCTGTACTGGCTGCCAATAGTTTTCCGAGCCCAATTCAAGGTGTTGACATTGACCCTTAAAGCCCTAAAAAGTCTGGAACCCACCTATCTGCAGGATCGTCTCACTCCCCGGGTACTGGATCAACCCTCGAGGTTGGTCAGGGGCACCCTCCTTGGGGTTCCCAGGTTTTCCCAGGTGGTGACGATGAGGAGGGTGTTCTTGGTGGCCACACCAGAGCTGTGGAATTCCCTCCCAGTGGAGGTCCATCTGGCCCTGGACTTCTCCTCTTTCCGATGACCTGGCTGTTCCACCGGGCCTTTGGTGAGGGAGACGGGTAAGGGTGGGGGGTTGGGTGGATATGGGGTGTGTGTGTATTTTTGGTCATTGTTTTTTGGGGTTTTTTTTCTTTAGTTTTACTATTGGTTGTCTTAAATGTTTTTATGCTGTTGTATTTTAAAATGTTGTAAACTGCCCCGAGCTGCGAAGGCAGGAGGGGGCATCATAAAAAGCTAATAAATAAATGCATCTAATAAATATTGCTTAGGGGATGCAAATTTTGTTTACAAGAAACGGAGTGAATGGGAATGATACAGAACACCGGCATGTTGTGGCTGCCCTGTGGCTTGTGCACGTGTCACAGCTGTAATGGAGGTGTATGCAGGTTGCACACACACTTGCATGCTCACGTCATGTGCGGCACACATGCTCATCTGCAGGGCTTGGGATCAGCCCCACAACCGGGAATGGGCCACTCTCTATTAAGGTCCCATTCTGTGTTCTTTCCCTGAATCTTCTAGTACCAGCCACTGTCCAAGACAAAAATCATATCTATTTTCACTCTTTTGTGCTCCTGCACAGGAACTAGCTATAAATTAGGTTGAATTGGGGGGGAGGAAAGGGGGGGGAATTGTCACTGCCATTTTGGTTAAGGTTGGTGGCCATTTTGTGGATGCATGAAGCAGTCTGACAGCCATTTGCACGTGTGCAATTATTATTATTATTATTATTATTATTATATTTTATTTGCTGCTGTTGTATTTATTTTCTCAGGCAAGCATTCATTCTGGGCAAGAAATATTGCATATGTGCAAAATTGCCGCCAGTCTTTTTTGCGTATGCGCAAAGTGGCCACTGCCCTTAATCAAAACGGTGATGACAGTGGCCACAATCCTAGGACCTGTGGATCCCTGCGCGACACTGTGCAAAGGCAATGTGGATGCATGCGGATCATGCACGGCTGTGCGCGTGCACAGCTTCGCAAACCATGGGATCAGGGCCACCATTTCTGCTATTGCATAAGTCATTATATTTTTTAAAAATTATTCTCTCCCTGAGAACTTTTTGAAACAGTCCCAGTCCTTGATTTATCCAAGAGTAACTGAGAACTAGGATTTTGACGAAATTCTTGCTTTTGTGAGATCTTCTTTTCAGTCCTACTATAAACCTATTCCGTTTGCTCCTAGATCACATGAATTTTTCATTGCTACCACAAACTCTTGCGGTCTCCTCTTTATATACTGAGGGGAACGGCAGAGCCAGGCCTACGCAGTCTGGGAGAGTAAAAGTGAGTCATATCAATTTTCTTTTTAGGCAGAACTCATTATTGTCACCATGAACTTCTGCTTAAAAATCGCCATTAGAGCTCAGTGTCGTCCTGGGGAAATCTGCTGTTTACATTGCTTTTGCACTCAGTTGTAAAGTAATTTTGAGGTGTACCTTATATGCAAACCGCTAGTGCATGTGCATATTCCTATTAATAGTTCAGTGTACTATTAATACAGCTGATCAATAGAGTGTATTGCCTGATAATTATTTAGATTTGAGAAATATCCCTCTTTGCCATTTGGTCCTAAATATGAGAGGCAGAGGTTTAATTAGGCCAACTACTATTTGTTTCAGATTACAACCTACCCTATCCCAAGGGCTCAAGATGAAACTTCATTGTTCTTATAAACAACCCTATGAGAGAGGTAATTAGTATTCCCATTTTTCTGATGCAGAACCAAGGCCACCCATTAAGTTAATGGAAAAGACCTGATTTCCCAGCCCTATTTCCATCACCTTAGCCACTATGCAAAATTCATTCATTCATTCATTCATTCATTCATATATTTATAAGCTACCCTTCCCACAGAGGGTATTTTCAGACGTTACGATCCCACGCTCAACCACACTGAATACCCACATGATGAGCATGGGACCGTAACGTCTGATGGGGGAAACGGAAGTTCCCCCCCAGATGTTCACCCCCGTGAATCATGGGGGGGGAATCACATTCACCATGTGATCAGAGGTCCCGGAGGGACCAGCCCCGATTGCGTGGTGAATGCGATTCTCCCCCGTGACCATGGGGATCGTATCGTCTGGCCACCTACCACAGCCCGGAATTGGTGGCAGGATTCCGGGCCATGGTCATTGTGGGCGGGCGCTGCGGCCACATTGGCTGCGGCCCCTGCCTGTCTCCCAAGAGGGCGGGTGGTGACGGAGCGTGGGGAGGGCAGGGCCATTGGGCCGCACATTGTGCCCCGCAGCCCTGCCCCCTCCCCGATTCCCCACCGGGATCCACCGGCACATCTGTTGGACGTGCCGGTTTGATCCCAGCAGGGGATCAAAGGGTGATTCCGTGACAGGGCCAATACAGGCTCCGTCATGTCTGAAAATACCCAGAGGCTCAGGGCAGCTTACAATCCATAAAATAGTAAAATTAATGCAATAAAAATTCCCACCCTCCCCTCAACATTCCCACCATCCCCCACAATCCAACCAACCGGTATCGTCATCCTCCAAGTGCCTTTTCAAATAAAAATGTTCTGCACCGCCTCTGGAAGATGCTTAGGCTTGGGCCCAAGTGAACCTGAGGAAGGAAGTTCCACAAACTTGTGGGGAAAGGCAAGAATGCAAACTTTTAAACCATGCAGAGCTGAGTTAGGACTCTGTGTCCCTTTAGAGGGTTGCACACACTCACCAGAAGAAGTTGGTCCAATAAACGTATATTAACTTAACTACTTTGAGTCCCATCTCTCTTGGCAATGAGAGTCACCAGTACTTATCATCCATTGATAAAAATTAAAGTATGACCTTACTTGGAAGAGTGACGCTATCAACCTGACATTGTCTCAATGACTTGCTGATAAAGTAGGTGTTTTCTTACCACAAGACGTGCGGAATCAACTCAGGAACAGAACGTCAAGCTGTGCTCTTTCTGGTTCGTGATTCGCCCCCATTACTAACCACGGTTATGCCTTCCAGACTCTGTCCTTGGCCAATCAGTCTGCCAAATCCTGTCTATAGAAGATGTAAAGAATCCTAGAGATATTCGTGGAGATTTGCATATCTCCATAGGCCAATTTGCAAAAGACAAGCCCGTTTTACTTCACCAGTTGAGAATTACATTGTTTCCAAATTTGATATTGTGCTTCCATTTGGTCAACATAATTACTTATCAATGCCAGGAAACCTCAGTACAACCTGCATTGTCTTCCGGAATGTTGGCCAACAGAGCCAAGTTAATAATTCTGTCCAAGACAAAGGGAAATCCAGCTCCTTCTACAATAGGAAGGTTGGCTTTAAAGCTGCTGCAGGAAGTAAAACTACTAAAAATGTATTTTTGACATTAAGTCAGAAGCTCTGACTCTGAATGCAGAACTGCTGAGTAAGATGGTGCCATTTTTTAAGTCTCTTTTCAGAGGAGGTTTCAGAAAAGACTTTCCAGGAGATCATCTATCAGTAGTTCCTAATAACATTTTACTCAGAGAACTGACAAAATTGTTCTTAAAAAACTGTAGGCCACCAGGGGAAAAAACTCTAAATTAGAGCTGAAAAAGATAGTGCTCTTGCTACCCGTCACATTCTTTTTAGTAGTCAGGACAGGTGCCCAATTGGTACCCAAGCACCAAGTTGAGCACTCTGTTACTCAAAAATACTGGGCATTATGTTATTGTTTTACCATTTTACTAGCTGACAAAGTGGTAAATTGGCACAAGAATTGGGACAGAAAGTGAAAACATTGGCATGGAAAGTTGAAATACTGGTACCAGAAATTGGAATAGCAGTAGAAAAATTGGGAAAGCAGGTAGCCCATTGGGCACTAACTAAGTACTAATTAGTCCCCAATGTTACCTGGTTGGGTTGAGTACTCTAATTTTGATGTATATATCAATTTTCATGGAAACTTGCTTAAACTCTTCTCATGATCCACTTACCAGACACAAAAAGAATCAGGATATCACTTATGAGGCTAACTGGTGAAAGAAGGAATCAATTTCAGTTGGTGTTGTCCTACTTCATCTGATGAAGAGGATTACACTGTCGCCTATGAAAGCTCATGCCTCCTTTCAGCAGTTGGTCTCTAAGCTGCTATCCTACCTCTTCTGCTTATCTCCACATTAACTGAGCTTCTATCTCCAATCTAGCTGTCACCAACAGTGCTGTGAAGTCCAACCCTGACCTCAGAACCCTTATTGGTGAGGAATGGGTTAGACTCAAAATCTGCCTTTCCAACCATGCACACTCCATATATGGAACCAGAGCAGCCATTCCAGATGTGCGGGGGAGAGACAATTCCTGACATTCATTCTGGTTGCAACTTAGCAATGAATTGGATCATACCATTCCTCTTGGAGGATTTAACGTGAATTTTCCGAAAGGGCTGGAAAGATATGGCCCAAATTTTAGGTCATGTCAGATCTTCTTAGTTCATTCCCACCATGCCCCTTCCCCTCACATAGCTGTGTTTTATTTAGTTTTATTTATTTTTTATTTTATTCCAACATTTTTATACCGCTCCATCCTGCCCAAGGCAGCTCTGGGTGGTGAACAATATAAAATACAGTACAAATGATAAACCATGCATATAAAACAATAAATTAAATCCACAACAGATTTTTTGTACTGGCCTTGAGGCTGGGGATTCGTTGATGGTGGAGGTGTCAGTAGAACCCTTGTCATGGATGGATCATTACCTCCTGCAAGCACGTTTCCTGGTGCATGTCTGCCCCCGGAGGGGTGTAGAACCGGTTCGGATGATTTGCCTCTGGAGACTAATGGAACCTGAGTGGTTCCGGAAAGCTCTTGGGGAGTTACCATCTGATCTTTATGACCACATGCTCAGTGACCTCATGGCTTTATGAAATACCTGGCTGTTGGGGACCATCAACTGGATGGCGACGCCTCCTTAGGCCTCCATGGTTTACAGAGAGCCTGAGTTTGCTGAAGCAGGAAGTGCAGTGGTTGGAGCGACGCTGGCGCCGTTCATGTGCTGAAGCTGACAGATTACAAAATAGAGCCAGTTTACATGCCTATGCTGTAGTTGTACGGTCAGCAAAAAAGGAGGTTTTTGCTGCCTGTATAGCCTCTGCAAAATCTCATCCAGCAGAGCTTTTCCAGGTGGTGAGGGGCTTGATCGGTCCTCCCTCCCTCCACCATTGGTCTGACTCAGTTAGGCAGTTTAGTTTTAGTTTTTAGTTTTAAATTGTTCTAGTCCTCCTTAACTTTCTAGGAAATGCAATCCATCTTTATTTTTGTGGCTGGGTACTTGGCATCATGAAATGAATGCTACAAGAAGGGGGATTATTACCACAGCATGAAGAGATTTTAGCTAAATGCTGGATTACTGCATTTTTGTTAGTTTAATTTGACTCTATGCTTGCTTGTAATTGAGGCATTAGAACCAAAATCCATTTGAATGTTTGTAGTATTAGCAGGCAGCTATGTGGATATATTTTGTGCTAGCCCCTTGTACCTACAGAATATGAAATCTGGACCTATAAACCTAGGGCACTGCAATGTTTTAATTACTGAGGATTGTTTATTATTATTATTATTATTATTATTTAGTACTATCTCACCTTATCCCCGAGCTACATGAAAGCTCAGGGAGACTCACAGTATATTAGAAACAAAATATAAATAAGCCACACTCTGTGTGTGCATGTGTGTGTGTATATACACACATTTGGAGGAAATTGTTGGACTAGATGACCTTTAGTTGTACCTCCCTCCCACCATACGGTTCTTTGGTTCTAATTCTAACACCCAAGTAGTCAGATCTTCTACTGAGGTAAATAATTCTAGTTTCCTATTCTCCGATGGAACTGCATCAGTTGACACTGGCCCCTTGTCTCTCAAGAAACCGCTCTGTGGAATTTTTGATGGCTTCACTTAGAGTGGACATGTCCAATGTGAAACATTACCTGTTTGGAATCTGTTGCGGAGCCATTGCTTTTTAAGAAATATTTACTGTGGTGATAAAACTTCCTCTCTCTAATCCTTACGCCTTGCCTAATAAAAGCTGGATGTTGAATTTCTCTGTTGCAAACCAACTGGTTTATATCTTATTAGAAAGGGAATGATCCTTGACCCCTTCAATTATTTCTTCCCCAGTGTTCTTCAGAGATATAGAATTGCTTTTCTCAACATTAGCTCACAGGCCATTTCTGCTGTTGACTTACATCTTTCTTTCTCTAACCCCTGAATAAAACTTGGAGAGTGCGTTAGCATACACACATCCGTTGTTACCACATGGTTTCCTTGGTCTTTCATTTTGCATACCTCTGGCCTTCCCAACAAATGAAAGCAGTTGACAAGAATGTATGTTCTTTTAAGGTTCTCATCCCTCTTGTCTAGTGCTGAAACAAAGTTTTTGGAAAACTTCAGAAATCACAAGGGATTCTGAACTTGGGTTCAAAATTGGTGGTTTTTGAAGTTCCGAGGAGCAAGACCATTTCCCAGAAAACTGTGGAAGGGCTGGGCTGAAGTTGACCTAGCTTTCTGGAAATGAAACCTAGTGCCATATTTGGTAGGAGGGAGGTATGGGAGGGAACAGTTGAGTGATGGTAATCCAGATGACAAGTTTTGATTGGCTCGCACGCTGCAGCCTTGCCGGGGGGGCTTGGAATAAAAGTGGCTGCACACACAGCCATCTTCCATTCTCTGGGGAATTTGGCTGTGGGCTACACTTTTAATCTGTGAGTAATCAGCTTGGGGAGAGGGATGTATGGCATGCATGGCATGGTTCTTTGGCCTGACCATAGAGGAGGGGGGTTAATTGTTTCCACCATGCTATGCTTTTAAACAAACAAAAAACCTGGGTGACACACTGTTGTTGCCTGCTGCTTGGCACCATGGAGGCAGAGGGCTCTTTCTGCCTTGCTGTCAGGTGGGGGTGGGGAGATACACTCTACACACACCACTTGTGTGCCTTGGTCCTGGGGTCCCTTAGAGGCAATCGAAGACGTGGGGAAAATGCCCATCAGGATAGTGTGTGGGCCACAGGGTCTTTTACAAATGCCCTATCATCATAGGACGTGGTAACTCGAGGCAGGACAAGGCCCACATCGCTCACACTGCTCTTGCACGCCCGCACTAGGAGGGAGGGCTCCGAGAGTAGTAGCAGGGAAGAAGTGACGGGTAACAGGGAGACGGGTCCCAGGTTCACAAGAGGGGAGGCTGCTCATGGTGGAGGGGGTAGGAATCCGGCACCGGGGAAGAGAAGGTATTCCACACATACGCTATCCCAGCCATCCACACACCTGCTCACTCATTCTCACACTCGCTCTAAGATCCTGCAAGGGCACAAAAGAAGAGGGTATCAACAAGCAAATACACAATTCTAACACAGGCTACACAACACCACACAAGTCACTTAGCTTCTAGGTCGGTCAGTCTTGCTGCATTCACCAGCGCTGGGGAAACCCCAGCACCAGCAATTTAACCTGGAGACCCCGCCCCCTGCCACGCTGCTAGCCTTGTGGAGCGATGCAGGGAGTGTGGCCCCGCCTCATCAGTGCCTTTCCTGCCCGGGTCCCGCCAAACCGCCGGGGCCTCGGAGCTCTGAGGACACGCCCCCGTCTGGCCCCCGATGTCAGAGCATGAATCCGCCACCTGCACCCTGGGAGGGATCCTCCCCTTGGGCCCAGTAGTGGCAGATGACACTTGCTCCACTTCCCCTGGCCTGTCCTGTCCATATACTAGGGCCAATACTGGGAGTTGCCACCAGTGCCAAGTAATTAGGGGTGGGACACCGGGGAGAATACTGGGTACCGGATGTACCGGTATCGGATCTCCCAGGTACCGAATTTACCAGAATCGGCATACCGTATTTTTAACATTGGCCATGGTACTGGATTTTTTACATTGCTGCTATTGACTTCAATGGCTGCAATGTAAAAAATCCGGTACCGCAGCCAATGTTAAAAATATGGTATGCCGGTACAGGTAAATATTGGATTTATCGGATTAAGCAGATACACCCAAATAACGGCAATATCGGATCTCGGGAGAACTGATATTCCCACCCCTGCCAAGTATACTTAAAGTTTGGGTGGTGGTGTTGCTGCTGCTGCTGCTTACACTGTCTGTTGGCAAGTTGGCTGCACCCTAGAGACCAGAGAGGGATAACATTTGGTGTGGGTTTTTGTGGGCACTGTGACTGTACCTTGTGGGTTCCATTTTGCCAAGATGTGACTGGTCACTGGGGTATATGGGAGACAATTTACTTTCTTTTAGATTAAAATAATGTGTTGTGAAGAAAGGGGGCTTGACTTGCATAGGTGGGCACTGTGCAGGCACTGTGGGGGCTTTTGGGGGTGCAGGGGTGAATATCTGCTTGCTTTCTTCGGGGTGGTGTTATGTCTGCGGGGCTGGCTTTTTGGTTTGTTTGTTTGTTTGTTTATTTCTGTTCTTGCGGGTTTGTCTTATTGACCGATTGTCCCACTTTTGCCAACCTGATTTTCTGCATGCTGCTTGGTTGGCATAATGATTTCAAAGTGGATGCACTGCTGATGGTTGGCCATGCTGTGGGTACTGCTGGCTTTTTACAATTATTATTATTTCTGCCCTGTTTGGGTTTGTCTTCTTGAGTGATTGTCTCACTCTGTCTTGCTAGCCTATCTTAGGTGAAGAGCAGGCTGGGTTCAGATCTGGATATCCTAGCATAGATCAGTGCTTTTCCATTAAGTATATTGTAGATAAATATCTAAGCAAGAAGCTACGGATTTTCCTAGCCTTTGTTTACAGACATTTGCTGTGGGATAAGCTGAGAATTCTAGGCATGAATCCAGTTTTGATTAATCTTATTAAAGAATACTATAAAGATACTACAGCAAGAGGCAGATACGGAGCTTCCGGTGAACTTTCTGACTCCTTCCCCACATAAGGGGGGGCGTAAGACAAGGATGCGTTCTGGCACCTGTCTTGTTTAATTTGTACCTGAATGATTGATTTACGAAGCAACTTGGTAAAGAGGTACTGTCATGTGCCCGAGTTTCTGGGTAATAAGATACCTTGACTGCTATCTGCAGACGGTGCTGCCTTGATTTCCTTCTCTAAAATTGGCTTACAGCAAATATTGGGTGATTTACATGTATACTGTCAGCATAACAGACTGCTAGTTAATGTATCTAAGATGAAAATGATGGTGTTTGGCTCTAGGAAGTGAAACAAATGGTTTATGAATAACCAACCAATAGGGGTGGTCAAAAGCTTTTGTTACTTGGGCTTAACCTTCGCCAACACACTGAGTTGGGTGCCCCATGCCTGGAAGGTAGTCATTAAGGTGACCCAGACATCTGGTGGCATTTTGTCCTTTTATAATAAGTGCAAGAGGAAACCCTGGGCCAAAGCGTTAATTGCTTGCCGAACAAAGATTGAGGCCACACTGCTTTATGGGACTGAGATATGGAGCCTTGACGAGAAGGCGGTGTTGATTATAGAGAAAGCTCAGAGTGCTTTTTTCAGGAAGTAGCTATCGGCCCGTCAGGGAACTCCAACCCCATTGCTTAGGACTAAAACAGGCTCTATGGATATAGCAGTGCAGGCCAGATTATACCCTAAACATTATTGGATAAAGATTAGGAAATGTTTGCCCTTAAGATTTCCTAAACAAGCCCTGCTGGAGGCTGAATATTCTGGAGGCTCATATTTGGTGGTAATAAAGACACAACTTTTTTACTCAGGTCTGAGGGACATACGGGCCTCTAATGATCCACTCCCATTGCAGATGACAGGCATATCATTGATCTAAGGTTTAGCGACATAACCAAACAGGAGGATTTGACAGGAGTGAGAACAGCAATGTGTGCCCCACTCAATAGATACATCCAGGTTGAGTGGGGACAAGCTCCTTACTTACCAAATGTTAATTATTTTCAGCATAGGGAGGTGCTAACAAAGCTAACATCTAAGCAGATAGGCACATGGATAGGTGTACCATACCAGCAAAGACTGTGTCCCTGCCCCCTTGAGGAGGTTGAAGACCTGCAGCATTTTCTAAATACCTTGGCCAGATATACCTATGCAACCAGGACCTGTTCTAAGAAAGCTCAGAGTTAGGGTTCTGGCTGGTACTGGTGGTTCTTGGTATGATTAAGGCCCCGAGAATCTTAGCGACTGCTGATGGATCTATCAATGCTGGCTTTCTGATATACAAATAGTGAACCCTTGGACTAGGATTCCTGTTGAATATAAGATTAAGAATGTGGTAGCTGTGGATAATTATTTATTTATTTATTTATTTATTTTGTTATATTTATATGCCGCCCCCCATTCCTACGGCATCTCGGGACAGCTTCCAGCATAATATAAAACAATCTTTAAAACAATTTTTAAACATAAAACAAATTTAAAACACCCCCCACAAAAATTAACCGACCACCCCACCCTCCCCTCCGAAAGGCTGGTCGAACAGCCCAGTCTTACAAATACGTCGAAAGGCAAACAGGCCCGGAGCCAGGTGAGCCTCCTCCGGGAGGGTATTCCACAACCGCGGCCCAGCCACCGAGGACGTCCTCTCCATTGTGGCCCCTTGTCTTACACAGGGGACCTCCAGAAAGGCACCCCCGGTGGACCGAAGGGATCGCTCTGAGGCACGGAGGGCGAGGCGGTCCCCGAGATATGAGGGGCCCAGACCGTGCAGGGCTTTGTAAATCAATACTAACACCTTGAATCTGGCTCGGTACACAATAGGCAGCCAGTGTAGAGCGCGGAGCACCGGTGTTATGTGCTCACATCGTTCCGTCCCCGTTAGGAGACGGGCTGCTGCATTCTGCACTAGCTGCAGCCTCTGAACCAGAAACAAGGGAAGCCCCATGTAAAGCGCGTTGCAGTAGTCTAGCCTCGAGGTGA
>QEPC01004060.1:2336493-2355028 GCA_003113815.1 Sphenodon punctatus | reverse complement strand
CCCCAAGGTCTCCCTGGAGGCTTTCACCAACCAGGATGGGCAGGGATCTAATTCACAACTAGTGGCTCTGACAGACCCCAGGACATTCACTGCATCAGCCGGCATCACTTCCTGAAACTCATCCCAGAAAGATCGACCAGACGGTGCCTCCATAACCTCGTTCCCCTCTCTTACTGCTTCCAATCCGGTGTCAAAGTTACTCTGGATCGGAACGGTCTTGTCTGCAAAGTAGGTGGCAAACTCCTCACAGCGGGCCTGGGACAAGTCCCCGTCCAGACGGATGGAGGCTGGACTAACCTGCCCCACACCACCTGGAACAGCTCCACTGGATGCGACTTTGCAGACGCTATGAGGGCATCAAAGAACTCCTTTTTTGCTGTCCTCACAGCCTCAACATAAGACCGCAAGTGGATCCTATGGAGAAGTTGGTCAGATTGAGTGAGTCCGATGCCAGCATTGCTCTAGTCTCCTACCTACCTGCTTCATACACCACAGCCCCTCAGTAAACCAAGGGGCCCTGCAGTGATGAGACGGAGGGAGAAGGCGTCTCGGAGTCACCCTGTCGATGGCCTCCCCCAACAAGTTGTTCCAATGCTGGACAAGCTCATCTGCAGAGCGGCCGTCCGGGTCTAAGGTTAACTCCCTCAAAGCCTCCTGGAACCGCTGTGGTTCAATCAGCCTCCAAAGGCGGACCAACCCAACTGGTCCATTCCCCTTCTGGAGAAGGTGTGCTGAAAGGCTGGCCTGTAGGAAATAATGATCCATCCATGACAAGGGCATGACCCTCACATCCCCCACTAACGGATCACCCGCCTCAAGGCCAGAACAAAAGATCAGGTCGAGAGTATGACCCCCCCCCCATATGCGTCGGGCAGTTGACCACTTGGGACAAGTCCATGGTTGCCATGGCAGCCATGAACTCACGCTCCGCTCCTACAAGGCTGTCATAGGCATGGGCGTTGAAGTCCCCCAGGACCAAGGTCCTGGAGGAGTTCAGCACCACCTCCGAGGCCAGCTCTGATAGAGCAGCTAGGGATGCTGCCGGACAGGAAGGGGCCTGGTATACCAGCAGCACCCCAAGCTTTCTCCCAGTCAAATCAATCACCACATGGAGGGCTTCAATACCTGAAATCTCCTGAACTGGATATCTCCTAACTGGCCATCCCTCTCTAAAAATAATAGCTACACCTGCCCCCCGGCCCCCATGTGGGGCTGGTGCTGAACAGCATACCTGGCTGGAATGAGGTCCACTAAAGATGGTCCTGCCCCATCGTCCAGCCAGGTTTCTGTGATACATGCAAGGTCCGCTGCCCCATCCAAGATCAAATCTCGGATCACTGGGGCCTTATTTGCTATGGACCTTGCATTCAACAGCAGCAGTCCTTTACAGGTGGACCTTAGACCCTGATCCTCTCTCATCCTTGGTGGGGGGATGACTCTCTTAACCTTCACCGGGAAGCTCGGTCCCATGGGAGGACAAGTCACCCGTCCCCTTGCACCATACCATCCACACCCCATAACCACCCTTATAGCTGTCTCTTATACACATCTAGATGTGTATAAGAGACAGGCTCGGTCCCATGGGAGGACAAGTCACCCGTCCCCTCGAACCATACCATCTACGTCCCATAACCACCCTATAGCTGCTTGGCAGTTTGCCCTTCCTCCAGAGTTGCCCCCCTTCCCCTCCCCACTTCCCATATCCCCCCCATCCCTCCCTTTCCTTCCCCCTCCCTCCCTGTGCTCTCACCACAGGAGTTACCCCCGACCTCCCTAACCGAGCCACCCCAACCTCCCACCCCAGTCCCTGGAACTCCCCCTCTCACCGGGAGTCCCCTTGAGCCATAAATGGGGTCTCTCCCCCACAACCCCCTGATGAATAGTGTAAAGTTAACCTGGGGTTTTAACTTGACGTAAAATATGCTTGGTTTGAGTGGCTTAAGAGAATTAAGTGGTGATAAGACAGGTTCATTTTGAGTGGATATGGGATGGTAATGTAAGTTTGTTCAAGATATAGCCATCTTTTATAGTTATGTATAACTGATGTTTTTTGTGTATATTTGGCTGAGGCCATAAATAAATTACCTGCCTACCTACCTACCTACCTACCTACCTACCAGGGATGTGCATTTCGGTTTTGAAAATATAATTCCGAAGCCAAAATTTCCGATTTTGGAATTTGGAATTAATTCTAAATTCCAAAATAGAAAATTCAGTAATAATGCCTACATTTCGGAATTCAGAATTATTTTGGAATTGTCTGCAAAGGGACCCTGGGGCAGCCCGCATGAGATGTCAGAATCGGATTTTCCGATTTTGCAATACATCACAAGTGGATTTTTTGATGAATTTCAAAGTTCAAAATTCGGAAATTCACAAATTCTACAATTCTGAAATAATTATGGAATTCCAAAATATATAATGGGTCCCTCATGCACAGCCCTACTACCTACCTGTCTTGCTAGGCTGCTTTTGGGCACTGCTTGGTTGGCATAATGATTTTAAAGTGGGTGCACTTCAAAAAGAGTCCCAAAGTTCCAAGTTCCGGGGATTTCTGAGGTCCAGAGTTCCGAATTCTGAATTCCAGGTACTCGGACCGAGTTCCAAAGTTCAGCCAAGTACTCAGAGCAGGTACTCAGAACTTTGGAACTCGGTCTGAGTACCCAGAAGTACTATTTGTTACAGCCCTACTCCTGTCCATTCACTTCATGCATATATTGACCTACAAAGATGTAGCATCAAGCAAAAACCTTGCAGGCAATGAGGATCACGCCTGGATACAGAGAAAGGATAACAAATCCCCATGGGTCTAGAATTAGACTTCATTACATCAAAGTGTTCACGACAACAGGATTTATCACTATAAATGAATAATTTATTTAATGTGAGACTGTTATAAATGGGTGGGGTCATTATAAGTCTAGTTTGTTGTACTGAGGTTTGATTGTAGATAGAAGACTGTCAAGTGTTGCAACTTTTGGTAATCACTGCAATAATATATTTGCCATTCATTTCAAAATCAAGATATTATCAAGTCTGTTGTCACAATGGGTGATTTCAGACGTGACGAGATCACGCTGAACCACAGTGAACCACGCTCAACCCCCAAGCGGGGCCAAAGGCCCCTGAACGTCTGCACGGCGTGCGCCAGATGTTGGCCACGCTCAATTGCCACATGGGGTCAATTTGAACCACGCTTCCCGGGCTAGCCGGGGGAAGGTCCCGGGAAGCGTGGTCAAATGGACCGCGGGCCGTGGCCAACAAAAAGTAACGTCTGGCCGCGTGCCACGGCCCGGGATCCCCGGCGGGATCCCGGGCCGTGGCACGATCGGCCAGACGCGGCGGCCGCATTGGCCCCGCCGCCCGCCCGTCTCCTCGGAGGGCGGGCGGCGGGGTGCGTGGAGGGGGCGGGGCCGTGCGGCCGCACGTTGCGCCGCGCGGCCCCGGCCCCTCCCACTTTCCCCGCCGGGATCCCCCCGGCACGTCTGTTGGGCCGTGCAGGGGTGACCTCTGCGGGGAACGAAGACGTTGCTTTCGGTACGGGGCCAAAGGGCCCGTAACGTCTGAAAATACCCAATGGTGGCCAGAAAGGTCAATTTGTACATCAAGCACTTTGAGTTCTCTGTAGAGGTGAAAAATTATCTGCAAAAATGGGTATACTCAATGAACTTGCAGTACCCGAACCAAAACGGCATCGGGTCCTGATCAGTACCTGATTGTGGCCAGCTTCATTTGCCTCAGGGGAGTGTGCAGCAGGTTAGAGTGGGGTAATCCATTTCCCAGCTCCCAATAATCAAGGGTCTTGTACCCCTGATGAACCTAACTAGTAGCTCCTAATGGTTGTGGCTTCCAAAATTTAATACAATTCCTTTTGGAAGCCAATTATACCACTAGTTTGCAAGACATCCTCTGGCAATAAGTTCCACAGATTGTTTGTATTTTGGGTGAAAAAGAACTTCCCTTTAATTGTTTTAAATCTGCTGTCTGTTTAAGCGGCTGTTGAACACAGAAAGCAAAGGTCTTGTTTTCTTTCACTACTGGCCAACCTTCTTTAGATTGTCTGTCATCTCTCTAGCCATGATAAGTCCACAACTCTATGGTGTGGACTCCGCAGGAGTTTCTGGCTCCGTAAACCAAGTGCAGGCAGGGCTGGACATGGGGAATGCAGGACTGGCCACCCCCAGGGCATGATGGGAGGTGGCCAGCCATGGGCCCATCTGAGGACACCCAATGGCAAAATTATTTTCTTTTCTTTTCTTTTGAAAACCTATCATTTTTTCTTTTTTGGTGGAAAGATAAAACATTTGTAAGCCTGATGTAATTTTGAAGGGTGTTGTCAAAGATCTCTGACAGAATTTCCTTTGATTGTTTTCTCTAGATTTAAGAGCTGATTTTTTAAAAATAAATCTCCATTTCTCTTTCAATACATCTTCTTCAGTCATTAAAAGACAGTATAAATTTAGTTTATTCTGCCTTTATTGGTCAATATATTTTCTGTGTGTATGTGCACATATCGATTTACACACACACGCGTATACAACTCACTTAGGTCCCTCTTTATAGTGGGTATCAATATTTCTAAGAAAGAAAGGCTGCTAGTACAACATTGTTTTAATATAATGCGTTCCCAATATTTCAAGCGACAGCACACAATACAATAACTTCCCATGTCACTGGAAAAGACCTTTAATTGACTTGTTCCTGTTGACAGAATAGAGTTGAGCAGCCCAGGAGTTGAATGCTGGATCCAGTTTATCTCATTATATTTCCATCATTGGGTTTTGCTTGTAATAGCAACAAAGGTCTCCTTGGGGAAATGATATAAACAAATCTTGACAAATACTCTCTAAATATAAGACGACAACGAGTTTATGGCTCCAGTTTAATTCTAACAGCTCAACCTTAAAAGCTGAAGGCAAAATTATGCTCTCACATCTGATGATGAAAATCCAGAGTGATTCCATGCTAGTCACTCCAGATTTTTTTATGCCCCTGTAACAATTTGGCCAAAAAATATTACATGATGCATATTTTGGGAAAATAATTTTTTTGAATTGTTAGAGGCATAGAATTATTGTAAAAGACTGAAGGGTCTGATTTAAAGGTCACTGAAAGCAATGGAATGATTCCCATGAGCTACAGCAGACCTTGGGTCTGGTCCTAACTAGAGCTGAAACAAGTATCCACAAAAATGGGTTTACCTGACAAATTTCGGGTACCTAAATTGACCCAACAACATTGGGTACTTATGGGTACCCGATTGGAGTACCCAATGTCCCGGAATGTCACCTTCCATCCCAATTTAATTTTTTTCATACTGATTTTTTTGTTTTCCATCCCAATATACTGACCAGTAATCAGAAAATTAGTGGTAGAGGAATTTGTTTGGGTATCTGGGTACCCAGGTAGCCTATCAAGTAGTCAGTGCGGTACTCTAACATAAGGGCATTCCCATGGGTACTGAATTAAAGTACTAATTCCAGCTCTTGTTCTATCACATCTATAGGTTTGAAGATAACCAGGGATTCTTTTCACAGAAAGAAAATTGCAATGTGTTTGCCAATATTTGTACCTCCAGTTATATATCTTCTGTATCCTGAGAGGAACACATGGAAATTGGACAACGGTGGGGAGAGGGGAGGAGAAACCGGGTCTGGCAGGCCCACTTGAGCTCTCTGCAACTGGTTGGGTTAGGGACCTTCTATCCAGGCCATTCAATCTCCCAACCCTATGCCCACAGTCTCTTGTTTTCCTCTCCCCAGCATGCCCCTCCAGCGTTGATCCGGCCCATACACGTGGGGCAGCCAGGGGAGATGTGGTCGATGAGCCAGTTGTTCCCCACCCCAATGGACCATTGATCTAACCCAGTAAGACAATTCTCATTGATTTCAATTCTTCTTTTGTGCCATTAGAGGCACTTACCTCTCAGTAGAACTAAAATGATTACCTGGGGAAATGGGTATACCCGTCAAATTTTTAGTACCCAAATCAGACAAAATATTAGCCAAATCTGGTTTTGATCATGTGTCCGAAATGTCAACAACAGGCAAATCAAAATACTGATTTCAGAAATTTTGTGGGTTTTATTTTGATTTTGGGGGAGTAATTTGAGGGACTTGAAAAAACAGGAACTGAAATTTTGGTTCTTTTGAGTACTCGGACAGTATTTTGGCACCAATTCAGATACCCCAAACAGTACCCCAAAATGTGGGTATTTCCTGGGGGTACCAAATCAGTTCTACCTCTGAGGCTAGCATAAATCAGAGAGCCTTTGAGGTTGTGGGCAGTGAGAAAACAAATACCGTATTGTTACTAGTGCCTATGCTTTCAGGAAAATGTAAAATGCCTAGTCATCTGGAAGATTTGTTTGACTCTCCCAAAGTAGGGGCGTGGTGTGGGGCTTTCATCCAAACTGTTAAAAATTGGCAGAAATTTAATCTCTGTTGCTGCTCGGGCTTTACTTGTTTTTCTGCCATTTACTGGCTCTCTTCAACAGCTCAACTCTCCTTTCATAGCTCCAGGATTGTCTGTAATAAAAATCCTAATGTGTCTATTATGAATGAATTTTCTGTCTTGTATAACCAGAGGGGGGGGGAAATGTATTGAATGTAAAGTGCTTATTTGTGCAATACGTTTCCCTCTGTTCTTTTGGAGTAAATAAATGTGTTAGAGGGAATAATATAATCACTGAACAAGGGAGAAGCAATACTTTACAATGAGTGGACTTTTATTCATGGAAATTCAAAACAGAATTCTTTCTCTCCACGAGCACAATTGCCTCGTGGGACCAAATTCATCCCTTGGTTTATACCGTCCATCTTGGTAGCTTTTTTGCAGAAAAGACTTTTTTCATTTTTTTATTCCCCCCTGCCCTTCACTGGGGGTAAATAAAACGAGAGCAGGTGGGCATTCAGTAGTTCTTCACTGCCTGTTTATTAGGTGTTATCCCACACCCTCCACATGGTCAACACCCACCGCCTATTCATGACGTAGACTAGTGACATTGCGGGCCCATGGGGCTGTTGAATCCAGGCTAATGTGCACCATCTGGCTTCATCCCGGCAATTACGTTGCATGCAGTCTCGCATTCACACAACAGCATAGAGTCAAGGGCAAAAGCTTAGGACATCTGAGGAGCAACCACTTCTTGGTGGTGGAGGGGGAGGGGGGCGGAGCACAGCAGGGGAAGAATGCCTGTCCAACTGTGAGGTTTGTTGCACAAAAAAACTGTGATTGGAGGCTGAGTGGGGGTTGCACGGGCCAAATACCGTCTCCCGCAGGTTATCATCTCATTTGAAAACACCCTCCATAGTAAAGTGGACGGTGAAGGAGTGATAGGAATTCAGCTGATAGGCAATAGCAGTACTGATGATTTGGAAGAAGCCTCAAGGGTGACCTAGTCCAACCAGTGGCATAGCCAGGCTGTGGTGGTCCTGGGCTTGTGTCCCAATTATGCCCCTTCCAGGGGAAAGAGGGCGGAGTTTTCCTAAGCAGCAGCCCTGCCATGATCGCTTCTAGCCGTGGCTTCCATTTGCAAAAGTTGTAGTGCCATCCAGACTCTCATTAATGTCCCCTGAAGTGTCGGCAGTCCCGGCAGAAAGGAAACTTTAAGATCATTTCCTTCCCACTCTGCAAACTCCCTTCTTGGCAAGGCGTCTTTGTAGTGTCAATGGAGGTAGAACATCGGCCCTCCCCATCCCACTCTGAAAATTTCCTAGCAGTGCACAGGCCACTTTAAAAGGGTGCCCCCTAGAGAGTGCACCCAAGATCAAAGGAACCTCCTCACTGCAGGTTCAAGGTGTTGGTGTTTATTTACAGGGCCCTTCACGGTCTGGGCCCCTTGTGTCTCGGGGACTGCCTCGCCCTCCGCGCCTCAGAGCAATCCCTTCGGTCCACTGGGGGCACCTTTCTGGAGGTCCCCCGTGTAAGACAGGGGGCCCACAATGGAGAGGGCGTTCTCGGTGGCTGGACCATGGTTGTGGAGCTCCCTCCTGGAGGAGGCTCACCTGGCCCCCGGCCTGTTGGCCTTTCGGCGTGTCTGTGGGACCTGGCTGTTTGCCCAGGCCTTTGGAGGGGAGGGTGGTGGGGTGGGTTAATTTTTGTGGGGGGTGTTTTAAATCTGTTTTAACGATGCTATTGTAGATTTTTTATGTTTAAAAATTGTTTTGTACTGTTGGAAGCTGCCCCAAGATGCCGTGGGCTTGGGGGGGCGGCATATAAATATAATGAAAAGGGGGGGGGGAAATGAAATGGCATCTACGTCCCCAGCGCCTTTCTTGGTGCTGGGGCTGGCATACAGCAGCAGGATTGTGTGGGCACATTTGGTTTGGCCAGAGCAGAGCACCCATGCACCAGCAGACAGCAGCGGCGGGATTACCAGACCAGTGGTGCACATCAGCCATGGTTGCCAGGGTAGGGAGACAGGAAGACTGAGGCAGGGTTCAAGCTTTGCAACCTCGGTGGGTGGGCAGGCAGTGTGGCATGAGCAGAAGGCAGGCATACTGAGTCAGGGTTCAAGCTTTGCACCCTGGGCGGTTGGGCAGGCAGCGTGGCATGAGCAGAAGGCAGGCATACTGAGACAGGGAGGGTTCAAGCTTTGCAACCTGGGTGGGCGGGCAGGCAGCATGGCATGAGCAGAAGGCAGGCAGGCTGAAGCAGGGTTCAAGCTTTGCAACCTGGGAAGGCGGGCAGGCAGTGTGGCATGAGCAGAAGGCAGGCAGACTGAGGCAGGGTTCAAGCTTTGCAACTTGGGCGGGCAGGCAAGCAGCGTGGCATGAGCAGAAGGCAGGCGGACTGAGGCAGGGTTCAAGCTTTGCAACCTGGGCGGGCGGGCAAGCAGCGTGGCATGAGCAGAAGGCAGGCAGATTGAGGCAGGGTTCAAACTTTGCAACCTGAGTGGGTGGGCAAGCAGCGTGGCATGAGCAGAAGGCAGGCAGACTGAGGCAGGGTTCAAACTTTGCAACCTGGGCGGGTGGGCAGGCAGGTGCATTTCACCCATCAGGTTATCTGCGGGTTATCTGGTTGCCATTATGGAGCTATGGAGGAATTTGGAATGAGCATCCCAAGTTTAAATGGGTCATTTTTTCGCCTCCTTCACAGTGGAGAGTAGGCTAAATAGGTGAATTATTGATTTGGTTTTAGGATAATTGTTGATGTGGAGTATCTTATTCGAACACAGGTTAAATAGGGCAATGTGGTTTATTATGATAAATGGTTAAATTTGAATTCAAATTTAAGTATGCTTGAACATTGAAGTATGGGTAAACATTGTTGCACTCGGCAGGGGTCCAGTATGTGAAAGTCGATAAATAGGTAGGGCATAGGTAATTTGTAGTCATCTCCTTAAGAGATGGGGACGTGATACCCAGATAATGTCAGGCGCAGCATGTCTGGGGTTGCGTCCCTGGGAGTGGACGGTGGCTCAGGGTGCAATGATGGGCATAGTCCTTGGCCTCGCTACCGCATTAACTCCTTACTTGGAAATAGGGTGGGGTGCTAAACGTCACCCTCCCCGGTTCAGCCACGGCTAGTGCCTGTCGAGGGGGCTGTTTAAGTGATGTTGATAGGAGCTGACACTGGAAGGCACATCCAGGTCAGCACAAGTTAATAAAAGTTGAATTAGCTAGCATACTGGACCCAAATTGCTCGGGGCAATTTCCCACCGGCCTCAAGTTATTGTTAATAAAAAGTGCGGCCTGATTTGAACCCAAAGATATGGCTCCGTGTCTGATTATGGGGGGTTGGGGTGCATCGACAAAGAAGAGGAAAGTTAAACTAAGGGGATCCAGCAGTGGGTCCTCTAAATGTACCTGAAGAATAAAATTTAAAAGAATGAAATCTTTAGGAGCTTTTTAATGGTGAGGAGGGAGGAGTTGATCTGGCCGTCCAGAGGGAGTGATTTCCACACTGAGGGACCTGTCACAGCAATGGTCTGTACCCAGAAACATCCCATGGAGTCCGTTGCTTGTTGGAGCTGTCTTTAATGAGTGAATCATTACAGGTTGCCACCATCCTGAATGTCAAGTGTGTTCCAAAGTCATTGGCTGAATCAGGGCCTAGATAATAATTGGACTAATTTCCCCGGTCTTGCGGTTGATTTCTATGGGACTCTGTACAAAATGAAATATTTCATTTTTCGGTGGCAGATCCGGGTGCTGTAATAGATACTAGAAAAGATATATTGGATCGTATAAGTCCATTCCCCCGTCCAGAGCAAGATTGTTCCCTCCAGTATATTTGTGAGTGCTTTATTTAGTCTAGTTTTAAATGACTCAAGCTTTGGAGTTTCTGCCACTTTGGAATACTGTCATAAATTTTCAGGGTCCTTGGCTGGTTTTGTTCAATAAGAGAGATATAGTAAAAGACTGAGATGACGTTAGAAAAATGTTCCCTCTTAATACGCGTGGATGGTTGTATATTATGCCATGATGCTCCAGCTTAATGATCTCATAACGAAGCAATAATACATAGATTGACTTGGATTAATGGCAATTATTATTTGGCAATAACCTGGATGTTGTACATTTTATCTAAATATATATATAATTTTTCAGAATCATCACTTTTTAAATCAGCCAGAGAGCTTGTATAATGCCTGGTACAGCTGTCAGTCAAATTATTCTATTACTAAGCAAATAGTCCTCTTTTGGGTTTACCAAGTTGTTTCTGGGCAGCAAGGTGTGTAGAAGGGGAATGGAAACAAGTGGTTTGCTCAGGAGTGTCACTTGTTGTGGGGGTGACGATTCAGGGTGTTACTTGTTGTTGTGGGGAGGGAGGGCTCACTGGCTTGGGGATTCACCATTTCTCCCTGGTTTATCTGGTCTCCCCTGGACTGGGGCTGACTTCAGTCTTGGGGACTACAGTTCTGAGACAGCAGCGCTCCCTGCAGGTGGGGCGGGCTCACTACAGGCTTCCGAAGCAGGCATCGAAGCGGAGAGTCAGAGAACAGCTGGATATGTGCAGGAGTTTGGGGTGCCTAGCTTGAGACCTCAGATACCATGTTTTTCAGGAAATTTTGGTTTCACTCAGAACCTGAATACACAGCCCTATTATATGTAGTTTTGAATATGAAACCCTCACAAAAATAATCTTTTTTGCATTTATTTGTGTTTTATTTAAAACCCAAATGCACAGCCCTATCAAGAACTATTTCTTTCAGCTGCATATTGCTAAGCCCTGATATAATGAACTCCTTCTTGGGTCCTTTGGGGGGCTCATTAAACTGTACACAGAAAATTCCCAAAGTGAATAATCGCAAGTTGTGAGACTGCATCTTCATATGATCTTAAATTCTGTTTCTGTAATGAGCACCACTGGGTATTGGTCAGGGCCCACATCTCCTAACTGATGGTGTCAGGAGAATGATGATTCTCTTGTTAGTCTCATGTTTAGCCAAGCGTTTACATTTGGAAAGTCTAAGGTCAGAGCCGGAAACAAATCAAAGTTCAGCTTTGCAGAGTTCAATTCAAACTCGTCTTAATTAGGCCCTTCCTCTCTGTAATTACCCTTCATTCCTATTTAAATTTTAGTGCCTCTTGTCTCACATAATTAGGAATAACTATTACTAATACTTTTAGGGGGAGCAAAGAATAGATGAAATCCCAAATAATCATCTATAATGATATAATAATCAATAATGATATTATTATTTTAAATATATTGTTGTGAGTTGCCCTGAAGTGTCTGGGGCATGAAGGAGGCAGAATATTAAATATAAATAAATAAATAATCGGCAGTTTATTTGTTTTTCCTGAGCCCTAATATCAAACAGCCTGATGCTCAGTGTTGCATATTTGTAAGCGATTACATTTCTTGAGTTGATAGCTGATATCTATCAGATTACGAGTTTTAAAAGTAACGAAATCTAGTTTTAATTTAAAACTTACTGACCTTGGAGCTCTGATGTAGAAAAGATGGAGACAATGTTAGTTGTAGACAACAGTGCAAACAAACCTTTTTATTGGGCCAACTTTTGTTGGAGAAAGTATACCATCTTTTGGGTACCACGGGTAAAGTAAATACACCTCCATGTCAAATTAGGGGATCATCACATGAAGACACTTGATGTGGGTTCATTGAGGTGCATGGGGCAGTATTTATTGGTTATTTTTCATCTATAGGGAATGATTTGGTTTCTTCCAACTTCCATGGTATGCAAGAGGTTTTCTTTTTTGTGATTTTTGTCAACTTCAACAGGGGCTGAATCCAATTAGAGTGGAAACAAATAGCCCATTTGCTACCTGTGCATAATACCCACAATTCTGAGTACTATATTGGGTGCTCGATGGTCAACCCAAGTAGCAGTTTGGCACTCAATTGCCCACAAAATACCAAGTATGGTTGTTGCCAAGTTTCTGTTTTACCATTTTAGCAATCAGTATCTGTTGGTAAAACAGTACAACAATAAAGGAATTGAGATGTAAAGTTGAAAAATCTGTACTGGGAGGTCAGAAAACCAGTACTGGAATTTGGAAAATAAGGACAATAATGGTAAATTTTACATTGGGTAGCCTATTGAGGATTATGCAGGTACTGATTAGTACCCAATGCTACTGGGCCAGGTTGAGTACCGCAATTTTGACATGAATACCCACTTTTGTCGGTATTCATTAGAGGTTTAGATCCAATTAGGTTAAATACAATAGTTGGGAACTTGTGCATCAGACTGGCCATTTCAGTAATGATCATGTATACAATCCATAATTTAAAAAATATTAACCTGAGAAATCCTTATCTGCAGTATTATGACCATAGGTATCTGTAATGGCCAAAACCTTATCTTTGATCCATTTGTACAATAGTGCACACCATGAGGGGGAAATAATTACTGACTCTTTTGGAAGTCACACTGGTGTACAGAGCTCATTTACCCAGTTATGAGGGATGGAGTAGTGAGAGAAACAGAGGACACTTTCATCCGGACACAAGTTTGCGAGCTTGCAAAGACCTCCCTACTCAGCAGGTGCTGCAGACGGACCTGCACTAGGGCCCACAAATCTGGGTGGGGACTCACAATTCATATGAAACTTGTTGCATGTAATGTAGGGGTGGAGGGGTGGACAGGATATGGGGTTCCATTCCATCTTCTGCACCAGGGGCCATTTCAGTCTAGCTATGCCTTTGCCACCCAACCTCTTGACATTTCTCTGAATCATCCATGCGTGATATTGAAACCTCCATCTCCTGCTGATTATTCTAACTTAGTGATATTCAGTTCCCACTAAACGAGAAAAATGCAGTAAATAAGACAGGAAAAAAGAGAGACCATTTATGCATTCCCCACAAAAAAATGTAGACACACCCAATTTCCGACTGTGATATAGTGGTTCCTCCTCCTGTTCAGTGAGGGTTCGAACAGCCGAGCCCCACCTCTGCTGAATGGTATTTACTTTGGGGGCTGTGCTACAGAGAGTCAGGGAAGGAGCTCCTTGCTTCAGCTGTGCACAGACTCAAAATGCAATTCCCCCTTTCTTCTACCCCCCCAAAGAAAGAATTCATTGCCCCCAATCCCAAAATTCAATCTACAGTAGAGTATTAACTTCAGCTGACCTGGAGTCTGGGCCCTGTTACTTCCTGTTTCCTTGGCTCTGGTGTGGTGGCTGAGAGACTCATGTATTGGTATCATGTATTGGTATTGGTATCTCTTTCTTCAACCATCCCTCAGGCTTGGGTTGGAGCCTTTATATAGCCTCAGCTGGAGTTTCGGTGGGCTTGTTGCATCACCAGGAAAGAGCCGTCTGTTCTCCCTGACTTCTGCTGATGGTGCAATCCCCCTGGCAACTGTGTTGCTAGGTAACTCCCCAGCACACCCCCTAGTGCCTGCTACTTTCTCTGCACGCTCTATCTCACACCACTCTGTTGCCTCTTGCAAAGTACACATTTTATTCTTTTATGCACGATACTTAATTTTAACTTGGCTGTGCCTTTTGGAAGATTACTTACAAAAAGTAAAGGTGATTATGCATGTTGGTCTTTCAATTTCAACATTTTCAACATTCAAATATTTAATATTCATCAATGTTTTGATTGCAAACAAACCTTCAGAGCTCAGAACGGAACTTCCAAGTCCTGACTTTAATTACCAAATTCTGTTTGCTTATAACAATTGTCTTGTCTCTCTTTTTCTCTCTCCGCCCAGATGGAATGCCATTTGCATGGTGGGTCGGCCGTGGGAATGAAAAGCACCTTTACTGGGGAGGATCTCTTCCTGGCATCCAGCAATGTGCCTGTGGATTAGAAGAAAGCTGTGTTGACATTCGATATTTTTGCAACTGCGACGCTGACAGAGAGGAATGGTAACTATAGGAATAAATTAGGGGGTGATTTCTTGAGCTGAAACAAATATCCAAAATGAATAGGGAATTTGATAAATTCAGTATAACTGAAACCAGCTTGAAGCATGATGACAGGGGCTAAAGACAGGCAGGCAGAGGGTGTGGTTGGTGCAAAGCAGAGTGTCGTCTTTGGGGAGGTGGCTGAGCTAAAGGCAGGCTGAAACTGTAGGAAAGGAGGACTCGCCACCACTCTTGAACCCCCCGAGAACATGGCTTTGACAATGGGTCTTTATACAAACACTGTCTGTACGCCAAAGCAACGGAGAGAAATTTAAGAATGTCAGGCGTTCTGTACTGGGTCGGACCAATCGTCCATCCGGCACAGTATCCAGTGTCCTGCAGTAGTGACCTCCAGTCGCTTCCAACGAGGACCCAACAGTCCATAGTGGAGTTATCCATTCACTGCTGGTCACTCCCCAGCTCCCAACAATTACAGGTTACATTCCTCCTTGATCCTTTATTAGCCTTTCTTCTATGATCTTATCCAACCATTTTTTAAAACTCATGTTATTGGTCATAACAACATCTTCTGGCAACAAATTGCTTTGTGTAAATACTGGTAGATGAGTATGGCAACATTAGGTGACCTGATCCTCAATAAACTTTTATCATGTTGCATAGTTAAATAACCATTTGCTTATTATTTATTTATTTGTTTTAAGCAAAAAATTCTTCTTCTTTTCCGAGGGGAAAATATATTTTATAAATGTAACGCTTATGATTTCCATGTCCTTGTCATGAATGTTTTGTGAATTGTCACGGATCTTTTGGATAAGCTGTATCCAAGGAGATAAAAATAATTCCTATTGTGTGCCCATCCTTTTAATTATCCAAGGGATGATTCGCTCCGTCATCGTCTTCTCAGAGATTGACAGCGGCAGGTGTTTGGGTGAAGTTTCAAACCTGCAGAGCGTAGAGAGCTTCAAGAGACAATGGTATCACCAGGTCGTGCTGGGTGACAGAATGAGGAGAGAGACTGTGCATTTAGAATGTGTTTTCATCATGCTCTAATCACTCAGAATGACTTTTTGCTGCTCATTTCATTTCAATAAGCAGGGTTGGAGGTAGTAACTTCATTGACTATAGCATTGTTTTAGAACTTGAAAATAAGAGCTGTTCCTTGTTTATACCATTTTAAATTTTAAAGAGCTGCAACGCAGGGATTTTACAAACCAAAGAAATTTCATGGCCATCAAAGACTGAAATTGCACTTGTGTAGTATGATGCTGACTCCCCGCCTGCATAATGAGCATTTGAGGATTTTAAACCTGCTGAGATTTGAACTGTGACTCTAACCTGCTGTACATTATGCTGAAAGGGAAACCAGGGCTGTGTTTATTCACCTTAGTGTGACATACAATGGGTGCTCTGGAGGGGAAAACCAGATAATCATTCCAGTTTCTTCAGCTAAGCCAGACTCCTTTCTGCAGAGTAAGTCGGACAGAGTAGCCAAGACTGCTGGAGCTCTTGTTTACGAAGCAGGCGGTTTTCTTTCCTAGAGACGGGTCTTTGCTATAAACTAAAAAAATGGTTCATCGAAGCGGAAGGAAAGGAAGGGATAATGAGAGAAAGGAGAGATGAAATGACGAATTATATAGGTGCTAAGCAAGAAATAAATATGTGCTCCCAGGTACGTTTATTTTAAGCACTATTCAGGCAGATATCCAAATCAATGAAAAAATGTGGTTTCCTACTTGGTAGGAGTAGAGGTGAAACAGGTATCAGATTTGGTACATGGTGGGTAAACCTGTATTTTCTGGTGTCCAAATTGGTACCCACATACTGACTCAGTACTTGAAAAACCAAGATTTCAGTTACCGATTTTTGGAGTACCAACATTTTCTAAAAGCCAAAATATACCTGGAAAAAAATCCCCAAATCTCAGACAATTTTTTTTTTTTTTAAAGGTATTTCAGTATACTGGTTGTTCGCTATTTTGGCATACAATTGTCAGTAATTTTGTATTTCGGGGACCTGACTGAAAACTGCTTCAGGTGCTGAAAAGTATCCAAAATATTTGATTCAATTTGGGTACCAAATATTCGATGGATACAACTGTTTTTGTGGGTACTCAGTCTCAGCTCTAGATAGGAGCCTTCATGTTGTCCTATACAGTAAGGTTACCCAGATGAACAGGAGTTGATTGGTTTAAGAAAGCCAATAAAGGATTTGGAAGACAAATCATATGTGGAGATGTTGAAGTATTTGGATATGTTCATCTTGGAGATGAGAAGACTATGGGGAATAGAATAACACTGTACAAATATTTGAATGGCTGCCATAAAGAAGATGCAAGACCATTGTTCTTTCTTGTTATTGAGGGCAGGGCAAGAGGCAATAATACAACCTAGAGAAAGAGTGACTTAGATTGAGCCTCTGGGGGGGGGGGGGAGGCGGGATCCTGACTGTAAGGCCTATCAGGCAATGGAATGGGCCACCTAAAGAATGTGTAGTTTCTCCATCATTGGTTGTTTTTAAGAGGTGGGATGAGCAAGTGTCTGGGACAATCTAGGGGTGATTTCATACGTGACGTGGTGAAATTCATCACAGTGAATCCCACCCCAGTGTGAATGGCGTCACCGCTGGCCGTGGTGGGATGCGCGACCCCAACAGATGTGATAGGGGTGGCACTACCGCCTGGCGCCAACCGGAGAGAACACGGGCCAGGGGTACCCAACAGACGTGACGTGGTGGCACGAACCACAGTGGGAGCACCACAAGGCACCGGGGATCCGCGGACGCAAACATGACCGCCTGAGGGCAAACAAAGCCAAAGACGGTGGAGGGTCCTGCCCAGGGAAGGGAAACATGAAGGGAGGGGGTGGACGTAGCGGCAATGCGAGCAGCGCTTGTCAACAGCGGCCGCACGGAAGGCGTGCGGACTTCAAAACGAGAAGTGTACACACAAAAACAAAGAGGAGCCTAGCGGGGGGGGGGCAGAGGAAGGCACACACCAGGGCAGGACAGGGTACCCCACGGCCGGTCAGACGCATGGGAGGAGGGGGGTGGCAAGGGGCCGGCACGGCCAGCCCAGCAGGATGGGGAGGGGACAGGAGCCCAGCAGGCAAGGGGAAGGGTGACCCAGAAGCCCACAGAGACAGGAGGCAACACAAGGCACAGGGAAGCGCAACAGGTGTTTACTGAGGACACAAGCGGCACCGGCCAGGTGCAGAGGCAAACAGAGCGGGAGCACATGGGTCCAGGGTGTGAGAGAAGGGGCAGCAGCAGGGGGGCTCAGGGCCCAGTCCGGGAGGGAGGGAACCGGCACAACGGCCCACCACAGAGGCCACACGGAGGGTTCCGGGGCAGTGGCAGCGGGTCCCAGGTGAGGGGGCGACAGGCAGGCAGCCAGAGGCAGGTCACCAGAGGTTCAGCCATCCCAAAGAGGCAGAAGGCGTTGGCGTGAGCACCCAGGCCACAGGTGGAATGAGGGCACTGAGGAGGCAGCCGGATGTCAGATAGGCCCGGATCGCCCTACACACAGCTGCAGGGGCTCCCATTGGGTGGAGGGGGTGGTAACGACAGCAGGTGCACATAGCGGGGCCATTGCCACAGTCCCTGGCAGAAGCCGCGCCCGGCTATGTGGTATCAGATCAGGTAGAAGGCCTCGAAGGGATCCGCACAGCTCATCCCGAGTTACACATCAGTGTTTTCCAACGGAAAATGCAATTTGGGCGGCTGAACTCCTCCGTCCACAGCACGTATGGGACGTGCTGTGGAGGGAGGGACTACAGCCTTCCATTGCGCTCAATGGGAGGAATGGAAGATCTCGGCAGGGCGGTCGCGCTGACAGCCCTGGCGAGATAGCTTGACTCGGGGGACTGAGGAAGGGGGAGCAGCACGCATGCATGCTTCCTCCCTGCCTCAGTCCCCTGAGAGAGAGTCATACCGCGTGCAAGTTCTCGGCACTGCCGCTCCCATTCCCTCTGCCTCCCATATGCCACTCGGCTCCACCCCATCCACCGCCAGGTAAACTAACTGATCCTTCCCTCCCCCACCCTGTACCCGACCTCGCCACCCCCAGGGGGGATGGGTATGGAGGGGGGGGCCTTCCTCCACCCATTCCCCCCTCCACCCATCCCCCCCTAGGCTGAGCCTGTTTCCCCCCCACCCTGCCTGCATCCTCCCCCACCCTACATCCCACTCCTAGGCTGTTCCCCCCACCCTGCACCCATCCCCACCCTACATCCCACCCCTAGGCT
>QEPC01004060.1:2322310-2335924 GCA_003113815.1 Sphenodon punctatus | reverse complement strand
ACCCACCCCTAGGCTGTCCCCCCCACCCTGCACCCACAGCCCACCCCTAGGCTGTCCCCCCCACACCCATGCTGAAACCACCCCCACCCGACATCCCATCCCTAGCTCTGCCCACCGGCTCGCCAGCCCGGACGGCCTTACTGCCCCTCCAAACTAAAAACCCACCAGCCGCCTCTGTGAACAGGACCTCGGCCTGAGATGCAGCTGTCATGGTACAATAAAGTGGTCGGTTCATCATGTGGGGTGCTGGTCACCATGGGTGATAAAGGGGTCGGTTCATCATGTGGGGTGATGTTCCCCAGCCCCACTCCCATCTCCATGCTCTGGGCGCTCCTTCCCCCCAGGATGGGCACCACCACCCCCTGTGCCGCTCCTTCTGCCCATGACCCATCCCTGCCTTTGGGGCTGTGGGGGAGGGACATCTGCCACCCCCTTCCACTGCCTTGCCCCCCTCCCCTTGGCTCCATGCTCTGGGCGCTCCTTCCCCCCAGGATGGGCACCACCACCCCCTGTGCCGCTCCTTCTGCCCATGACCCATCCCTGCCTTTGGGGCCATGGGGGAGGGACATCTGCCACCCCCTTCCACTGCCTTGCCCCCCTCCCCTTGGGTCCATACGATTACCCTGCCTTGCCCTTACCTGCTCCCTCAGTGTCCGTTCCCTCCGAGGCCAGTCGGTCGCTGGAGTTCGTGTCAGCCTGGTCTCTGGGTCGGCAGACTGTGAGGTTCAGGGTGATGATCTCTTCCTCCCCCTTTACCTCGTCGGAGTCCGCTGGGCTGTATGTGTCCTCACCAGAGGTAGGGCTGGGGGTGTGCTGGGCACGTGTGCCCGAGATCCCTAGCATCTCCTCTGCGGGTCCCATGCCCGGTGCCGGGGCTTGCTCAGTGCTCTCCGGCTAAAAGGGGGGGGTTCTCATCTGCAGGTCACTCCTCCCAGGTGCCCCCTCCTACCGGGTGCCAGGCCACTATGGAGCCCTTGCAGTGCAGCACCTGGATCAGCGTGTCCAGGTAGGGGGAGGCACGTGTCGCCTGCCCCGAGTGCCGTTTGTTGTCGGTTATGTCCTTGAACCCCATTTTCAATTCCTTTATTTTAGTCTGGCACTGTGTGGGTGTTCGGTAGTATCCAGCCTCCCCCATCTTCGTGGCTATCTAGGCGAACACCTGTTCATTGCAGGCATTGACTTCCAGCTCGGCCTGCATCTTGGGTGTCACCCAGATAGCTATGAGGTTGTTGGTCTCCTGGAGCCCCCCCTGAACCCCCTGGTGGTACCAGCACCTGGGTGCCGACCCCTCCACCGCCTCTTCCTCCTCCATGGCCGCCGCTGTCTGGCCCTGGCTCCCTCTGGCCTCAGCTTCCTCTGGGACTCATGTCCTCTTGCTGGTCTGTTTGGGAGTACATTAGGGGCTGCTGGTTAGGCTCCTGGTGGCTGTGGTCCCTCCCTCCCATTCCCCTCCTCTCCCTGACTCTGACCCACCCACTCCTGGCTGCACCCCCTACCTTCTTCCGGGGTGGCCCCATGTGCTGCTGGGTGTCCCCTGATGAGCCGGGTTCCCCCTCCTCCTGCTGCTGCTGCTGCTGCACCTCCTCCTCGCCCTCTCACTCCATCCTCCACTCTGTTTTCTCCACCCTCCTCTCCATTGCCTGCTTCGCCATGTTCCCCTAGTGCTGCCTGTCCTTTAAATCTCCCTCCATGTGCTGCTTGTTGTTGGTTGCCTGGCAGCGGCACTGCGTGCCGTCACCATGGTCCGTGGTCATTTCCTTCCACTGCATCTGAGGTTTTCCCTTCAGACTTTACTTTTCTTTCACCCCTGCTGTGTTGAGTATTCACCATACTTCTGGACCTCCTCCCGCCCCGACCTCACGAAGTGTGGTCAGCTTCACCCTGGGCCGTGTTTTACTGTGGTGAACATCTGGATGCAGGCCAACAGATGTGCACGGATCTTTCACCACCGCCCGTGTTTGACTGCGGTTGACTGTGGTGAATGCCAAAAACGTAACGTCTGAAATCACCCTAGGTCTGGGAAATCCTGCACCAACTAGGATCCTGGGCTCAATGGCCATTTTTAATTGATCATGGCTGGGGACAGAGGTCCGTGTGCACTGAGGGGGATGGCTGTGGACCGCCTGCCCACCCATGTGAGGTGAGTGGGGAGGGATTCAAATGGGCCAGGGATGTGTGTGCCCCTACCCACACATGTTTTAGCCTTCCCCCACATGGAGCAGTCTGGATTTGTTATCTGATGCTCCGTAAGTGGCTATGGGTGTGTGGTGTGTGGGTTATGGGAGTGAGCCCCTCTCCCCACGCCACCTTCAGATGGATGTCTGGATGCATGTGGGATGGGTGGACCTGCACAGTTTTAACTCATTTAAAAACAGTCAATGACCCTCGCTGGTCTTCCAACTCTAGGATTCTATACATTTAGTTACTTGTTCCTGGGTGTCTTTAGACATAACGTCAACAGGTGTCTGAATGTGTGTTTTGACCTTGATATAAACACCAGTTTGTCCCTGTGGTCACCATGTGGCCAAACTGATCGGTGTTTTGCTTAGACACATAGCCCAACTTAGGGCAAATCGGTGTTTTGCTCACCCCCCGATCTCGGCATGCAAGCGCTGCTGCCTTATTCCCCATGTTGTACCTGCTATTGCTAACACACCACACAATATCATTAATCACAATGTTGGCCATGTGTTCAACCGGAACACACAAATTGTCCCTGTGATGCAATGGAGTTCACATTGCGTATTCAACGGGTGGCCAAATTAGTGTTGGGATTGTTATGGTGCTTACATACAATGGCCAAACACATGCTTAGAGGTTTTGAACATTCAATCTTTGTTATGTCTAAAGATGCCCGTGTTTAGTTAGTTGTGAGTAGGCTCTTACCACGAGGGTTCTTGTATTTAATTTGACTTTAGAATGTGATTCTAGAATGTGATGCTAGAATGACTCTAGAATAGTGATAAACCCTTCTCTTTTTTTTTTGGTCTGTGATACAGTGCCAGATCCACGGAAACTGGGGCCCTGTATAAAATGGTAGTGTATACCCCTTCTTCATCTAGGAATATTTTCGACATGCACTGGCTCGCTCAAAAAGGGAAAATGTTTCCATAGTTAATTCTTGATATTTACTCAAGCAGAGTTTCCCCTTTAGGATTCAGGACTCTGTACAGCAGGCCCTGTGCACCCATATGTCATGTATGTGTTTATTCGTTTTAGTTTACTCATTGCCCCATATGTTGTAGACCCCTTTCTGGGGAGTCGTCTGTAGGCTGAGGTTCTTTGCATTTCAAGCTCCAGGAGCCAGCTTCTCTCACTCATGTTGTCATTTTCTGCTTTTTTTCCTGCATTGAAAGCCCCTGGATAGAGCTGAGACAGATGGCCTCAAAAACAGGTTTACACATCAAATTCACAGTAGCCAAATTGATGTGGCTTGGGCTATTTTTTATACGCAAAACAGAAATACTAGGAATATCGATGACCAAAATACCAAAAATTCATATTTTCATTCCGATGTTTTCAACTACTGGTTCTGGATTTCAGAAATTTGGGGGCTATTTTTTGAGTTTGGGGGTAATTTGGGGTACTGGAAAACCGACATTTTGGTTTTCGGGTACTCGTATGGTAGGTTGGTACAGATTTGGATATCCAAAACCTGTGGGTAAAAATTGGGTCCCCATTACAGCTCTAATACACAGCACAGGGCTTTTCAATTTTAATCCCATATACAGATGATGCAGCCCCACTTCATATCCCATCTCATAGTTCGAGAACTTTTGGTCTAGGTGGGGAAACTTTTCCCTCCAAAGGGCTACTTTTGAAAAAATTGTGATATCACCAAGGGCTACATAGAAGTTGGGGACAACACTACTTAACAGGGTGTTCAGGAAGAGGAGGGTCCAGATCATAGGCAATTTTAAAATAGGACGTCCCCACCCAAGCACCCGGCTGAAGATGGCGTGGGTGGGAACGCACTCCCATGGCGCACGCACCGACCATGCATGGAGCTTTGAAGGAAAAACCCAGGATGCAGGGGCATGAGCAGGCTGTGTTTTGGTTTGGGCATACACCCAATGCACACCCATTCTGTAGGGATGTGAGAACAGAACCAAGTTCAGAAATTCGGTTCGGTTGGGTTCAGTTCGAAAATTGAGTTCGGTTCGAAAGTTCGGTTCGGTCGACTGAACTATTCGAATTCAGTTGAATTTTGAACTTACGAACCAAGTTTGTACATTCAAAACCAGTTTTTCTGGTCTTCTGAACTGGTTCAGATTCGACCGAAGAGTTCGGCTGAATTCGAGTTCAGTTCAAAAGTTCGGTTTGGTCGACCGAACTATTCGAATTCGGTCCAAACTCCAAACTTCCGAACTGCGTTCGCACATTCCTACCATCCTGGCTTGCCTGATGCCCCACCCCCCAATCAACAGAAAAGCATGTGCACTCCACTGAGCACATGCGGGCCCACCCCCCAGCCATGTCCATTTAAAAATGGACATAGATCTGTGTCTTGGGTTTGTCCATTCTCATTGTGGGCATGCATTCATCTCTTCTCCCTTATCCTGAGCTCAGTCTTTCAGTGATTGGGGATAGGAACTGGATTGAGGGTTTCCAAAATTGGAAAGGGGTCACATAAAAACTAACTTCAGGCCACATTTGGAACATTTGGCTTAAGGTTCAACCCTCCTGATCTAGCAAGAACCACTTCACGTTCTATGATCAGCATATAAGATCAGGCCAATTTTCTTCCTTCTCTCATTCTTCATATTTCAGTGGAATGTCTATTTCTGCCTTCTCCATTCCCGAGACACCCTTCACCCTCTGCTAATAAATGTTTACTGTACCTCTGTTTAGTTGGATGCTGTTAAGATTTTTTTTTTCTTTATTGGATACTGTTTGTATCAAAGAGTCTAATTAAGCTGAATTCCACTGCATTATTAATATGTTTCCCTATGCAAGTCTCAAAACTTTCACTAACTGGAGTTTGTTTTTCTGGCCCAGTCCCCATGCTGTTCATTTACATGGCTGCGGACATCTGCTGCTGACGGTCCTTTTTTTTTTCCTGGTGGACTATGTTTATGAAAAATGGTATTCAATATCAGAGCCGCCAAGCCTCCAAACCCACCAGAGTTTTCATTAGCATACAAGTAGAAGACATACCAATAGGGCACCATAAGGGAAGAAATTATATTTAATGACACCACTGCCCTACCATCTGTTGGGGGGGGGGGGGGAATGTAGCTACTGATACCTAGAGAGTTTATGACAGTTTGTGCTATTGGGATACAACAGAACTAGCTTTTTCTGAGTATCCTTTTATTAGTGCACAGAAAGATGAAAAATAGTCTCATAAAATTTCCATCAAGCTAGTTATTTGTTACTTAGAGGTAAGGATGCTTTTTCTTCATTTAGGTGGGGGAGGGGGAGCACTACATTGTGTCTATTATGGAACTGAAACATCCACATTGGGTGTTAACAGAAATCATGCTGGGTCAGTTAGCCCACTTTGGCCTGACTGGGCCAACAGGATAATTGAATGTTTGTTCCAGGCCTTCCAGTTACGGGTCTGGAACAAATCCCACCTGGGATAGTTGTTCGGCCGGAAATGTAGGGCCAAAACAAAGCAGGACCACAGTCCATAGAGGTGTGCCCCAGGGGACCATGTTGTTGTTGTTTTCATTTTTCATTTTTGCTGTTTACATATGTCATTTATTTTTTAATAAATATCAAATTTTCGTTTTAGTTTTTGCTTTTGTTTTTGTTTTCCATTGTTATTAATGGATAACACATTTTAGGCTGTAGCCTTTTTGCTTTTCATTATATTTGGCTGAACCTCAGAGAGACTTTACCTCCAATGGAAGGCATTTTGTGATCTAAATTTCATAAATATTGAATAAATTAATCCAATTTTATAAGCAGGTGAATTATATTATTTTGCAAAAATCTTAATATACACTCTTAGTTGTTACTTCTTTGCCTCACATTTAATGTAGATGAAACTTGGCAAGGTGCATACCCCTCCCCATATTTAATATCTCTGCCAACTTTCAGAAGGATTGGATAAAGACTCCTGGTGGGATAAGCAATTAACTTATACATGTATGTATAACTGACTGTAACATCTTTGTAGTCCAACCAGTGTACATGAAATTTGTCCGGGCTGTATAACATACCTTTCTGATCGTCTCTGACAAATATCAGAAAGATGTAAGAAATGGTAACAATTTTATATGCCTGCACAGCATATGCAGAGAAGAAGCCTGTGTCAGGAATTCTCTTACGTGTCACTGTGGTATAAGATCGGTTTGTGATGCCAATTGGCCAGCAGAAATGTCAACCAAATATCCTCATTCTATGCTGTGTGGCCATCCCAGCATCTCTCCCAAACTTGTTACTGGGAGGTCGGAAGCATCTGTTTAGGAAAGAGCCAATAGATTCTCTTATGTCCTCTGTCACAGTGCTGCAGGATGTGATTGTGATGATAATTGACCAGTATGGATGTGTAAACTATGGGTGAAAACAGACATGATGCTAACTACTCTTTAACCACCCTTGGTGGTCATTTATGCATGTTTCAGGGCTGCATAGGGCACCAGTACAACCCTGCAACATGCATAAATAACCACCAAGGGTGGTTAAAGGGTGGCTAGCGTCATGTCTGTTTTCACCCCATGTCTCCTGATTTCTGGTATTCCATACCCAAACCCCCAGTTATGTCCCTTCTCTGCCCGCCTGAGGACCGCCCTCTATGCCCACCTCAAAACCACTACCGATTGGTCCTATAAAGCTAGAAGCATCCAGTAATTGGCCTGTGAATGTGTCTTTCAGTCTTTTCGGTTGCTCTACATCCTCTCTCCTACAGCCTCCCTCCCCCTGCCATGCCAGGTGCCTGCCTCTAACTGGCACTGCATGTGCTGCTATTTATCTGAATACTGGTCTTCAAGGCAACAACTTCAATTGCTTATAAGATTTGATCCCTTTATCAAATTGTCCTGTAGTTTGGAAGAGATGACAGGAAAGGTATGTGATATATTCATGCCAAATATTCTGTAAACAGAATGGAATATAAGTATGTTACAGCTGGAAATATATTTTCAAGTTAATGTCCTTCAGGATCATTTACATAATCTTTCTGAACATTGGCAGGTTTGTTAAGCTTGTGGAGGGACATAATAGTCACAAATTCCATGCAAATTGAATGGAAGGTAAAGATGTTGTAGTCATGAATGTGTATGGAGTTTTTCATAAAATCAAAACATTCAATTGCTTCTAGAATTGGTACCATTTATCTAAACGTTTCACAACTTGGTACACATCGGTTTCTACATTGGGGGTACAATCCCTCCATGTCTTATCAGAATACAATAAAAATTGGAAAAGTTATATCCGGAAATACATCTTTCAGTTTCCCCCCTTTATTTAAAAAAAAAGAAGTCATTTTTATTTCTATTTTTGTTATTATTATATGGCATTTTCTTTTTTGTAATAACAATAGCAAAAATGACAATGTTCATTTTTGTTATTTTAATAACAAAAATGACATGCACACCCCTAACAATCCATGCCCATCCGCATCCTAGCTGGGTGAGATTGGGTGAACCAGGTGAAAATGTGTCTTCACAGCCCAGGCTCAGCCTGGCATGGAGGGTTGCCATGGCATCCGGCTTACCCTGCATGGTATGGTGGTGGGGGCGGGGGGCGGAGTGGTAGCTGAAGAGTGGGGGCAGATCTGGACATCCGCGTGTGGCATTCCCTGACCCCACTCCCTGGCTGGGACAGGTAGCGGGAATGTCTGTTCCCATCACTGGAGATGCCCTGGCCAGGGGTAGCCCTGCCCACACCCAGGTAGGATGATGGTAGTGCCATCACATCTGTGAGTACCCAAAATCTACAATACCTGAACAAAAAATGGTGGTTTGGGTAATAGCCAGTATCTATTTGCTCTTGGATGGGTACTCATTTTGGTTATTCCTTTTTGATTATTTTTTCTGTTTATTTTTTGTTGTTTATTTTTATTATTGCTTTGGTTATTGCAATATTTTGATTATTTCATTTTGGCAATAGTTTCAGTATTGCACATGCATTATTGCCGTAAACATCAGAACCAAAATACTGAAATGACCAAAATATCTAAACCCCCAAAACTGAAAAACCAAAGAAACCATACCAGGAAAAAAAATACAATGTGTGAGTATGCATTCTGATCACAATTTCAGACTTAATTCCAATCCCATGGCCACAGACAGCAGCAAATGCACGCAAAGTAGATCAAATACCAGTCAGGATCCTGATCCTGATTTTATTTGGGGTCGTCCAACCCACAGTTTAAGGACCTCTTGACTCTGCTCTTTTGCGGAGTTTATGAAATGCAGCTTTGGCTTCAGCTGCTGTTCTTTGGTTCTCTGCATAAATGGGGAGAAGAGACAGCATGTATCCCTTGGCAGTTGAAGACCCCCACCTTTTTCAGAAGGAGGAATTATCAAAAGAGAAAAGCAGACACTGGCTAAAGGGATATGATGCAGTTTCAATCGGGGCTTTTTTTTGTTTGAACTTCTAAAGCCCTGCTATTGTTCATTTGAACCCAGCTAAAACTTCCTGACAAAACAGTTATGAAAATGAAAAGAGAATAGAGAATTTAAGTGGCTGCACAATCGCTATTGGAAAAGACTGGCTGTGTTTTTTTTAGAGGTGTACTCACTGAATTTTCAGCACCCGAATTGGCCCCCAAATTCCAGGTACTAATTGGTACCCAATTTGGGTACCCAGTATGCCAGAATATCAACTTCTGGTCCCAGAATATTGACTTCTGATCCTGATTTTTTGTTTTCATTCCCGTTTACCTATCGATAACCTGCAAATTGGTAAATTGGTAATACAAATTGCTGGTTTGTCACACAGTACTCAAAAAACTGCAGTTATTACCCATAGGTACTAGATTGGGTACCCATTTCAGATCTACATATAATACGTACAATAAAAAATGACTAGTATCAGACAAACATGATTTAAAGGAAAGAATATGTTTTTAGACCAGTTTGCAATGATGAGATGTCTTTAGCCAACAAAAACTGATGCACATACCATCATTTTTCTGGAGTTAAATAACAGCATGGACTGCAGTTCAATTTCTCTTCCTTGTTTTATATGCAGGACCAATGACACCGGCCTCCTTGCCTTCAAAGACCACTTGCCTGTAACGCAGATGGTGATCACCGACACAAACAGATCCAACTCTGAGGCTGCCTGGAAGATCGGCCCTTTGCGTTGCCATGGAGACAGTGAGTATCAGCTCTTCTCGATAACCATACGTGCGGGATATCCAGTCCCCTTCTGAGTTTGATCAAAGGCGCATTTGCACCTGCAGCTTTCTCTCTGCCTTGTGCCAATTCTCTGTACTGAAGGCTGTTGCCATTCGCAGGACAGTTCTGGAATGCAGCTTCTTTCACCACCGAGGCCTCCTACCTTCACTTCCCCACCTTTCACGCCGAATTCAGTGCAGACATTTCCTTCTTCTTCAAAACCACCACTGTATCTGGAGTCTTCCTGGAAAACCTTGGGATTAAAGACTTCATCCGAGTTGAAATGAGCTGTAAGTATTTTTGCATAATTTATTTATTTATTTATTTATTTATTTATTTTGGTGGGGGGGAAATGATACGCATGCATCTGTCGCAGGACTCAATCCTGTCCCCCCTTGTGGCGATCCAAAACTCTGCCGCCAAGATCATTCACTCTGCCTGTCGCTTCGACCATGTAACGCCTCTCCTCCTCTCCCTTCACTGGCTCCCCCTTCCTGAACGTATCCTGTTCAAACTCCTGGTTTTCACGTTCAAATCGCTCCATGACCAAGCTCCCCCTTACCTCTCGGACCTAATCGCCCTACGCACTCCTGCGCGCGCTCTCCGCTCTTCCTCTGTCCCCTCCCTCGCTCTCCCTCGTTTCTCCTGCTCGCCCAACCGCCTTCGTCCCTTCTCCCTCGCTGCCCCGCATGCCTGGAACTCCCTCCCTGCCGACATCCGCCTTGCCTCCTCCCTCCGCTCCTTCAAATCCCTCCTCAAGACCCACCTTTTCCATGCTGCCTTTCCCAATGCCCTCTAGTCTTTCCCCTTGCTCTTACTGTCAGCCCTCCTCTGCTGACTGCTGCTACCGACCACCTTGTAACCAAGCCAAGTACACGCACCTGAGACTTCGCATCCGCCTGAATGTTTGTTTGTCTTCTCCCATGTCTCTCCCGCTGTCCCCTCTCCTTGTCTCCCCCTCCTTGTCTTTTAGATTGTAAGCCACAGGCAGGGACCGCATCTGATTGTATGTTCTGTACAGCGCCAGGCTACTACTGGCGCTTTATAAATGTTTAATAATAATAATAATAATAATATAGCCCACAAATCCCACGCAGACCTGCACGCACTAAAACTGTGCACAAACCGAGTGCATCCCCATTGCGTTGTGTGGAAACCATACATTTTATACCGTGCTGAAAACCAATAGCCTAGCTAGTTTCCAAAAGGACTGGATAAGTTCTTGGAAGATGGGTCAATGAATGGCTATTTAGGGCTGAATTAGCAACTCCTTTTTCTGTGCCGCTATTTCATTCCACCATTTTGGAATTGCACTTGGCTTTCTGCAGCTTTTCCGCCAGCATTCCGCTTATTCCGCGCCCTTTGCTTTGCAACATTGGAAGTATCAAAATAATCTTGGAAAGTGTTGGAATAATCTTGGAAAGTGTCAGATGAAACATTGTTCCACTACTTCGCATTGTGGCTGCATGTTGGAAAGTGCCAGCAGAAGTAGCAGAATGAAAGTAGCAGAGTGAACATCTCTATTGCACCGTGCCGCTCATTGCGGAAGAGCAGTTTCAGTTGGAAACAGCTACCGCAGCAGCTTTCCTAACTATTAGCCAAGTAAATTGGGGGATGTAACCTCTATTGGGAGGTGGGAATGAACAGCAGGGAATGGAGCACTCCATTATTATCTGTTGGGTACTTCTCTGAAGCAACCAAGAATGGCCACTGTTGGAGACAAGATGCTGGGATCAATGGGCCATTGGTTTGTCCGAACATGGAATTTCTTTATTGTTCTTATGAAAAGGGACACTCCTGCCCACCAGCAGGTGATGTCGTTGCAGGGTCCAGCTACGAATCCCTGTGGGCTCAGAGGGGCCGGGACATGGCCAGGTGCCTGTCTGATCCTCTTCCCTAACCACCTGAATCCTTTGGCCTATGTCCAGGTGGGGATCTCCTATAGAGGGGTGGACTCTGGGCCAGGTTAAATAGCCTTGGCCCCACCTGGACAACCCTCTTTAGTCGGCTGTCTCAGGCAAGCGGAAAATCCAAGTCACTGCAGGTGAGCTGGGGCTGGTAGAGAAGGATCTCCCCATTCATGGCAGTGGCTAGGCCAGTTTTAAAGGCTCTAATTGTTCTTATGACAACAGGTAAAATGCAGTGAACATGGATCCATGGATATAGGGTAATCTACCTTGAAACGGGGTGGAACTAGAAGACCTTTGGGGTTCCTTCCAACACTATCGGTGTCTGATTCCAGGTGTAATGAGAATTCAGGGTGTTCATTTGTTCGTTCATTCATTCATTCCATGAAGCCAATGCTGGTTGGTGCACCGGACAAGTGTTCTCTAATGTCTTTGTACTATCCAGCAAGGTCACATATGGAACAACAAAATATGGGGGAGGCTTCCTTTAAGGCCCCAAGATCCAGAGATATGGCCTCAGTTTTCAGAGCTTGCTCTGTTTTACAGATTGTCATGGGGCTGGGGGGGTGTTGGGGTTCACACGGAGGGGGTCCCACTCGCTGCTGTGGCTTATCCCTGGCTCAGGGTGATACACGAGGATTATGTGCCCATCAGGATAGAGTGGTGGCCTTAAGAGTCTGTATGGACTCAGGCGTCTATCATCAGAGGGCGTCAGGGAGCACATGGAAGCCAAGTCTTGCCCCACACATGCAGACACCACAATCCTACAGGGAAAAAGGGAGGAGGATGCGCATGGGGGAGGTACGTGGGGGAGAGGTAGGGGAGAACCCAGGAGGAGGCAAGGAGGATGGGGACATGCAACCAAGGGAAGGGACACAACCAGGAGTAGAGGGGGATGGGCCACAAGCACTCACCAGACACTCTTTGAAGATCACACACTCGACCAGGAAACGAAGACAGGGTCAAACAACACTCGGGGCTCTTGGGGATCATGCACGGTCTCAATCTCCCCTGCACACAACAATAGAATTCTCCACTTAGCTGCAGTCGCAAGGGGCTGGTCTCTCTGTAATCACCAGCGCTGTGCGCTGGGTTTTTAAGAAGAAGGCCCCACCCCCGTACGTGCCCACAAACACTCCGAGCATCGCAACAGGGGAGGGGGCACTCCCGCAATATTCACACGCATTTGGCGCGTGACCACAGGTTTCACAGTGGGGCCTGTTGCCCCGGGAGATAATGCGACAGGCTCCGTATGCTGCTCTGTTGGAGGCGGCTTCCCGCTGGGACAAACCCTGCAGAGGCACTGCCGGGGGGCCTGGAGTCGCGATCAGAGCCACCGCCTGGAGGCAGGTCTCACACAGATAGGGAATGGAGGCTGAGAGACCAAAACTTTCCCAAGGCTACCTAGTGAGGTCGGCATTTGGAGTTTGGACTCCAAATAGACTTGGAGAACCCAAATACACATTGGCCCTTTTTACATGGGATGAAGCTGAGGAGGTAGTCGACTCATGGATGCGCTGCTGCGGGGGTGGTGCAAGTGCACACGGGCAAACAACTATTCCCCCCACATCCCCACACGTGCCCCCACATGTAGGAAGCAGCATTTTAGATGGTTGTTATGTACGGGGGTGATGAGTAGAGGAGGGTGGGCATGCATGTTATGCAAGACCGTGCCCACATGCCTGCCAACCCACCGCTGCTTTCAAGTGAGACACACCCATACATGTCCAGTGGGTGCATCTCATGTACAATGGGCCATAATCCACCTGGATGCTTATCTCCAATGCTAGAGTGCTTCTCTCAGTGACCCCCATTTACATATTTACAGTAGGGATGGGTGAACAAATCGTGGTTCGGGTTCGGCCGTTCGGTTCGGCTGCGTTCGTTTCGTCCGTTCGGTCGCCCGTTCGATTTGGTTTGTCGGTTTGAATGTTCGGCCGTTCGGTGGTTCAGGTCGAACGTTGACTTCGGATTAAGTATTCAGTTGGGTCGAGATCAGATTTGACTTTAGTTTGGTGCAATCAGGAACTGAAAATGACATTTGATTTTTGAAATAAAAGGAAAAAACTAAAGAACATATTTCTGGCTATAACATTTTTGTTTCTTATTATTGTTTAATGAAATTTAGAGAGATTGTACCCCCAATGGAGTGCACCAAGTGTAAAACCTATTCCAGAAGCAATTGAATGTTGTGATTTTAAGAAAAGCTCCATACACATTCATGACTACAACTTCTTTATCTTGCATCCAATGTTCATAAAGCTTGTGCATATTATATCGCTCCATATCCTTAATATTTCTGCCAATTTTAGGAAAGAGTGAATAAAGGGTCCCAAGGGTATAAGACATTAACCTGAAAATACATTTCCAGCTGTTACATTTTGATATTCCATTCTGTTTACAGGATATTT
>QEPC01004060.1:2272817-2317133 GCA_003113815.1 Sphenodon punctatus | reverse complement strand
AGTGATAGAGATAGCGTTAGTGATTTAGTTTTAGTGTTTGTAGGAGTAGGTCTGTGTACTTATTAGATAATCCATTTAGTTCATAGCATTTAGAATTGTTAATAGCAGTTAGATTTAGTGTAGATAGATATATAATATTAGATAAAATAAATAAATAAATAACCCATATAAAAACAAAAAAAACCAAATAAAAACCAAAAGAAAACCATCTAAAACCCAGTAAAAAACCATATAAAAAACAAAAAAACACCCATAGCAACACTTCCCGAACAGCCGAACCGAACAGCCGAACGGCCTGTTCGGATGACCAAACTGAACAGGTGAACCCAAACTAGGCGAACTAGCTGAACGGCCAAACTGAACGCAGCCGAACCGAACTGCGGAACTGAACGCAGCCGAACCGAACGGCCAAACCCGAACTGCTATCTGTTCGCCCATCCCTACCCATTTCAGCTTTTCACACATGCTACCTATTGGGACACTCTGCCCCCTCATAAGTATGTACTTTTACTAATTCCACTGAAATCAATGCCAGTAGTAATGCAATACCAAGAACAAAAGTTTTCAATTACTGCCTCAAGACTTATCAGGTGATCTTAGTTTTCTGCTCCTATTAAGAGCTTGGTGGCATGACATCAGTTGCTTAATTGTTTCCCATGCCTGTTATGAGACAGTCAGTTGTAAAGACTAGTTGAACAAGAGACAGGAAAGCTAAAGCATCAAAAAGGTTGTAGGGTGGGGTCCAACCAAAGCCAAGAACCACTAATGGCCCTAGGAGCTTTACCAATTACAAAGACCACTTAGCGTCTGAATTGCAATTAATCTTGACATATTAAAGAAAAAAAACCATAATGGGTAGTTTTAAGTTCTCTTTCATTCCCTTCTGTTTAGTTGCTTAATGGGAGAAAGCTGATGTGGCTTTGAAAGGAAACAATACCCCCACCATTCCCAAAATACACTCAGGGCAAGAAATGAGGAATTGAATGTCATCAATTTGATAATATGGTTATTATAACCTCAACATAAAATTTAATAAAATAAGGCCCCAAGGCCCTCTGATTCATTAAAGCAGTGGTAAATGCCATGGTGTATTATCACAAGGTAATGAGGTATGATTTAGTGTTAATTGCACATCAAAGTCCAATTTGATGGTATTTCGATGTACTGTATTTCATTTTTTGTGTTGTAAAAAAAATTAGTGGTCTGGGCACTAAATGCAATAAAAATGACGCAAAGTGCTGAGATGATTGTTTATGGTGTGCCTTGATTAAGAGGTGCTCAAATAACGCTCGGAAAGTGAATGGGCAATTGCAAAAGTTGCAAAAACTTGGAGCCAGTTCGGCCTTCGTAAGTTGGGGTTCTTGCTAGCAGTGTATTGATGCATCCGTCATAGCCAGATGGAATTGCCAGCCTAAAGGCTTGATATCAAGGAAGCTCTTAGCAGCTGCTTGGAAAGGAAATGGCATGTTAGCAGATGCAGTGGCTCAGAACAGATCTTTGCCTGTCCCCACAGAACCCTTTCCTAGCCAAACTATCAGAGCAACAGCCTCCAAGACGAGACTGCTCCAATTTCAGACCAGTCTGCTCCAGACTGGGTTTGAATCAACAAGCTCCCATGTTTTTTCAATCCATGGCATTCCAGACGATGTGTCTTTTGCAAAGTTGGTTTTTTGCAATAGGTGCTGGCGTATGTTGTATCCATTATGTGGAAGAATCTATGAATAGAGGAGCTATCCGATAAGCAAAAGATTGTTAAAAGTCTTAAAGGTATTCAATCTAAATAATGGGAAAGGCTGCTTCTTAGATTCTGCGTCTGTTAAAATATTTATTTATTTTTAAAAAGTATACCCCGCCCTTCCTGCCAGTCAGCCCGGGGTGGCTAACAAATCAATCAATAAAAATATACTAAAAAATATAAAAGCATTAAATAACATATACAACAATAAAATGGAGAGAACAAAACCCAGAACACACACACACCCTCACCCTTCTCCCTCACCAAACACCTGACGGAACAGCCAGATCTTACAGTTCCTATGGAAACCTGGGAGTTCTGATGGGCCCCTACCAGGTGGGAGTTCCACAGACATGATGGGGCCACCGAGAACATCCTATCCTGCGTGGCCTCCCAGGAAACCCAGGGGACCTCCAACAGGGTGCCCCCAGATGACCGCAGGGGCCGGTCCAGAACCTGGGGAGTGAAGAAATCTCACAAATATGCAGGGCCCAGACCATGTAAGTGTTTATAGGTCAAAACAAACACTTTGAATCGTGCCGCGAAGACTATTGGCAGCCAGTACAGAGATCGGAGCACTGGTGTAATGTGCTCTTGGCGGCCCAGCCCCATCAGGTACCAGGCTGCCACATTCTGCACCAGCTGCAGCTTCCGAGCCATCACCATAGGTAGCCCCATGTAGAGTGTGTTACAGTAGTCTAGCCGAGAGGTGATAAAAGCATTGATGATCGTGGCCAGATCCAGATCTGAAACCAGCGGTCAAAGCTGCCTCACCAGATGTAACTGGCGGAAGGCACTCATCCCCACAGCCTCCACCTGGAGATCCAGGCAGAGCTGTGCATCGAGGAGCACCCCCAGGTTCCGCACCTAGGAGGTCAGTGGAGGGCACACCCCCTCAATCAAGGGGGTCGCCATCTCCATCGACTTACCCACTAACATCAACTCCGTCTTGTCAGGATTCAGTCGCAGTCTATTAGCCCTCATCCAGTCCCCGACAGCTGCCAAACACCGAGTAAGCACCGAGACAGCTGGGCCTGGGTTGGTTGAAAATGAGAGGTACAGCTGGGTGTCATCCACATACTGATGACACCTACCACATGCCTCCTGATCACCTAGCCGAGTGGCTGCATGTACACGTTGAACAGGAGAGGGGAGAAGACAAAACCCTGAGGGACTCCACATGGGATGTCTCGGTGAGATGAAAAATGATGCCTGAGCACCACCCATTGAGTTCTCCCGGTCAGGAATGAGCAGAACCATTCGAGAACGATCCCACCCACCCCAGCACTGTCCCGCAGGTGTGTCACCAACATCTTGTGGTCAACGGTATCAAATGCATCTGACAGATCTAATAGGACCAAAAGGGTCAACCAACCCTTATTCTTTTTACGGCGCAGATCATTGACCAAAGCCACCAATGCTGTCTTAGTGCCATGCCCCAGATGAAAGCCATACTGCAAGGGATCCAGATAACTGGTGCAGTCGAGATGCCCTTGGAGCTGCTGAGCCACTACCCGTTCAATAACCTTCCCTAAAAAGGGAAGGTTAGAGACAGGCCGATAGCTGGGGAGTCAGCATCAAGCGATGGTTTCTTGAGCAGAGGCTGTACCACCACCTCCTTAAGGCAGGCAGGCAGCAACGGCCCCGTTGTCTCCCGGCAGGTCTTAATCAGCCAGAACGAGCACGGATCTAGTTCACAAGAAGTGGCTTGAACAGCCCCAAGCACCCCCACCACATCAGCAGGTGTCAGCGACTAAAACTGGTTACACAAAATAGGACAAGGCGGGGCTTCTGACACCTCTACCTCCTCCACTGTATTAAGTGCGGCATTGAGATCTTGGTGAATAAGAGCGATTTTCTCCGCAAAATAATCTGCAAAAAGGTCACAGCGGGCAGTTGATGACTCAACTCCAGGGTTGAGGGAGGCCAGACTGACCAGACCCCGCACAACCTGGAACAGCTCCGTCAGACAGGATTTAGCAAATGCTATGAAGGTAGCAAAGAATTCCCTCTTTGCTGCCTGCATAGCCACGGCATAGACTCGTAAACTAGCTCTACGCCAAAATCTGTCGGCTTCAGCTCGAGAATGACGACGCCATCACTCCACCCGTCGCCCTACCTGCTACAGCGTCCACAACTCCTCGGAGAACCAAGGAGGTCTGCGGAGCCTCTGCCTGGGCAACGGACGCCTGGGAGCAATTTGATTGATGGCCTCCATCAGCAAGATGTTCCACAGCTTGACAAGGTCATTGATGTGACGGTCGTCTAGGTCAGAGGGTAACTCCCCCAGAGCACCCAGGAACCGCACCGGGTCCAACAGCCTCAGGGATGGACCATCCTAACAGGTTATGCACCCTTCCAGGGACAGACATGTGCTAGAAGGGAGGCCTGCAGGAGGTAATGCTCTGCAGGAGGTAATACTAAGAAGGGTTTGAGGAGTTGTATCCTAATTGATCATTTATACAGCATTTTCTCTATTTAGTGTGCTTTGCAATGCTTATTGGTCAACCTCACAATAGCTATGTGGAAAAGATCATTATTTATTATTCCCATTTTACAGAATGCGAACTAAGGCTGAGAGATATGGACTTATCCAGGGCCAGAGAGTTCATGGTTAAGATAGGATTTGAACACCAGTGTCCTCAGTCCAAAGCTAACACCTTATGCACTAGACTACACTGAATTGAATTGTAATTGGAACAGCTAGAGCTGAATGAAATGGGTACCTGATTTAGTACCTGCATTTTTAAGTACCATCTCGGGTATCCAGATTGGTGCCCAAAATACTGACTGAATACTCGGAAAAAACTAAATTTCTATCACCAGTTTTTTTAGTACCCTAAATGACCCCAACACCTCCCAAATTTCCTAAAATCCGGGATGAAAATGAAAAATAATGGGATGAACCCAGTATTTGGTACCTAATCGAAAACCATTTTGAGAACTTTAAATTACACAAAATGCACAGTTCAGATTGAGTACTGGAAATTCTGTGGGCCGTACCTGTTTTGGTGGGTATTCTTCTAAGCTCTAGATACAGTCAAATAGCATTTTCAAGTACCATATTCAAGTGCCAGGCGACTGACCTCATATGTATTACGGAAGCCTGGCTGGACACTGAGTGTCCAGTCTATATTGGCTGATCTTATTCTTGTTCCAGCTGGGTATTCTGTTCAGCATAAGACACGGTCAGAGGAACGTGGGGGGCGGTGTAGCCATTGTTTTTAAGGAGAAATGGTCTGTGAGGAGATTTCCTGTGCAATCTTTAATGGGAATCGAGGACCTCCACCTGGTGTTTGATCTCGCCAGAGACAGAGTGAGGGTGCTGCTGATATATTGTGCACCTATCTGTATGACAGCCTCCCTGTTCGCTCTGACCAAACTGGTGTCCCCCAAGACTGTGGTCTTGGAGGACTTCAATATCCATACCAACACCGGTCTTGGAGGTGAAGAGTGTGAGTTCATGGCCGCCATGGAAACCATGGGCTTGTCTCAGATAGTTGTCAGCCCTACCCAAGTTGGAGGACATACCCTGGACCTAATATTTTGCACAGGGTTTGAGGCGGGGTGTACGTTGGTGGGGGAGGTGTTGGCAGTGCCCTTGTGTCATGGACGGATCATTTTCTCCTCCTGGTGTTTGTTGGCCCCCGGAAAAGTGCAGAACCAGTTCGGTTGGTTCACCCCCGGACACTTATGGAACTGGAGAGGTTCTGGAATGCCCCGGGGGATGTATCCTCTGGTTTCGATGGCCGTTCACTCAATGACCTGGTGGCTTTTTGGAATTATGTGCTGACTGAGGCCGTCAACCATACAGCTCCTAGGCATTCGCTCCCAAACCGCTGACAACCTCCTCCCTGGGACCTCCCGTGTGGATTCCTGCAAGGTTTCATCTTATCCCCTCTCTTGTTCAACATGTACATGCAGCCTTTGGGGGAGGTTGTTAGAGGGTTTGGCGTAAGGTGTCATCAATATGCTGATGACACCCAACTGTTCGTCTCCTTTTCAGAAGACCCGGACCCGGTAGTCTCAGTGCTTACGCGGTGTTTGGCATCTGTGGGGGACTGGATGAGGGCAAGCAGCCTGAAGCTGAATTCCGACAAAACAGAGGTGATGGTTGTGTGGAAACCCGGGGGAGTGATGGTCCCCATCATAGATGGGTTTCATTCCCGCCTGCTGCCTCAAGTCCATAGTCTTGGATTGCTCCTAGACCCACAGCTCTTCCTGGATGTCCAGGTGGTGGCTGTGGTGAAGGACGCATATTGCCAATTACATCTCGTGCGACGGCTCAAGCCATATGTCTCGTGCCGCTATCATCCATGCTTTTATTACCTCGACATTGGATGATTGATGTAATGCACTCTATGTGGGGCTACCCTTGATGATGGTACAGTGACTGCAGGTGGTGCAGAATGCGGCGGCTCATCTCCTTAGGAGGACGAGCCATCGTGAGCACATTACACCAGTGCTCCATTCTCTGCCCGCATGGGACAGTAGTCTTCCAGGGCCAATTCAAGGTGTTGGTTCTGAACTTTAAAGCCCCAAACAACCTGGGCCCCATTTATCTGCAGGAGCGCCTCATCCTCCGTGTCCTGGATCAGCCGCTGTGGTCAGCTGGAGGAGCCCTCCTTGAGGTCCCCTGGGTTTTCTGGGTGTCGACAGTGAGGAGGACTTTCTTGGTGGCTGCACCGTAGCTGTGCAACTCCCTCCCATTGGAGGTACTCCTGTCCTCAGACCTCCCCTCTTTCCATAGACCGTGTAAGACCTGGCTGTTCTGCCAGGTCTTTGGGAAAGGAGATAGGTGATGGGTGGGGGGTTGGGTGGAGTGGAATGGTTTGTGTTGCTCTTGCAGGTTTTTTTAATGTTTTATGGTTTTTTAATTGTTTTATTAATGGACCGTATTATGCTGTTGTGAGCCGCCCCGAGATACATGAGCAGGAGGGGGTGTAATAGAAATGCAAAAAAATTAACAAGTAACTAAGTAAATAAATAAATAAATGTTTAGGTCAGAGGTTCCCAAGCTGTCAAAAAGGACCCCACGTGGATTCACACCGTTTACAGATGGAGTCGTAATCCTCATTCCTATTTATTATATGTTGCATATTTTTGTTGCAGTCTGGGTTGCCAGATTATATCCAAGTCTCAAAATGGGATCATATGAAGAAATGGATTGAATTTGTTGGAAGCTGAATTTGCAAGGAGAATATGCTTCAGCCTGCCTGAAGTGGGATCACATTTATATCTAGTTCTGCTGTGTTTGAGAGGACACAAATGATGCTGTATTATTTGGAAACATAAAACAGTAATGTGCCTTCTGCTTATATGAGATTCTTTGATGTCATATTCAGATATCAACTTCAGTCTTTGTCTCTCTCCCAACCCTGTCTATTCCAGCTCCAAAAGAGATCACCTTCTCAATAGATGTTGGAAATGGCACGACAGAAATCACTGTGCAATCTTCAACCCCCCTGAACGATAACCAGTGGCATTATGTCCAAGCTGAAAGAAACCCAAAGGAAACATCTCTTCGAGTTGACAACCTTCCAAGAAAGATCCTGGAGGCACCAGACGAGGGGCATTTCCGTTTGCAGCTCAACAGTCAATTATTTGTAGGTATGGATTGTTTATGGGAGTTTTTAGATGTTGGCAAACTTTGTCCTAAGTAAGTCAATAACACAACTGTCTAGCCATTGGTGAATCTGATAGCAGGGAAAATAGCAGCCTCTACAGTCAAGTTGACTGCTCAATCTTGGCTCTTCTCAGAATTGCACTGAGTTAGAATGACTTTCTATTTAATTCTGGTGGTTTCCATAGTCGTCTATCTTGTTACTGCAACTCTCTTAGGTATTTGACATTTGAACTTTCTTGATGAGTTTCAAGTGTCCCATGGCATGTCTCTGTGTATTACTGGAGCACAGTGCTTGGATTCAGTTTTCTGGTGCACTCGAAAATATTCTGCTTTAAATGCTGGTTTCAGAGGTGAAACAAATGTTCTGGGAAAATATATTTTCCATTGAATTTGACCACTTATAACTAAATTTGAAAGAGTGGATATCAGCTTTGGATATTTCAGTTCTGGCTGTTCTGTTTATTTGGTTTGGTTGCCTGTTTTGGTCATTAGGATCATCTTTGGTGGGGGCTTTGGGGGGTTACTTTGTTTTGGTTAAAAATGCTAAAGGATGTAACCAATTAATCAAAATGAGCAAACCAAATAAATCAATTAAATTAACTGAACAGATGGATATGCAAATATCCATTTTGACTGTCCAAATACTATCTGTGAATACAAAACGTGCTATTTGTTTAACCTAATCTATTTGAAATTTCCTTTTGATGCCATTAATTTTTGCCAATAAACTCATTGGCCTTGTTCAGCTGCTAATAGAACAGAAGCAGCTACCTCCAAAACTAGGTAGACCTGTCAAATTTGTGGTATCTGATTTAAATTGAAAATTTCGGGTATTTTTCTGTACTTGAATCAGTGTCTGATGAGGTACCTGTTTGACTGAAATATCATTTTTGTTTTGATTTTATTTGTTTATTTTTTTTTACTTCCATGCCCAGATTTTCAACATCCAGTCCCAGTTTTCTGAAAAGTGGGGGCATTTAAAAAAATTGTTTGGGGATAATTTTGAGAACCCAAAAACCTAAAATTTTGAGTGAACCTGAATTTTATTTGAGTGCAGATTCAGGCACCGGAAACACTAATGAAGATATTACCATGAGTACCAAACCATTTCATCTCTAGTTGCTAGGTAGTTGCACTGGAAAGTTCAGATATGATTTGAGAGGTTGTGATGCGATGTACTACATGAAAGCTATCCCACTAGGGCTGATATGAGAGTAGTGCTAAAACTTGGTATTTGGTTTTTTTTCAGAATATACCGAAGCTCACAGTCCTCATTTTGCAATCACTGAGTTTTGAGGTTCTGAGATTCAGGTCCAATACTTGGAAAGTTCAGTTCCCTCTATCAAGTGATGGAGCCATGTTCTTTTTCTCTAAGCTGCATGAACCTATGCTGTTGGTCAGGTGTTGGGAGGTCTGACATGACTGGAATGGCCCACTCCTGACCCTACCTTCCCAGAGATAGGAAACGAAACTTAGTGCCATATTTGGTAGGCACCAGGGTAGTGAGGGGGGACAAGTGATGGACAGACAAATACAGTAGATTTTGTGATTGGATGGCAGGGGTTAAATAAAAGTGGGCATTTTGGCATTTTTCAGTCTCTTTGGTGCCTTTGGCTGTGTGTTCAATGCTGCTGTATCTGTAAGGATTTTCGCTTGGAGTTGGGGGGAGGTGTCTGACCATGAGGGCAATGCTGGGAGTGAGTTATTACTATAGTTGGGACTCTGGGCAAAATTTCAGTTTCGGTTACTTTCGGGTTCGATTCTCATGTATTTTGGTTCTTTTTCTGTATCAGTTCTATCGGATCTTTTGCATTGATTTTTGTATCGGATTTTTAACATTGTGTTTTTTCAGTGGGGAACAAACCGCAATGTTAAAAATCTGATAGAAAAATCAATGCAAAAGATTCAATACAACCGATACCGGAAAAGAACTGAAATTTCAGATTAATCCAAAATGGCCATATTTGGGTACTTTTGGTTTTATCTTAAACCGAAATTCCCATTCCTAGTTACTACTACACCCTGCTTCAAAATGACGAAATGGCCAGAATGCATGCATGGGACCATGAGCATACATGGGGCCATGGTGATGGCTTGGGCGCCAAGTGTTTCAGAGTATCTGTGATTCTGAAGTTCCAAGATCTGATTTCTGAGTCCTTGGTACCAGTTCTGAGAGGTGGCCGAACACTCGGCCTTGGCGCTCAGAACCAAAACACTTGCAGGTCTGTTTTTTTAAAAAACCAACCCTAGAGGAGAGCAAGTGTTCCCATTCCATACCAACCTTTCAGGACTGTTTGCAAGTGCCCAACAGTACTACTTCAGTTTCCAGAGATTTTGCACTTCTGCCATTTCCCTGTTGTTTCTGTCACTTTCTGGGACAAACCACTTTACGGGACTTTGTGACACTTTCTAGGACTTTATCATCACTTTCTGCGAATGTTATAACACTTTACGGCAGTTTACACCACTTTTTATGATAACTTCCAGTACTTTCCCAGTGCTTATCTCGCACATTTTCAACTTCACAGACCCCGGGGATGTTTGCAGGGCACATATGGGGCTTGAGAGTGGCCTGTGGCAACCTCATTCAGCTTGCCAAAAAGAATGGAAAATGGCAAAGGCAGAGGGAAAGCTGGCATGTTTCAGCATTGTGCGAATCTTGGTTAATGCCCTGCTTCCCATGGAAGAAGAACTCGCTGAGTTTTTTGCTTCAGGTCTATATCCTGCATGATGCTATGAGGTAGTAAGGAATAGTTACTTTTTAGTAGTAGAGAGCTGAAACATAAATGTTGCGTTATTGGGGGAGGGGAGGGGGGGAAACAGCCTTGCTCTTATTGCTTCTTAATCTGACTTTATTGGAAACATAGGGTGCTTGCCCACATTACAGTAGGGGCAAACTTCCAGTGGGGAAATTGCTTCAAACATTGGGGGGAAGTAGCACTATCGGGCAATTCTTGCATTAGTTTCCATCACAGTTGACAGGGCTGGATTTTGAGCTTTGTCATCTGTGATTGAAACCAACACAAGAATCGCTCGATGACAGTTTTACACCACCACCCTGCACCCACATTCAGAGTAAGACGTACGGTTCTGAGCCATAAGGTTGTGTCTCGTAAGTTCTCCCTCTCGCCTCCTGTAACATGGACATAAAACAACATGGACAGTTTCCATAAAAGCTGTCGCATTTGAACACCACATGAAAAATGTAGAACACCCACAATCCTCTGCTGGTGGCTCTTTTCTTGCTTCCAGGTTTTTAAGAGGAGGAGGATGGGAATTAATCTCTGAGGAGATGACTGATAAGAGAACCTACACCACATCCCAGCTGCTGTGATGCATGTGCTCACTGGAGTAGGCATGCATTTCAATTATCTCCAACAGTGTCACTTCTGAATTCAGTGGATGAGGTGTAAACTACTGCATAGTATAGACTACATGTTGACTTACCTCTGCCACACCTAAACATGGATGAAGGTCACTGGTTGCAGAATCTCCCAGCAGGGAAACTTCCAAGTCGAGGATCTTACGGTGCGCTGTGCACGTGGGTGCTTGTAATCACTCACGTCTAGCAGCTTTCTTTCTTTCTTTCTTTCTTTCTTTCTTTCGATTGTCAGGGTTCAAAATCAAACCCTGACAACGGAAAAGGAAAAAAAAAAGTCTCTGGGTATGTAATTCCCTCAGGGTAGGGAATACATGCAGGTTTCCTCCAAACATATCAACTTAAGTAAATAGAGCATTCATCCTCAAACGAACGCACAGAAAGAAAATATAACATTCTCCCAGAAAATATTTTCCCCATGTGACTCCAAACATATTGTTTCTACAGCTGCAGTGGTCTTACTACTGCAATGATTAAAAGGTTTTGGCGATTAGTATACACATGTTTAATTAATAATCCATATCACTGACATGATTTACTGTTAAAAAAAACCTGAACAAAATATATTTTTTAATTTCATTCCGTTGGGTTGGGTTTTTTCTCCCCCCCCTCTCTTTCTGTTTGGTCCAGTTTTATGATAATCTGTTTTTATGTACTATTATATTTATAATTAATTATTTTATATGTATATGTTTTTATACTTTGTTAGCTACCCCGAGCTGCCTGTAGCAGGATGGGTTGTGCGGTACCAAATGTAAATTAAATTAAATTAAATTAAACACAGTGCTCCATTTCAATGGAGAGGATGTCTACTCAACAAGATTTAATATCCCACCCCCATCCCATCTCCAAATCAATTTGACTATTTTGTAATTCTCATAAACAAGACTCGAGATGGAAGTTTAATTTACTTTTAACTTCTGGAATGATTTATGCCTCCTTCTGGATAGAAACCACTATATTGATGTATGGCATCATTATAAGAAAGGATCTTGGCGTCCTTGTGGATAGTTCACTGGAAGGAATCATCAGCTTAATGAGCAGCAGTGACCAAAAAGGGAAACAGAATGGGGCCGATTCCATGGCCCACACACCCTGCGCTCACCTGCACACATTCACACCGACGTGGAAACCGTGCATACTGCCATTGCAGGCACACTGTGCACATGGGCGGGTATGCACAGGATCCATGGTCACCCTATCTCCAAAGAGGTCTTAGAGCTGAAATGAGCATCAAATTTATTACCCATGGATAATACTCACAATTTTGAGTGCTGTGTCAGGTGTTTGGCCCAGTATCCACATACCGATTGGGTGCTCAATTGCTTAGAAAATTAGGTTTTATCATTGCTGATGTAATGATTTGCCGTTTACTGATTGGTAAATCAGTATGGGAATATAGCAAAAATCGGGATGGTAACTCAAAAAATTGATACCGTAAGTGGGTATTCTGGGACCAGAAGTCAGTAAATTGGGACTTCAGGTAATTCACTGAACACTAATCGATACCGATTTATACCTGACGGTGTCATGTTGAGTTGAGTACCACAAATCTTATGGGTATACCCATTTTTGCGGGTATACTAATTTCTGCTCTAGACTAATAGGATTGGACATTCAACAGGCTACCCATTCACTGATCACGTACCGGAATATCTGAAAAAACAGTAATCTCCATTACCGATCTACTGATTTTTCTGGTTACACTGACTGAAAAACCATTATAGAATAGAAAACCGAAAAATCAAGACAGAAAACCATAACATCAGGTCTAAAAGTCAATAATCGGGGGAATTCCATGATATTGAGTACCCAAATTGCATCAAAATTGGTTACCAATTTGCATCTGACATTTTCGCAGTCGATTTGGGTACCGGGAAATTGAATAGATATACCCACATTTGCAAGCACCGGGTACTCACCTTCAAGTGGAAGGAGATCTGACAGACTCTCTAGGTAGGTAGTCTAGTCCACTATTGACCTGGTCTCAGGTTTAGGATGCTTTTTCTGATATGTAGTTTCCATCCTTCCATTGCAAACCATTGCTACTTGTCTGGTCTTTAGTGGTAATTGAGAACAAATACTCTCCATCTTTTTCATTGCAGCCTTTAAAATATTTGAAAATTGTTAACATGCCCGCCCCCACTTTTCAGTCTTTTCTCTAGGCTAAACGTGTCCGGTGTCATTAGTCTTTTTATTTTTTAAATTTTAAAAAATTTATTTACATGTATATGTTGCCCTTTCCCGGAAGCTCAGGGCAGCTGAAAAATAATAAAAACATTAAAAACCAATACAAAAAACTCTAAACCCCCCACCCTCCCCAAACTCTCCCACAACCCCCCAATACTCCCTCCCCACTCCACAGCCATCCCATCATAGCCCGACCCCCAAACAACCCCAACCCCCGCTCACCAAGTGCCTTTTGAATCAGAAATGCCTTACATCATCCTGGAAGACACCCAGGCCGAGGCTCAAACAAAGTTAGCAATGGGGCAACTCCTGTGAGAATGCCTCCCTATGAGCTCTTGTTCTATAAACAAGGCTAATGGTACCAACAGAGAGGCATTCCCGGATGATTGCAGGGGCCCCAAGGGGACATAGAAGGACAGGCTGTCTTTCTCCTATGACCTGCAGTACAGTCCCTTGATTATCAGAGATCTTATTGTGGAGTTTAATTTATGAATAGAAAAACACAGTCTCAGAGAAAGTGAGAAACAGGAACATGGCCTTGAAACAGGAATTTGGTTTGATTGAATTCCAATCTCAGGTGCATACCCAGCTTTCTCTGCTATCAAGAGGAGCCAGATAGTTCCTATGAAGCTGAAGTGATGAGAGGATTTGGCTACAGAAATAGTCTATACATGATTGTGCTTGACCAGAAAAATGCTTTTGTCATCTGGAGAAAAATAAATTAAAAACACATAAAGTCAATCTGTCCCCTAGGGACCATCTCCTGACCCCAATTGAGGACTTTGCAAGGGGCTGTGTTGGCTAGGGGAGCTGGAACACCCATGGTCCCAACTCTCCAGACCTGGTCAACCCCTTGCAAAGCTGGATCAGCATGCTCCTCCCCCTCGCCATGCAGATGTCGGGGTCAAAATCTGGCCAAAAACTCAAACCAGGTGTTGAGATCCCAGGGAGATCTCGAGCCTGGTTCTCGTTCTCACGAGATTTCTTGCAAGAATTGTTTTGTTTCTGATTTCAGCCCTATTTTTGACACATGGGCTGAATTGCTGTTGTGGGAATCAGTTGTAACAAAACATCTTTCCTAAGTCGCCACTCACCAGCAGGTCTTTACACTAAGAGCCTTGAAGGAGGTCCCTGTTTCCATCCATTGCTGGTACATGTAAAATTTGGTCCCATGCCAAACTGATATGATGAACTTGATCAGATAAGAATAAGTTATGGCATATTTTGGGGGTGAAATCTTTTGCTCTCAGCATCTGCTTGGGTTTATTTGCAGCCACTAATTAAGACGTTAACATGGGACGGGAGAGAAACCTCAGAGATACCCCCATCGCTCTGCACTCCAAATCCTGGCTGGTGATTTGCTTTCCTGTACATTAACAGCAGAAATCAACAGACTCAGAATTGGGGCTGGGATAGTTTAGCTCTAATGGTCCCTAGGAGATGGATTGACTTTATGTCTCATCCCCTCTCTCCTCCCGGCTCGGCGTTTTGCAAAGGAATTTGGGGGTGCTTCCTCAGGGGCGAGTGGAGGGAACTCAGAAGCACCCCCAAGCCCCCTTGAAAAGTGCTGCCAGGGCAGCCCCTCGGGAAGCACCCACAAGCCCCTTTGCAAAACATTGTTCCGGGGGAGGGGGGGGAAGAAGAGGATCCAGTTTTGTTTCAGGGGTTTTTTTTGTTTCAGATTTTTTAAAAAATTTCACATCTAATTTCAGTTTCCCTTTTTACACACACCCTCCCCCCGCAATTTATTTGTTTTCTGGGGGTGGTTTGGGTTTTTTTTTTTCCCCATTGGCTTCAATGGATTTTCTCCCATCCATTTCTTCAATGGATTTTCTCCCAATGGATTTTCTTCCCAGAACCGGAAGTTGATATTCCAGGACATTCTGGGATACCTCCCATTTTCTCCCAATGGATTTTCTCCCATTGAAGTTAATGAGAATAAACCAGGAAAAAAGCAATGAAATAAACCCCAAACGCCAGAACTGAAAAAGAACTGCAATTTTGATTTACTGTTTTAAAACAGATACGGCCATTTTGGGGCCCTTTCATTTCTATTTTTCTAACTGAAATTCCCACCCCTACTACTGTCCATACCCTTGGACCTGATGCTGCATCTACTTTCTAGACTCGATCTTGTCATGAATCCCTGAGCCCCAGCGTTCTCCTGGGAGAGTCCAAGATAGTAAACAGGAAAGTGCTGTTGTGGATGATTCTTACAGTCATGGGGGCCAATTCCATGCCCCATGCCCCATGGACAGGCATGTGCAGCACATGCAATGCATGCACCCCTGGCATGGGACCCATAGCATGTGCACAAGCTATGTGTGTGCACATGGTTTTGCGTGCAAGGCATAGAATTGTCCTCAACGCCAATTCTTATCGTTTTTTCTGTTCATTTCCTAGTTCAGATGTGTCCGTACTGGATGGCTTACATGGCATCTTCATTGGCAGTCTTACAAGAAGTATTATGATGTTAGAGACCCTTGTGACAGTGGGGCCAATCTCAAGCCCTGTGGACAATACATGCGTGCAAGCCATATGCAATCTATGTACCCTCTCATTGCAGGGACTGTGGCATGTGCAAGTTTTGTTCAGACCCCATGCTGAAACAGGTAGCTTATTTGCTACCCACGGGTAATACCCACATTTTTTAGATACTCAACAGGCTACCCAATCACTGATCAGATAACTACCCGACCACTGATCACAGACCTGGAGACCTGAAAAAAATTGGTAATTTCTGGTGATTTTTTTATTATTATTTTTTTTCATTTCCTGGTTACCAATCAATACACTGAGAAAAAAAAAACCTGAAAAATAGAAATAGAAAGAAATCGGGACAGGAAGTTGATATTCTAGGACATTTTGGGATATCGAGTACCTGAATCAGATTTTTAAAATGTACCAACTGGTACCTGATTTTTTTCAAGTCAATTTTGAATACTGGAAATTTGACAAGGTTACCCGTTTTTGCTGGTACTCATTTCAGCTCTCATGAACAAATGCCATCACATGGCAAAGAACAGGCATTGCTATGGCGCTGCCGTTGTGTTCTCTGAGTGTTATTCATAACTTACGATAGCCTCCTGTCCTGTCTCCTCAAACCATAAAGGAAATTCAATTTGGAAATTCAACCAACCTTAAATAAAGTATTAAACGGTAGAGTTCATTGATTCTGCTGACTCGTGGCTGTTGACAAGGACCATTCTCATTTGACATTGTGGGTGTGATCCTATAGGTACACAGTGCTTGTGTGAACAATTAGCATGGGTGTGAGTCCCGCTGAAGTGGATGAAGTGAATCAGGGTTTAACAGGATTGATTCTCAGTACAGACAAGGCCACATAGGATCTCTTTAGATCGGGGGAGGGGTGGTTCTCCAGTTAGAGCTGAAATGAGTACTATGGATAGAACTGAATTCTGGTTTTGGATTCTTCATGAATTTTGGATCTCATTTCGGTTTTGGATTTTTCAGTTATGGATCTTTTTCCACCATTGAAGTCAATGGGAACAAGCCACAATGAAAAAAAGAGAAAGAAACAAACAAACGGGCACAATGGGGGAAAAAAACTGAAACAAAATCAATGTAAGATTTGGAATGCCTGAACTGGAAAAATCTGAAATTTCGGATAAACCCAGAATGACAATTTTGATTCCTCTATCTGAAATTGAAATTCCTATCCCTAACGAGTACCCACAAAAACAGGTATAATCATTGAATTCCCAGTACCTGAATCAGCCCACAGCATTCAGGTACGAATCAGTACATAATTAATGCCGGATTTGGGTACTCAGTGTCATGGAATATCAATTTCTGCCCTTAAAATATCAACTGCTGGTCCCATTTTTTACATTTCTGCCCTGATTTTTTGGTTTTCTATCCCAATTTTCTGGTCAGTAATGGGAAAATTGGTGAATTGGTAATGGAAATTACCAGTTTTGGGGGGTACCCAATCAGTGATTGAGCAGCCCATCGGGCACCCAAAACAGTACTAAAAAATGTGGGTATCACCCACAGATACTAAATTTGGTACCCATCTCAGCTCTACCCACGGACCTCTCAGTCCATAGACCAAATCCAGCCTGCTGATGTTTTTGTTTTTCCATTGGCCCCATCCATTTCCTAGGTCTGGCTTGTGGATCCATACCCTACCCACAAGTACAGAAAAAGTGAGTTGAGGGGAAGGGAGCAGTAATGAGGGCATGCTCTCAAGGACAGTAGAAGGAGTCACAGCACAAATCTATGATCTGGACACTCCCATCCAATTCCCAATCTTGACCATACCTTAAACCCACCCTCCCACAACTTCTATCCATTTTGCAGAGCTTGTACTAGTTTTCAAGGTCATTTACGGTAGAGTAATGAAAAAGTTTCGTTACTCTAGATCAAGACTGAAGCTCACATGTGAGGAGCAATGAGGGATTTACATTGTCCGTTGGATTCGTTTTGCATGGATGATTTTAGCTCCCAGGGCTGTAACTTGGTCATCGATCGCCATCAATTAAAACTATATATTTATTTATTTTTAAAAAAAATCTTTTTACATACTATTAATGCAAACTCTGATTATCTTTTACAGAGAAATTGTTTTTCAGAATCCCTGGTGAAAGAAAAACTTTTATAATTCTGTCTTTTGCATCAGGTGGAAAGGCTTCCAGACAGAAGGGTTTTGTGGGATGTATCCGCTCTTTACATTTGAATGGTCAGAAACTTGACCTTGAAGAAAGGGCAAAAATGACCCCTAGTGTAAAACCTGGATGTCCTGGGCACTGTAGTAGTTATGGAAACCTCTGCCACAATGGCGGCAAATGCATGGAGAAGTACAACGGCTACTCCTGTGACTGCACCAACTCCCCGTATGAAGGACCTTTCTGCAAGGATGGTATGAACATGTTTTGGTTCTGCACTAACTGGGGATGGGATTGGATAGGGGTGTGGGGAGTTTGGTTGGGAGGGGGGGGGTTGCCAGGCTTTTGGTAGGAAGGGATAGGGTGGGATGTGTAGGGGTGGATAGGGTGGAATATTATTGTTCATTTGTAATGGTTTTTTACTCTGTTTTTATGATTGTGAGCCACCCTGAGCCTTTGCAGGAGGCGCGGCATAGAAACGTATATGGATGGATGGATGGATGGATGGATGGATGGATGGATGGATGGATGGATTGATTGATTGATTGATTGATTAACTCCTTTCAGCTAAATCTACTTTAGAAACTTGAGATCAACAATTAATAAATGGAGAGATAAATAACCAAGGGCTAAATATGAATCAATGCAAAAATGGATGAAAAATGTTAAAATACATTTGAAAATGAGCATTATAATCATTTTAAGGGTCTAGTGAAAATCATCCATTTTGATAATTTTTTTCACATTTGACGACAATTTGGAGTTACTTTGTTTTTTGTATTGGATTTTTGGCTGCTTCGGTTTTGGCAAACCGATATCAGAAAATCTGAGGAACCATAAAGAGGTGGTTTTCAGTTCATTTTGTTGTTAGAAAACCAAAGCCATCAGAAATCTGCCAGCAAAATGTACTGGAAACTGACAGATATATATTTGGGGGGGATAGGGGAAGTGTTCACTCCCCTCACAAAATTTGATCTCCTATAACCAGAGATGCAATAGTCCAACGCATCACATTTTCTCCTTTCCGACTCCCCTGCGTTGGTTCATCAGGAGGGCTGTGGAAGGGCCCATTTGAGCACAACAACTAAGCACACAATGGACATCTTTACACACACCTTAAAGTTATGGGTTTTTCAATCTTCTGGGTTTACAAGTCCACAAGTAAGTTCTGGATACATTCTTCTCACACACACACACACACACACACACACACACACACACACACACACACACACACACAGGATGTAACAGCAAACATGCAGGAGAAATGTGTGTGTAAAAACACCCAATATCATTAGTGGAGCCGGTCAGATAGGGCTCTGTCATACCTAGGGCAGATGTTGTCAGACTCATGGTGCACACAATCCACTTGATCCAGGCATCAAACCCTTGGTGATCTATCTAGTAACCTCCCGCTGGCTGCCAGCTCCATGGCTCAGCAACTCATCTCAAAAATGGAGAGGAGCATTTGCCTTTAAAAAGAGTCTTCCCCACTGCCCTAGTCTCACTCCTCTCCAGAAACACTCCCTGAAATTGGCGGCCCTGCTCTTTTCCCCCAGAGGATCTCTTTGAGGGGCCGCTCTCCTTCCTCACACTGTGATCTACCAGGAGATCATGATCTCTGAGCTCTTTTTATTTGGCCGGGCATTTGGCAGGCTGGGATAGGGTGGGATGGGATTGGTTGGGAGGTGCAGGAGAGGTTTGGGTGGGATATCAGGTTTTTTATTGTTAATTTCAATGGCTCTTGTATTCTGTATTAGGGCTGATGCGGCAGCAGCTGTTACCACGTCGCGATTCCGTTCCGCCATTTTGGAATTGCCCGCTCCACACCGCGACTTTTCTGCGGACATTCCGCTAATTCCGCCGGCATTCTGCAAATCGCGGAATTGCGGAAAAATTGCAGAAACTGCGAAAAAAGTGCGGAAAACCGCTATTCCGCTATTTTGTGGCGCTGGCGGAATTGCGGAAGTAGCGAAAATGTCATGTTTCCACTATTCTGCAAAGCCTGTTGAAGTAGCAGAATTAAATAAGTGGAACTGTGGAATAGCGGAATGAAACTAGCGGAATGAAAGCCTCTGCCACACCGTACCACTAATTGCGGAAAACTGTTTCCAGCGGAAATAGCTACCGCTGCGACATTCCGCTACAGCCCTATTCTGTATGTATGAAAGTGGGCCACCCTGAGCCTCTGCGGGAATGGTGGTGAAAGAAAGAAAGAAAGAAAGAAAGAAAGAAAGAAAGAAAGAAAGAGTGGCCACCACTGCTCTTGGGCATGGGTGGGAAACCTCAGGCCTGGGGGCCAAAATCAGTCCATGGTTAGTTTTAATGTGTTCCCTTTCCAGTTCATCGATCTGGACCCTCCATCTAATTCCTACACGAAACCATGGAAAACCTGAGCTCAGTCTAAGAGAGCACAGATGAGAGCATGCATACAAGGATAAGGGACGGAGCAATTGTACAAATACATAATGGGACCCTCCTTTTCCTGAGCACGCCCTGCCTTAATCAACCCCACCTCAAAGCTTGGACCGATTTTAAAAGTGCCCTCTGGGAGGAAGACATTTCCCCATCCCTGCTGTTGGGATGTTAGCAAGTGCTTGATGAATGCTCATCTGAAACTAGGCAATTCCTGTGCATTCTCCTTTCTTTCTTTTCACCTTTCTGGGGTAGAAAGAGGGAATGGGAAAAAGACCACGAGAAGGTACAAGAGGGAAGAAGGGGTGGTCAGTTCATTTTTGGTTGGTTTTTTTTTATTTTTCAGTTACTAAAACGAATGTAGTCCCATTTGTTTTAGTAATTAAAATACAAAAATGGATGAATAAGCAAACCATTATCGTTTGCTTTCAGCTGTTTTCCTTTTAAAAATAAAATTAAAAAATCAAATAAAAAGCTGTGAATGTGAAGATGCTTGCCAGGGTCATTCTGCCCAGGTGCGCCCTTGCCCAAAACAGCAGCAGCAGCGTCGGTGCCATTTTTGAGAAGGGTGTGTATGCACGGTGCAGCCCTGGTGGCCATTTTGCATGTGCACAGGATTTTTTTTTTCTTTTAATTTTTTTTTTTTTTAAATTGAAACAATAAAAATTAAAAAACAAAAATCTCTCCGTGTCCACTGGACCATTCTGTGCAGGCGCAGCTCTTTCCCAAAATGGCGCTGGCAGCATTGGCACTATTTTGGAAAAGAGCTGCGCATTCGCAGAGTGCTCCAGCAGCCACTGCATGCGCAGTGTTTTGGTTTTTTTATTATTATTTTCAAAATAAAATAAACAAGAAAAAGTGAAAATGGTACAGTCATTTACAAAAAACCCCAACAACCCCAAAAACATAAATGGTAGAGGTAGCTTCTGCACATCCTAGAGAGAAGGAGTTTTAGGAATTCACTCTTCCCTCCTTGTGTTAGGAAATAAATGAGGTTGCTGCCTCATTTTACCCCAAACGGGATCGAAGGTTGCCAATATGTGGGTACAACTCAATTTTATTGGATAGACACTTAACATCTGGACATGGCAGTGTGTGTTACTAGTTGTGAACCCCAGTAACCCAACCTAGGATATCGTACGTGTCAGAGACCACGGCCTGAGACGCAAGCTGGTTCAGAGGAGAAGAGGAGGGGGCCCAGCAGATAGCTGGGCAGAGTCTCTGGATCTTTGAGAGCGATGGTAAGGGTCAGAGGCCCACGTAGGCTTACTACAATGCTAGTAGCCACAAGCACCAGTGACAAGAGATAAGGACCTGGGCGTTTCCTTTTATAGTTTTATTTTTTAAGAATGCATGTTTCAGGGTCCCCTCTGCCAGGTGCAGACAATAAGCTGACTATTCATTACTCTATCACTTGGAGCATAGCCACCAAGATATCTTGGTTTTTAGGGAGTTTTAGGGAGTTCCTGCCTAGTTGTAGGGGAAGTTACCTCCCTTTCTTACAAACCCTCTTTGTTTACTCAGAGACCTTTTTCTGTGTTCTCAGAGATAGTGGCTGTTTGGGGCTTTGTTATTGTGGCCTTGGAGATACATTTTCTGCTAGAGTGTGCAGTTTTACAACTTTATTCTCATGGGCCTTGTTGATTTGTGCCAGCCTGAGGGCTATGCCTCAAATTAGTCAAACTGAATTTGTACAGGCCTCATCCATCTTGTGTCTCTGACCATGGCCATTACTGGCTAAAAACTGCCTAATCAATTCATAATACATGCAGGAAGAGAAACTATGCCATCATGCCTGATGCAGGAAATCCAGGACCTAGGGTTCCCAATCTATTGGGGACATGAAGTCCTCATCATCTGGAACACTGTCATTGCCTTCAGCCATCCCTCTAATCCATGGTTTATGTCTGTAGAGCAGTGAAAGTATCAGAGCTACACTTCAATGACTCAGATGAGCTGAAATAACTCAGTTGAGATGTGCGGACAGCAAAGAAGGATTTCTTTGCTGCCCTCATAGCATCTGCGAAATCACATCCGGTGGAGCTTTTTTGGGTGGTAAGGGGACTGGTCAGTCCAGCCTCCCTCCGTCTGGAATCAGAACCATCTGGAGCTCGCTGTGACTTGTTTGCAAACTTTTTTGTGGATAAAATCGCTCAAATTCATCATGGTTTCAATGTCGCATTTCTGACAGTGAGTGAGTCTCAGGTAATCGAAGCCCCATTCTGTCCTGTTTTATGGGATCAATTCCAGTGCCTATCGTCCTCTGATGCAGAGGATGTCTTTGGGGCTGTTCAGGCCACTTATTGTGAACTGGACCTATGCGCATCCTGGCTGGTCAAAGTCAGCTGGGAGACATTGGGGCCGTTGCTGGTGGGGATAGTCAACACCTCCCTGAGGGAGGGCAGAGTGCCAAGCTGCCTCAAGGAGGCAGTGGTGCGGCCTCTGCTAAAAAAAAAAATCACTTGACATTGACTCCCTGGCCAGCTATCGGCCAGTCTCTAACCTTCCCTTTTTAGGGAAGGTTATTGAATGGGTAGTGTCCCATCAGTTTGAAGGGCATCTGAATTGGATTAGTTTCCTTAACCCCTCACTGACTGGCTTTTGTCTGGGTTATGGCACTGAGACTGCACGTGTGTCCTTGGTTGATGACCTCTCCTGTGAGTTAGACCAGGGCTGTTTGACCTTGGGTGATTTCAGATGTGACGAGATCACGCTGAACCACAGTGAACCACGGTGAACCCCACGGCGGGGCCAAGGCGGTGTGAACGTCTGTTCGGCGGCCGCCAGATGTTCACCACGCTGAACACCCGCGCGGGGCCAATTCCAACCACGCTTCCCGGGCTAGCCGAACCAATTCCCATGGACGCGAGGTGAACGATATCCCCACCCGTGATCAAACAAAAGTCACGTCTGTTCGGGGCTTTGTTTGGCCCCGGGGGGTGGTTGATGTCTTCACCCCCCCACTGTGGTGAACCGCCAGCCCGTCACGTCTGAAATCACCCCTTGTTGATCCTATTAGACCTCTTGGCTGCTTTTGATACCATTGACCAGGAGTTGTTGGTGACTCGGCTGCGGGACCGAGTCGGAGTGGGGGGTACCATTCTTGAATGGTTCCATTCTTTCCTGGCTGGGAGAATTCAACTTGTGGTTCTGGGTGATTGTTCATCTTCTCCCCAGGACCTCATGTATGGAGTCCCGCAAGGTGCCATCTTATCCCCTCTCCTGTTCCACATGTACATAAAACTTTTGGGAGTGGTTATCAGATTTTGGCATATGGTGTCACCAATATGCTGATGACACCAACTGTACCTCTCTTTTTCAGCTGATTTAGGCCTGGGAGTCTTGGTGCTTACCCAGTGTTTGTCAGATGTGGGGAACTAGATGAGGGTGTGCTGCCTGAAGTTGAATTCTGACAAGACGGAGGTGATGCTTGGGAGATTTGTCGTGGGATTGGTGTCCTGCATCATAGATGGGGTCCACCCTTCACTGGTACTCCAGGTCCATAGTCTGTGGTGAAGGGCAGATTTACCTAATTACATCTGGTACAACAGCTTAAGCCGTATGTCTCAGATGAGGACCTGGCAACTATCATCCATGTTTTTATCACCTCAAAATTAGACTACTTTAACATGCTCTACAAGGGGCTACCCATAGTGACAGTTTGGAAACTGCAACTGGTGCAGAATGTGGTGGTCTGGCTCCTTAGTGGAATGGGTCATTGTGAGCACGTTACACCGGTGCTCCATGCTCTGCACTGGCTGCCAATAGTTTTAAGGTCCCAATTCATGGTGTTAGTATTGACCTTTAAAGCCCTAAATGGACTGGACCCTATCTATCTGTGGGAGGTGCCTCACTTCCCAGGTTTTGGATCTAACCCTGCAATCAGCCAGGAGTGCCCTCCTTGAGGTCCCCTGGGTTTCCCGGGCAACGATGATGAGGTGGGTGTTCTCGGTGGCTGCACCACAGCTGTGGAACTCCCTCCTGTTGGAGGTCCACCTGGCCCCAGGCCACCCCTATTTCTGATGACATTGTAAGACCAGGCTGTTCTGCCAGGCCTTTGGTGAGGGAGACAGGTAAGGGTGGGGCTTGGGTGGGTATTGGGGGATACTTTTGTTTTTGTTTTTAGCTTTACTATTGGTTGTTTTAAATGTTTTTATGTTGTATTTTTAAATGCTGCAAGCCACCCCAAGCTTCAAAGGCAGGAGGAGGCGGCATAAAAATCTAAATTAATAAATAAATAAACAGATCCTGGTGGATCTCCAGGCCAGCCCAGAGAGGGCATACCTGATTTGGTACCTGTGGGTAATATCCACATTTTCAGGTAACATTTTTGGTGCCCAAAAACCTAAAATTATGATTTTCTGGTTTTCAAGTACCTGAAATTACCTGAACAAATACTGCATCCCCCATTACCCCCAATCCATGACCATAAGTCAAAAAAATGTATTCAAAAATTGGTACTGAACAGTGGCCAACATTTTTTTGTTAAATCAGGTACAACAATTTTTAGGGATGTGTGACAGAACCGAGGGTGATTGCAGATGTGACAGAGTGGCATTCGCCCTGCCACGGAATCACCCAAATGATTCCCCGCCGGAATCCCGCCATCATGGTCAGCAGATGTGCTGGCCGATTTCGGCAGGGAATCGGGGGGGAGGGGGGCAGAGCTGCTCAGCACAATGTTTGGCCGCACAGCCCCGCCCCTCCCATGCTCCCCTGGCCGGCCGCCCTCCAGGAGACGGGCAAGTGCCACGGCCAATGCGGCTGCAGCACCCACCCGCTCCCCGCGGAATTGACCACGACCCGTAATCAGCAGCACTGATTCCAGGCCATGGTCAGGGGACAGACATGACGCTCCTGTTGATCACGGGTGGGAATCACTTTGACCATGCAAACGGCCCTCCTCCAGGCAGGAGGGCCGTTTGCATGGTCAAAGTGATTACTGGCCGTGATTCACGGGGGTGAACATCTGGCGGGAATCACGGCTGGACCCAACAGACATTACGAACTCACGGTCCCCATCTGGGAATTGACTGTGGTTCACTGTGATCACGTAACGTCTGAAAATACCCCGAGTTCGGAAATTTGGTGCGGTTCGAAAATCGAGTTCAGTTCAAAAGTTCGGTTCAGTTGACCGAACTATTCGAGTTCCGCCTAATTTCGAACTTCCAAACCGAGTTTGTACATTCAAAACCGGGTTTTTTGACCTTCCGAACTGGTTCAGATGCGACCGAACAGTTCGGTTGAATTCGAGTTCGGTTCAGTCGACCGAACTATTCGACTTCAGTCTGAACTCTGAACTTCCAAACCGCGTTCGCACATCTCTAACAATTTTGACAGGTATACATATTTCATCTCAACAAGTCACCACGGACATAAAGCTAGAAACTGTATCATTTTCCAGATGGCCACTGGTAGGATAAGTGTCTTCTGCTGTCCCAACTGCAATAGGGAGATATTAAACTATTCAGAGATTCAGCCTGTTCCCTAGTTTCACTTGTCCCTCCTACATCATTATTGTGTGGTTAGAAAAGGTCACATGCTCTTCTCCAGCTGATACTTTAGGACTTGGGCAAACTCCATCTTGCAAGTTCAACAAGATTTTCAGATTCTTCAAACCTCCAAATTCCATTTGGCTCAAAGTTCAACCAAACATTCAAACTTAGTTCTTAATTATCTGCTGAGCTGGAAGGGAATAATCACATGTGACAGATTCATCTTATCATTCACCTTGAGAGCAGCCTTGGAAATCTATATTCAGCAGATAGGCCAACACAAGTAAAATGAGATAGGAGAATCGGAAAATAGATTTCAATAGAATGAAGACAAGGAGCATATAGCTTGCTCTTGGCAGATGTTGCCTACTCAGCAAAAAACAGAAGAGGAAGACTAAAGCATGCATGCCTTAGATGAAAAGTTCTTTTGGAAAAACCCTAATAATCCTCCCTAATCTTTCTCCAGTTGTAAATCGTTGCTAAGCGCTGTGTAAGCATTTTAATTTTAGCTGATGCTCTTGCCTTACAAAAATGTCTTTTGGTTAGGTTATGAACCAGATTCTCACTGGTATCAATAGATATAGGGCCTTTTCACATGGATGCCCCCCTCCCCAATCGCGCATGTGTGCGGGGGGGGCGTGGGAATGCCGTGGCGGGTGCAGGGGGGATGGGGGCATCCATGGGAACACATGTGCGCTCCCACGCTCTACCCATCACCCATGCATGGAGCAATGGGCTCCAAAACCAGTTGCTATATCCATGGATATGGGTGTGTGCCCATGGGAATGGGTGCACACCCATTCCCCCCTCACACACCCACCCACCCACTGCGGTCTTTGAAAAAGGCCATAGTGCCATTGAAATCAGTGGAGTTATGCTCATTTAAACTTGCTTGAGACTGGTCCAGTGTTTCAATAAGCAAATTCATACAACACAAGTATCATATTTAGGAGATGGTCCCCATAATATAGCTGGAAGTACGTTAAAGAAATCTGTGGGGGGGGGATCCAAAGATAAATAAGGAACGGTATCACCCTCTGTTTAACGACATTGTGCAATTGCCCCCTACACCTATTTTGGGTGAATGAGGACTGAAATGAATATGACATTTCATATCCATTAAAATAATGTACATATTTGTTCCCACAAATGAACATCCAAGTCCATCTTTGTCACCCATGTGTAATTTACAATTTTGTTTGTCTTGATTTTTTTGGTTCCTTGGTTTCTTCAGTATTTCATTAGTCAGTATTTTCATCACATTGGTGATAGCATTTAGCCGCACCCCTGAAGTGAATGAAATACTAAAGATAGAATGTCAAAAAACCCCAAGTAACTGAATGAACAAAATGATCAAATAAACAATGGAAATTAACCAAAAGAAGCATTTTAAACCACAAATGAAGCAGGACGTTAATACTGCTTTATACTGGAGTTGGACAGGATGCTTTTTGAAGGGTGGGTTGGAGTTTTGGGGACTTAGTTAGGTTAAATAACCTGGGCCCTGCTTATCTGCAGAACCGCCTCACTCCCCATGTGCCCGTGCGACCCTTGAGATCGTCCGTGGGAGCTTTTTTGGAGGTTCCCCGGGTGAGGCGGGTGACCATTCTCCTGCTGTTTTGACATATATGTAAGACTTGACTGTTCCATCAGGCTTTTGGCGAGGGGTAGGGCAGGGGTGGGGATGGGGGCTTTCCCCCACATACTGTATTTTAAATTGTTTTAAAAATTGTATATTATTTTAATGAATGTTGTTCACCGCCCTAGGCTGCCCTGTGGGCAGGAGGGGCGTGATATAAATTTTAAATAAATAAATAAATAAATATATGTGGAGCTGTTTCAAATCTTGCATACTTAACTCAGTTTGAGTTAGCTTTGTAACAAAATGTCTGAAAAAAAACCCTCATTTTGTCTGTCTTTTCAGAGGTTTCTGCCCTGTTTGAACCTGGCACCTCCATTACATATATTTTCCAGGAGCCTTATCCAGTAACAAAAAATGCCAGCACTTCATCCTCTGCCATTTACGCAGACACCATTATGTCTAAGGAAAATATTGGATTTAGCTTCCTCACATCACACACTCCGAGCCTGCTGCTCTACATAAACATTGACATTCAAGATTATTTGGCTGTGGTTCTCTGTAAGAACGGTAAGCACGTATGACAGTATCATGGGGACTGATGTTGACGTTGGTGCATTCGCTCATGCTGTGGCCACAACAACAGTGACTTCAGAGCTTTTTTCAACTCGTTTTGGTGGCCGTTGATTTAATAGTTGTTCATTCTTGTTTTGCGTTCAGTGCTTGTCCCGTCTTTGAATAATCATGTTGTTTGAATGTAAAAGTGCCTTTACTTTCATTTGGCAAAACCACAGCGGAAACGGGTTTCTGATTTGTTACCCCCAGTTAATACCCACATTTTTGGTGTATCCAAATTGGTATCCGAATACCGGTTCAGTACCTATAAAACCAAAGTCCATTCCTGGGTATCTGAAATTACCACAACCCCTCTCCCCCCTGCCCCAAATTTTCTGAGACGTCAAAGAATCAGGGCAAAACTGGTATTTCAGTTAAACTGTTCATATTTAGGGTACCTGATTGGATATAGTTTTTAGTAACAAAAAGTACCCATATTTTTAAAATCAAATCAGGTACACCACCATTTACCCATTTTTGTGGGTACCCATTTCAGCTCTAGGCAAGTCAGTACTGCAGTATTTCCTTGCTCTTTATCCCATGCTGAAATTTGATAGGATAAGCAGTTCTATGAATGCACAAGGGCAGGGGACACTAGAAAATCTTGCCGCCTTTTCTTTCCCATGTTCTGTTTTCCTCCCTATGCTCTGTCTGCCTCCTCTTTACTTTTTATATAATAGGAGAAGAGTATTTCAGTAAATGTAATTTTAGTTATTGTAAGCTGCCCCAAGCTGCCTTGGGCAGGAGGGGTGGAGTAGAAGTTGTTTAAATAAATAAATAAATAAATAAATGCCAGAGAGTTCAATCCCCAACCCTGTGGATTGTGCGTGGAGTCACGCGCAAGCCACGCAGATCCCTATTGCAGGCACATTGTACCCCATGGAAATTGCACATGTATACATGCACAGGATCCATGGGCTTTGGGATCAGGCTTAGGGGTCGCAATCCCAAGTGGGATCCGTGCGGCACAATGTGCTGTCTTTGGACATGTGCATGGTTTGCGGACACGTGTGTGGGGCATGGGATCGGCCCCAGTGTTGTCTGGCTTTGTTAACCAATCCCATTGGTTTTGTATTCTGCTTGATAACAGGAAAGATTTGGAGGAAGTATTTTAAAAAGCACCTGAATGACTTACAAGTCGAGCTGAATGGGTACTCGCAAAAGCAGATATAAATGTCAGATTTGCTTTACCCAAAACATGTAGGTACTGCAAACTACCATTTTGCTTACCTTTGACCTCGGATGGGGGTGAGCAGCAGCAATAAAGTGGCAGAGATATGGGGGGGAAGAGGCATCCTTGGTTGGCTTTGGGCCTCCTGGGGCCTAGGAGATGTGGCAGAGATCTGTTGGTCAGAGGCCTCCTGGGTCACTGTAGGGCCTACTGGGGCCTAGGAGAACTAGCCAGTTGCACCTGCAGACTGCCTAGGTACACATGTGGTTGCCTGGGGCCTGTGCATAAACACAGGCACCCAACCAGCTCTCTTATTGTCCAGTTCTCTGAAGATGTCCCTCCAGGGATACAGGATACATTTGGGTACCTGCATACCCGGTTGGGTAGGAAATACTCCCTTCTTGGGACGACTTATCTGCAGGACCGCCTTGCCTTCCAGGTACTTGACCGGTCCTTGTGGTCTGCTGGGGGTGCCTTTCTGGAGGTCCCCCATGTTAAATGGGGGTTCACCATGGATAGAGCATTCTCAGTGACCGTGCTGCAGCTCTGGAACTCCCTCCTGGAGGAAGCTCAACTGGAACCCAGGTCTTCTGACTTTTCATTGTAAGCGTAAGACCTGGCTGTTCTGTCAGGCTTTTGGCAGAGGGGATGGGTAGGGAGGGGGGAGGTTGGTTATTGCTCCTGCCCAGGGTTGGTTTTATGCTGCTGAATTTGTTTATATAATCGTATATTTTTGCATTGTTTTAAAAATGGAATCTTGGTTTTATAGATGTTTTATTCTTTATTCTGTAAACCACTTTGAATGCTGTGGCAAAAAAGTGGGGTATAAATGTGACAAAATAAAATATAAATAAATAAATAAATAAATACCTGAGGGGTATGGTAGCAGCAACAAAGCAGTGGAGTAGATCCAGGGGTCAGAGGCTTCATGGATGGGTTGTGAGTTTACTGAAGCATAAGAGAACCGGTCGGGTGCATGTGTGTATGCACAGGCCCCAGGAACTGCATCATCATCATCATCATCATCATCATCATCATCAATAAACATACCAGACAGACAGACAGACAGACAGACCCTGGGGACAAGGGAACAGACATTGTGTGTTCCGGGAAAATTCCCCCAAGTTGGCGCTTCAGTGCCCCCTACAGGACTGGGGTAATACCTGGCTAGAGAGGATGAGCTAGATAAATCTAAGCCAGCTGATGCTTATTCACCAGCTTCATATGAAAGAATTCTGAATTCTAAAAGTGATACACACACACACACAATGACCGCTATCCCAAACCTCCTGCACGTGAGATCCATGTGGATCCTAGGTCCCACACGGCTTGCATTTGGCACAATGACCCTGGCAATGGGCATATGCGAATATCATGCAGCAGATGCAGGGCACAGAACTGGTCACTCTGATGAAGAATCATTGTGGCAAAGGTTGTGTTCTCGCCTCTTCAGGAGTGCTCCAAAGTCCAGGGGAAATTAGGTCCCAGCAGTTGCCAAACTGTACGAGTCTCTATTCCTTATATTCCAGTTCCGGACCAGATTACAGCACACAGAGAGGTTGGCATTTTTTAAAAAATGTCTGGCTTCCTCTTCCCCTATAGCCAGCCCAAATCCTCCGGCAGGGCTTTTCCCACTTGGGTGGATCCCCAAACAGTACATGACAACTTAACACCATCTCCTGGTTCTTTAAATAAATCGAATATCCCACCTGTAACTCGCATAGGTGTCTCCTATTTCAGCCGCGTCCACTCCAAGTAGTTCCTGTGCTCACAGGCCTTGGTTTAAACCTTCACCCTCTTGGCCTCAAGCATAGGGAGCCTTAGCTTCCACTGCCTTAATCCTAAGTCAGAGTCTTCCTCTCCCAGTTCCTCCTTCCACCAACTCTCCTGACGTTCTACGGTCCTTTTGCAGCCAGCCGAGGCTTTTTCCAAGCTATAACCTTTCAGGTGACTTAGGGATGGAAGGTTGGTTCTTTAAGGGTCAACCACCCAGCCAGAACCCAGCTAATCTTTATGATCACATCTCAACTCCAGTTCACTCCAACTCCAGGGCTGATCCTTGCAAGACTTAACCAGCCTGTTACAATCATATTTCAGATTATTATGACTTCATTTCCGCATACGTCGGTAGAAATAGACATGGTGGTGGCCCACTTTAGCCCACTGCGGGCCAGGCCCCACCAGCATGTCTGTTTACATGCTGGCAAACATTAAGCTAGATGTTAAGTCTGGGACTTCCCTGGGACGGGTAGGTGGCTAGCTAAATAATAATAAATAAACAAGGAACAGTTATGTACCCTCTCAGCTAATACTAGAACTAGGGGACACTCCATGAAACTCATGGGTGGCAAGTTTAAAACAAATAAAAGAAAATATTTTTTAACTCAACGTATAATTGGGTTGTGGAATCTACTGCCAGAGGCTGTGCTAAGGGCCAATACTATAGCTGAGTTTAAAAGAGGTTTGGACAAGTGTCTGTAAGATAGGTCCATTAGCAGCTATTTAGCCAGACAGGATCGGGGAACATGACGAGAGCTGGGAGAAAACAACAGGGAATGGATGCCCCATAGTGACCTGTTGGGTGCTTCTCCCAAGCCACCGTGATTGATCACTGTCGGAGACAGGATGCTGGGCTAGATGGACCATTGGTCTGACCCAGTATGGCACTTCTTATGTTTGTATGTTATAGTCTAGCTTGGGCTGCATCCTCAGCCAACGCAGGTTAGCACGTGTTTTCAGCTCCACCATACCTACCTTGGGGCAAGAGCTGCCATAGCTTTCCCATCATAGTGGGGCTGGCAGCAGAGCAGGGGTGGGGACAGCTCCCCACATGTTTGTTGAGCTCCCTGCCTTACTTGGGACGCCTTTCCGGTGGGTACAGATCTCCAGCCACGGCCATGTTTGTTTGGCGTCTCTCTCCCACTTGGGCCATATTGACTATGGTTTCCCGACCCGGACCAGGGAACCACCGTGCTGTCCACATGTCAGTTTTCACCCAATCACACATGTGCAGCTGCCAAAATAAAGGAAGTAAAATTCTGAAATAATCAAACTGTAATAATTAAATAGGTGAAGTAACCTAAAATGAAATACCTCAATAAACAGATGTGCAAATAACTTTTTGTTTTGTGCAGATTATTTGGATATTCAAGCTGCTGTGTGAAAATGCAAATAATGTCCATGAACACAAAATCCATTATTCATTTCACATCTACTTTACACCCTGATTAATGGTTACTGGATCAGGCCTTGAGAGGATTAGCATACTAAGCCTCATCATATCTTTTGTGAGCTGCCCCAAGCTGCCGTAGGGCTGGAGGGAGCGGGATATAAGTTATTGAATAAATGAATAAATAAATATCTCTTTGGTGTGTTCTGTCCCCATTTTAGAGATTAATCCAAAGACAACCTTCTCAAAAGTGCCCCCTGATTATGATGGCCTTTATTCTTGGATGCGTGAAAGGGGGGAACACTTTCAGCCCAATTTTTAAAATTGATCCATGATCCCAAGAACTGCAGATGCCTTGGTGCGTCTGAAAACTATGCCCAAGACATTGTGGGTCAGGTGATGGAGACATAATTATTTAAGTGTTTTGCTGACGGTTGCAAGGGAGAGCGGAAAATAGAAACCAGGAGTCGTGGGTGTCGTCAGTTCTTTTCTCTGATGACTTTCCAAAAGTCCATCCTTTCCAGCCTGATTTTCAAGGAACTGCATTGGATGGATTTAATGTAAAATTGGAGTTAACAGTTGTAGTGACAGCAAAGTAGAGCTGGGGCAGGGGGGATATCTGATATCTTATTTACTCACAAATATCATTTGTATTTTCCGGTAATGGGTATTCTCATCGGAATCAAGAATATTGATATTTATGTATTTGCTACTTCTGGTGTTTTGTTCTGTAAACTTTGCCTATCATTCACTCCATTTTGCGTAGTTGGTTATTTTCTGGTCTGCTACTTTATTTTGAGACAATTTTGTACGACTTCAGGACTATTTCACATGATTCCAGGAATTTTTCGGTGCTATTTTGAATTCGAACAAGATACTGGACTACCAAAATGTTTGAAATACAGAAAGGAAGTAACCAAAATGGCTGAAATAACCAAAATGACCCAACTGAAATAGCTGGAATGAATACCCCGATGAAGTGGATGTGTTTAGCTGTTCTTATCAGCTTCGTTGGGATCGGCTTGAAGCCAGCAAATTGGGCAAATACGATATTTGCCATGGAGATTTATTTCAATTCTACAGCACAGCAGCATTTGGGTCATGTTGTTAAAGAGCGATTAGCCTTCTTAATTAAAATGGATTGAATAGCTGAGGCTGAAATTTAAATATATTATTCAGACAAGACCTTTGGTTCAGTTTGATGGTATTCAGTCCTGTTGACACGTGTGAATTTGCAAAGCGTCACATTACCTGGCAATTCATATACATGCTTTCAACTTACTAATGGCAACTCTATGCCGTTAGCTGGTGGCTGCTTGTCAAGCACCAATCTGGGAAGAGAGAAGCCAGGCAGGGAGTCACTGACTCAGTGATAAGCTTAATAACTAGTTCCAAAGTTTTAAGCATGAATACCTCATGAATTATTCATGGACTGCTATGCGCTTGTGTGACGATCCAGCCAGTCGGCCTGCTTATTTATCTCTCCCAATAAGCCTTTCTCAGGACGGTTCGACTCACCTTTTTTTAAAAAAACCTGCTGCCACCATCCTGGACTTTTCTGCCAGGAAACATATAAGTATCACCACTCATCCCGTCTTACCTCTATAGTCCGGTGATTTTGGTTATTTGGCATAACCTCACTAGAACTGGTGAGGTTGCAGCTCGTCTGCATACGCTCCCAGCATCCTCGGCTGTCATCGCTTGAGGACACCACGACTCTCCTGGGGCTGGCCTTCCTGCCACCCCAAGTTCCACCGACCAGCGCGCCTAAAGGCGCGCGCCTTACAGGTACTTTTCTCCATTTCTTTTCTACTGTACTTCCCCCTCCTATCTTACTCACTAACATGTCTGCCCTATTTTCTCGCCTTTTCTTTCCCTCCTCTCCTTCTCCTCTTCCTGTCCATCTTTTTCTTCCTCTACTTTTCTCCTCCCAGCTTCTTCCTCCCCCCAACCGATCACCACTCTCTAACCTCCCCCATACATCCTTTGCTCCCTTGGCTACTTTCTCTCATTGCTCCCCTTCCACTCCTGTCTCTAGCCTTCCTCGATGCTCCCCTTCTCCCAATCTTATCCCTATTCCTCCTGTCTCTAGCCTACCACGACGCTCCCCTTCTCCCAATCTTATCCCTATTCCTTGCCTCCCCCCTCATCAACTACCATTTTTCTGCTCCCTCTGCAACTGTCGCTCATCTATCAGTAAAGCTCCCTATATCCATGATCTTTTCCTCTCTCGCTCTCTCCAGCTCCTTGCCCTCACTGAAACTTGGATCACTCCCTCGGACTCTGTCACGCCTGCTACCCTCTCCTGTGGGGGTCTCTCCTCCTCCGGGAGTGAATTCCACAGCAAAGAGGCAGCCACCGAAAAAGATCTCACATCAGTGGCCACCCATTGCGCCCCGGGAACCTCCAAAAAGGCACCCACGGACGATCTCAGGGGTCGCATGGGCACATGGGGAGTGAGGCAATCCCGCAGATAGGCAGGATCCAGGCCATGAAGGACTTTAAAGGTCAAAACCAGCACCTTTAACCTAGCCCAGTGCTTTATAGGCTGCTTGCTCCTGAGGTGCTGTCCCTCCCTCCCAATGTCTGGCACTCGCCCTGCCTCTCTCTCTCACCAGATGTCCTCGGCTGGCTTATCTGACTGACCTCATGATGCAGGGTGGCATTGGAAAGCTGTAAGCCTGCCATCTGGCCACTCGCAACAAGATCTAAGCCTGCCTATTTGACTGGCTGTCTCTCTCTTGCGCTGCACAGTCTTTGCCAGCCTCTTTGAGTGCCCTTCCAAGGTACCAGCCTGCCTTCCCTACTGCATCTCATGCCACGCTGCCTGTCTGCCCGCCCGCCCAGGTTGCCAAGATCAAATCCTGCCTCAGCCTGTCTTCTGATGCTCATGCCATGCTGCCAGTCTGTCCGCCCACCCAGGTTGCCAAGATCAAAGCCTGCCTCAGCCTGCCTTCCGGTGCTCATGCCACGCTGCCTGTCTGCCAAGCTCAAACCCTGCCTGAGTCTGCCTTCTGCTCATGCCAAAGTGCCTGTCTGCCTGCCCTGTGGGCAAAGCTGAAGTCCTGCCTCAGCCTGCCTCCCTCTCATGCCAAGGTACCCCATCATAGACCTGTAACAGAATGGCCACCAGACCATCATTTGAAGCATCTTGGCACTGGCCAGGAAGAATCTCTTTAGAATAGGTCTAGAACTTAAAACATACTTCAAGCTCTTAAAGGCTTCCTGACATACTGGAGTCTAGATCACCCTGTCTGGTTTACCTTCTTTTTTTTTGGTAAGGTCTGTAAGTGGTGCAGCTATACTACCAAATTGAGGTACAAATCTTTGATAATAACTAGCAAGACCCAAGAAGGACCATGCTTGTTTCTTGCTTTTAGGTATTTTCCATTCCTGAATGGTTGCCATTTTATCCCATAATGGAGTTATGTTATCATTCACTACTTTGTAATCTAGATATTTAACCTCAGACATACCTATTTGGCACTTTTTAGGTTTGATGGTTAGACCAGCATTCTGTATAGCAGTGAACACAGATCGTAGATGATGTACATGGTTATCAATATCAGGGCTGTAAATGGCAATATCATTGATATAAGTCACCGCAAAGGACCCCATTCTATTTAATAGCCCATTGACCAACCTTTGAAATTAGACCAGGGAATTCCTAAGTCCAAATGGGAGGGCTAGGAGCTCATACAACCCATCTGGAGTGACAAATACTGTTTTTGGAATAGCTTCTGACTCCAATTCCATTTGCAAGAAACCTTTACATAGATCTAATGTTGTTATTACTCTAGTTGCCCCCAATACCTCGAACTGTATTCTCACCTGTGGCAGCAGTGGTGGCAGCAGGAGGGGTGAGGGAAGATGCGGCAGCCCGGCAGAGCTGGACGACGGGAAAGGAGCTGGTGTGAACGGGGATCTGCCGTGGTTTCTCTCACGCATGTCAAGGACACAGGGCAAAATCCTGCCCTGACATGCACGAGAGAAGTCGCAGCAGATCCCCATTTGCACCGGCTCTTTTCCCGTCGGCCGGCTACTCTGGGCTGCCGTGTCTTCCCTTGCCCCTCCTGCTGCCGCCACCACCGCCACGGGTGAGAATAGTAATACAGCCTCAGTCAGGGAATGTACCCTTGGCATGGGGTGTGCCTCCAGTTGGGTGATTGCATTTAGCTTCCTAACACCTACACAGAACCTTATTGAACCATCCATCTTAGGCACAATTACCACAGGTGAGGCCTAAGGACTTAATGATGGGCTTATTACCTTTAATTCGAACATTTCAATGATTTCTTTTCTTATGCATTCTAGCACTCTGCCATTAACTTAATTGGTGGGCATGTTTCAGTATTGATACCATGCCTTGATAACTTAGTTCTCCCCGGTATGCTACAGAATGTATCTCGGAACTCCTCCAGCACTTGAACCAACTTGTCCCTTTGGGTAGGAAACCTTCTGCCCAATGCATCTGGTCTAGACCTCCCTCCTCTTTACTGGCAGCCAACATATCTGGTATTTCAAAACAACACTCCATCCCCTGCATTCTTCTTAAGCTCCCTACTACCTGCTTAAACTCATCAGAATCTGGCCACTCTGTCTTCAATTCCAACCCTGTATTCTTGGTTTGACCCTGCTCCAAGATAGTTCCACTGTTTTCCCCTATTATCCATCTCTGTGACAGAGAACAGCAACTCTTCCTCTACCCTAGATGCAGGGAGTCCACTCTCCTCTATTCCATCTCTGTCAGGAGTTCCAGGTACAACCAGCTCACCCCTCTGACTCCTGGTGAGTGTACATCCTTTATTTATTTATTTATTTATTCATTTATTCATTACATTTCTATCCCACATTCTCCCACACAATAGCGGCTCGGAGCAGCTACAAACATAAAAATTACAATAAAATACATAAAACAAATATTACAATATTAAAATTACTAAAAAGGCTAAATGCTAAAGGCAATCAATAAATATATCCTCCCAACCCCCCCACCTACATCCCCCATCCCCGAAGGCCTGGCGGAACAACCAGGTCGTACATGATCTTCGGAAAGAGGGGAAGTCCGGGGATAAATGGAACTCCATTGGGAGGGAGTTCCACAGCCTACGTGCAGCCACCGAGAACATCCTCCCTGCCATTGCCACCCATAATAGCCGAGGGACCTCTGTGCACCCCCAGCTGACCACAGGGGCCGCGAAATGACCCGGGGCCTGAGGTGGTCTCGCAGATAAGCAGGTACCAAGCCGTTTAGGGCTTTAAAGTTGAGCATCTGGTCCCAAGATGTCTCTTCCCAATATAAAAGGAGCAATCCTGTTCTTAGACACTCGCATCTCATAAAATCCTTGACACCCTCGTCATTCTACAGTCACTCTGGCTATAGGGATCTCAAAGGGTTCATCACTACCTAACCCTCAGATGGTAATGAATCTCCCAAGGACAACATCTTTTCCAGAAATCAAATCAGACCTTATAATAGGGTAGCTCCTGTATCTCTAGTATACCCAACACAGTTTGGTTACCAATTGTAACCATCTATCTGAATTTTTCGTTAACCTCCTCATAATTAGTAATGGCAAAGCCACAAATGTGTACCTCTTCAACGTCCTTTTCCTTGTGTGTTACACTAGCCTGAGGTATAGGTCTTTTTCCAAAAAGAGGTTTCCAGTGGGGGCATTCTCTTTTAAAGGGACCGTTTTCCCCATAACCACTCCCCGGATCTTTTTTATACTCAATAGACATCTAGAAACTGTCCTTCTCACTGAACTTAAATCCTTTCTCCTTTTGGGGAGAAAACTCCTATTTGAATCTGGTTGAGAGATTTTCCTGTCCCCTTCAAGTCTAAAAACCTTGTATGGGAAGTTTGCTATTTGCTATAAGCTGGTCTGCCATTTCTGCAGCCTTCCTTATAGTGTCAGGGCCACGATCCTTTACCTTCATCTTTATTTCCCATGGCATTTGAAAGTAAAACTGGTCCAACCCAATTAACTCTACCATTTTCCCCCAGAGAATCCTCTTTTGCCACTTTCACCCACTTCCATAGTGCAGCTTTCAATTTAGCCCCAAACTGCGCTACTGAATTTCCCCCCTGGAACTGTAACCTCCTGAACTTTGCCCTGAAATATTCTGGCCCCATCTGGAACCTTTGATATACCAATTTTTAAAATTCCTCATAAGAACATACCCCCTCCTCTGACATGTCCGTGAGGTCACCCCTGATCAAACTGGGAAGGAAATGCATGAAGTGTTCTTCTTGGAGACCCCAGTTCTGCACCGTCTTCTCAAAGGTTGACAGGAACTACTGAGGCTCTTCTCCTGTGTGTGTGTGTGTGTCTTTTTAGCTTTCATGTGTAACACCTCTTCCAACTGAGCTTCAGCTCAGGCTTTCTTTCCTGGCCTGGCCTGTGCCACACCCAACCCAGTTGTTTGCTTAATTATCTACTTAATTAGGCACTGTTCCCCTCTGACCTGTGGCTAGGCCAATGCAAGCTTCACTTAAAGGGCCGGTAGCTCGCAGGAACCCGTAATGTATTAAAAATCCATGAATAAGAGCAAATAAAATCCCCTAACCCACAACTCCCAAAATGCTTTGCCAAACAAGAAGGTCTTTCATTGGGGCGAATCCCATGCCTCGCGCACATCCTTCACATGCAAACATCTCCATAGAAATTGTGCTATGTGGAACCCACGCAGACCCTGCTTGGGATTGCAGCCATTGTCTCAGAAGATGAGCAGGCCTGGGCTTAGAGAAACCTCCAAGGGGAGGGAGTTCCGTAATTGAGGGACAGCTGTTGAGAGTGCTAAGGCTCAAAAAAGTCAATCTGAACTGACAGAAAAGTTCTGCAAAACTGGAATGATTTGCTGTAATTCTGGTCAGAATTCTGACTGAAAGCATCTTTCATTTTGAATTCTGACCGGACCATTTCACGCAAAATGGTGGCCGCCATACAAGCTGGCAGCTACCATGCTCCATCCATCTTGTCATACAGTGGAAGCCATTTTGCGCATGCGCAAAAGGCAAATTTCCCCCCCCATTTGGTCCAATCGGAACTTGAGCCGAATGAACCATCCAGGTCCAGAATCAGAAAAATCCACTCTCAGCCTTAGGGAAGGCCTCTCTCTGTGCCCTTGTGATAGGAACATGATGGGTAGATGGTACCCGAAAGATGGTGCTCCTAGTCGACCACAGAGGCTGTGACAGATAAGGGAGGCGGTGGTCTTTCGGATGTGTAGCATGGTTACGAATGCAAAGTATGACCCTTCGAGATGAATTTTTTTCACTGGATCGTCAAAAACATGTCTGAATCGCTCTGAGTAGAACCCCCAGGGTGTTGCTCTCCCCCATGAAATATTTGTCTCCCTACTCCTCCTCTAACGTCTCCCCTCGCACCTCATCATTTTTATTCCTTCCCAATGAAAATGAAATTATTTCATCCCAAAATAGCATTCAGATGTGTTGCTCTTTCCTCATGCAGCTGGTTTATGCCTGCTATAAAGCTATTGGACTATGAATAATAATGTCCTCCCGCAGTGATAAAGGTGATCATGAATCCTTGTCTGTGATTGGCTCTTGCTCTGGGGATATTTGCAGAGCATGGCATTATATGGTGGAGCTTAGATTGGTTGCGCTTGGGTGACTGATTGGTTAAATAAAGGTCAAACGCTTTGCTGAAGTGGGAATAGGCAGCCTCGGTTAATACTTAAGTAGCGGCATTCTGCACTCGTATTTCAGGAGCCTTTATAGCTGTTTACGGAAATCACACTGCAGTACAGAAATCATGCACTCTTTTACATGGAAAATGTAGTAGATCAGGAGCGGGCAAACCGTAGCCCAGTATTGGCTTCAGCAGCCAATCATGAAGCAGGAGAGGTTTGTAAGAGTTCTTGTTGAAGCAGATAGCACAATTGCTTCCCAGGAGTAATAACCACATTTTTAGGAGTTTATCGAGCGCCTAATTGTCCTAAAACCCCAAGCATTACTGTCGCCAAGTTACTGATTTACTGTTTTATCATCTAAGGTCTTGACCATTCTGCGCATGCACAATGTTTTTTTATATTTTTTTCAAGACTGGAGGTGAGACTGGCCAATTTTTGCAAGATTCTCACTCGTGAAAAACTCATCAAGAGACCCATTCTCGACCCGATTTTCATGATCTATGAGATCTCGTTTCAGCCCTACTGGACACCCATCTTTTGGGAATGACGTAGTCATCCTGCAGTCAAGCAAGGGGTTGGACTAAATGTTCCTTAAGGTATCTTCCAACTCTGAAAGTCTATGATTCCAGCCTCACAATTCTGTGATTGTACAGTATCTCACCCTGAGTTGACTCACAGAGTGTGGTGTAATTCAAAGAAAGTGAAGGTCACCAAAGTTGCCCTTTGGCAACAAAGGCAGGTGACTGATAGGAAATTGGGATGGCTTTATATTTGAGGGATGAAAACATTTCAATGGCTCTTATTTTCCTTTTGCTCCTTTTAACTTTGTCCTTGATTTATTGCTTTCCTCCAGCTTTAGACAAGCCAAAACTTTGCTGTAGGTAAGAAAAATGTTCCTGATTCCACTAAATGCATTGGTGAGGCAAGAACAGGAGAAAGAATTAAAATTCCTGCACAAAGCCTGCATTTGACTTCAAGATGGATAGGAATTACAGTGGATTATTAGTTTATAAAAAAAAAATTAATTGGCAAAACATCTACTTGTGTATCTTGTGCTTTGTCATTCTGTGATAATTTATCTCACACCTACTGTGGATTTTATTTAGTCTTTCTATTACACGTTATTGTGTGTGGGGGGGGGGGAATTGGCAGATTTCAATGCCATAGACAACAGGTTTCCTTGGTTACTGCTAATAAGCAGCTGGAAGGGATTGGTGAACAGATCGCGATTCAGGTTCAGCCGCTTGTTTCGGCCCAGTCTGCCCTTGGGTTTGGCCGTTCAGTTCATTCGCCGCATTCGGGTTCGTCCCAGTTTGGTTCGGTTCGGGCGTTCGGAAAAAGGCTCTCTGTGCGAGGAATGATGTCCCTAGACCCATGATGGTGGGGCCTGCGGCTACTAGATTGGCAGCTTCTAGGTATTGACCACAGCCCTCCCTGCCAGTAACTACGCCCCAAAACCCTGATGGTGGGTCCTGGAGCTGGAGTGGCTGTTTCTCGATGTGGTGGAATGACGTAGTCTCCATGCGAGGAATGATGGCCCCAAACGCATGATGGTGAGTCCTTGGGCTAGAGTGGCAGCTTCTAGATATGTATTGGCCACAACCCTCCCTGCTTGTAAGTTGGCCCCAGAACCCTGATGGCAGTTCCTGGGGCTGGAGTGGCTGTTTCTTGATGTGGTGGAATAACATCCTCTCCAGGAGAGGAATGATGACCTCAGACCCATGATGGTGGGTCCTGGGCCTACTAGAGTGGCAGCTTCTAGGTATTAGCCACAGCCCTCCCTGCCAGTAACTTGATCCCAGAACCATGACGGCAGGTTCTGGGGCTGGAGTGGCTGTTCCTTGATGCGGTGGAATGACATCGTCTCCGTGCAAGGAATGATGACCCCAGACACATGTCGGTGAGTCCTGGGGCTAAGGTGGCAGCTTCTAGGTATTGGCCAGAGCCCTCCCTGCCTGTAACTTGGTCCCAGAACCAAAGCAGTGGGTCCTGGGGCTGGAGTGGCTGTTTCTTGATGCTTTGGAAAATTGGCTGTCTGTGCGAGGAATGATGGCCCCGGACACATGATGCTGAGTCATGGGGCTAAGGTGGCAGCTTCTAGGTATTGGCCACAGCCCTCCCTGCCAGTAACGTGGCCCCAGAACCCTGATGGTGGGTCCTGAGACTGGAGTGGCTGTTTCTTGATGCTTTGGAAAATTGGCTCTCTGTGCAAGGAATGGTGGCCCCGGACCCATGATGCTGGGTCCTGGGGCTAGAGTGGCAGATTCTTGATATTGGCCATAGCCCTCCCTTCCTGTAACTTGATCCCAGAACCCTGGCATCGGGTCCTGGGGCTGGAATGACTGTTTCTTGATGGTTTGGAAAATCGGCTCTCTGTGCAAAGAATGATGGCCCCAGATCCATGACAGTGGGTCCTGGGGCTAGAGTGGCAGCTTCTAGGTACATATTGCCCACATCCCTCTCTGCCTGTAACTTGGCCCCAGAACCCTGACGGTGGGTCCTGGGGCTGGAGTGGTTGTTTCTAGGTTTGTTGCAATGACATCGCCTCTGTGCTAGGAATGATGGCTCCAGACCCATGACGGTGGGTCCTGGGGCTAGAGTGGCATCTTCTAGATACATATTGACCACAACCCTCCCTGCCTGTAACTTGGCCCCAGAACTCTGATGGCGGGTCCTGGGGCTGGAGTGGCTGATCTTGGTGCATTTGAATGACATCGCCTCTGTGCAAGGAATGATTTTTTGTTTATTTTATTTTTTATTCAAAACGTATCCCGCCCCTCCTACCCAAAGGCAGTTCAGAGTGGTGAACAACATGCACACAAAACAATTCAACAATAAAACATTTAAAAATACATCTACAATTTTTAAAACCAGTCATAACCCCCCCCCTCCCCGCCCCTTACCAAAGGCCTGTCAGAACAGCCAGGTCTTACACAAACGTCGAAATGACAGGAGGGTGGGGGCCAACCGAGCCTCCTCCGGGAGTGAATTCCACAGCAAAGAGGCAGCCACCGAAAAAGATCTCACATCAGTGGCCACCCATTGCACCCTGGGAACCTCCAAAAAGGCACCCACGGACGATCTCAGGGGTCGCACGGGCACATGGGGAGTGAGGCAATCCCGCAGATAGGCAGGACCCAGGCCATGAAGGACTTTAAAGGTCAAAACCAGCACCTTTAACCTAGCCCAGTGCTTTATAGGCAGCCAGTACAGAGCCCAGAGCACAGGTGTCATGTGCTACCTGCAGCCCGCCCCAGTAAAGAGATGGGCCATGGCATTCTGCACCAGCTGCAGCCTCCAGACCAGCTTCTTGGGCAGTCCCACTTAGAGTGTGTTTTAGTAATCTAGCCTCGAGGTGATGAAGGCATGGATGACAGTGACGAGGTCAGAGTCTGAGAGATACGGTTGAAGCCACTGGACAAGATGTAACTGCTGAACCGCACTCCCCACCATGGCCACAACCTGCGATTCCAGGCTGAGCCGTGAATTGAGGAGCACAACCAGACTCCATACTTGCGAGACCATGGGCGGGCAAACCCCACCCCCCCAAGAGGAGATTCAACCACTCCCAGGCCCCCCAGGCCCTCACCCACCAACATCACCTCCATCTTGTCATGATTCAGCTGTAGATGGCCCCAGACCCTGGGTCCTGGGGCTAAGGTGGCAGCTTGTAGATATTGGCCAAAGACCTCCCTGCTTGTACCTTGGCCCCAGAACCCTGGCGGCAGGTTCTGTAGCTGGAGTGGCTGACTGTTTCTAGATGCGGTGGAATGACATCATCCCCATGCGAGGAATGATGGCCCCAGAACCATGATGGTGGGTCCTGGGGCTAAGTTGGCAGCTTCTAGGTATTGGCCAGAGCTCTCCCTCCCTGTAACTTGTCCCCAGAACCCTGGTGACGGGTCCTGGGGCTGGAGTGGCTGTTTCTTGATGCTTTGGGAAATTGGTTCTCTGTCCCACGACACTTGGTCCTGTGGCTAGAATGGCAGCTTCTGGATCTTGGCCACATCCCTCCCTGCCTGTAACATGGCCCCAGAACCCTGATGGTGGGTCCTGAGCCTGGAGTGTTTTTTTCTTGATGCGTTGGAAAGACATCGCCTCCGTGCGATGAATGATGGCCCCAGACCCATGATGGTGGGTCCTGGGGCTAGAGTGGCAGCTTCTAGATATTGGCCACAGCCCTCCCTGCCTGTAACTTGGCCCCAGAACCCTGACAGCGGGTCCTGTGGCTGGAGTGGCTGTTTCTTTTTTTATATATATCTATCTCTACACTAAATCTAACTGCAATTAACTATTCATAAAACCTATTTAACTAAATGGAGTATCCTAATAATTACCTACAAAGGCTTTGTCCTACAAACACACTGTATCTGTATCTTTATAACTAAGCAACTACTATGTATATCTATCTAGTAACGGTCTATCTAATAACTATCTATCTATATATACAATATTACAGAGGGGGAAACACAGAAAACAGGGAGGGGTACAAAACTGAAATGAAAATCAATCTAATAATATTCCTACTCTAAATAAATCCAAAATTTAAAACAGGGGAAGGGAATCAGGAATGGAATAAGAGGGAGAGGGAGAATGGGTTGAATGGGTGAAATAGGAGGAGGATGGCAATGGATTAGGAATAGGAAGGAACAAAAACT
>QEPC01004060.1:2251023-2272621 GCA_003113815.1 Sphenodon punctatus | reverse complement strand
AATGGGTTGGATGGGTGAAATAGGAGGAGGATGGCAATGGATTAGGAATAGGAAGGAACAAAAACTGCTGGGAGAGAGGGAGTCTTCTGAAACGCCTGCTGTTCAGGAACAATGACTAGCTCAGAAGGTGTTGGGAAGGGGTAAGGGAGAAGGGGGGGAGGTTTTGTTTCTTGCTGCGGCTGCCTCACCGCAAGCCCCATTGGCTCTGTGCAGCCAATCACAGACTGCGAAGCCAGTGGTCTGAGGTGAAAAGGGATCGTGATTGGGCAGGCTGGCTGCTACTCCAATCCTCTCCACCCCTGGTGCCTGAAAGTCTGCTCCTCAGCTGACTCCCCCTCCCTGTCACATTTTGCCTTCCAGTCACACGTTTTTGCCACCCGAACTCCCCCAAACGCGATCTGAACTGACCAAACTGTTTCATCATTTCAATGTTCGGAACTGAGTTCTGGTTCAGTCATCCGAACAGGCCAAGTTCGGGCCGAACTCCGAACTTCCGAACCACGTTTGCCCATCCCTAGCAGCTGGAAATCAAAGAGCGGGCAGTTGAATGACTCAAGCTGTTTTCATCTGTACCTTTGTTTCTAAGTGGCACATTTTCACCCATATTTTATCCCATCTGTGCTATTTCTGGGTCTCTCTCACTCTGCAAATACCGAAAAGGGGCTCGTTGTGATCGCAGTGGAGACTGAATAGGTAAGAAAAAACAAACTTTTCCAGTATATCAGGAGATTGGGCAATAAATTCAGATACCTTTTCACTCATTCAGAGATTAACACTGCTTTTAGACAAAAAATGTCTCCTGAACAGCGCGTTAAGAGAGAAGCCGTGCTGCGTTGCCGGACGTGACGTGCTCCCCATTGCTGCCGGCAGTGGCTGAAGATGCGGCGCTTTGCAGAGGCGTGTTCTAGAGACCTGAAAATTGAAGTCTACAGAACGCACCTCTGCAACGCGCCACATCTTCAACCTCTACCATTGCCAGCAATGGGGAGCACGTCACTTCTGGCAGCGCAGCACGGCTTCTCTCTTAATGCGGTCAGGAGGCGCTGTTCAGCGCCTTGTCTAAAAGCGGTGTCAGTTTGAGTTACTGTCATTTGAACGGATGCTGACTATCTGCTGTCTTTATAGATTTGGAATCAAGTAGTGCTAGTGGAAAATGCCAATGATACTGGATATCAAATATTGTAATATATGGGGCTTAATTTGTGCTAGATAGTGATGAAACAGATACGGGCAAAATCTGCTACAACTGATCATGTGTGAGTCTTTTCAAAGATGGTGCCGGCAACATCGGCACCATTTTGGAAAAGGGCAGCTGGTTCTGGGCACGTTCAGACTAGCTGCCCTTTTCCAAAATGGCACCGATGCAGCCTGAGACATCATGGGAAAGGGCAACGTGGTACACATGCTCAGAACGGCCTCAGTGACCTTTTTTCTCATGCACAGAGCATTTTAAAATTTGTTTGAGAGATTGGAATCTTGTGAGATTCTCGAACAAGCAACGAGATCTTTTCAAGATCTTGCTGCTGATGTTTCTCAATTGTCACAAGACTCAATCTGGTTCTAATATATAAGCTCCAGTGACAGGGAGCATACAGCTTCCCTAGGCAACGTGTTTCACTGCCAAACAGCTCTTGCTGCTAGGGAATTTTTCCTGATATCCAATGGAAATCTACTTCCTTTTAATTTGAACAGTTTATTGGTAGTCAATAAACCACTTTCCCCTTACTCCCCTTATCTCTGTCCAAAACTCTGCTGCCTGGGTCATTCACCTCACCCGTCGCTTTGACCATGTTCAGCCCCTACTTTCCTCTCTTCACTGACTCCCCCTTCCTGAACGAATCCTGCACAAACTCCTACTCTTCACCTACAAAGCTCTTCACAACCTTGCTTCCCCTATCTCTCTGTGCTAATTTCCCTCCGTACTCTAGTTCATGAACTCAGAACTCTGTCCCTTCTCTGTTCCCTCTCTCACCCTCCCACGCCTCCCCTGCTCCCCTAACTACCTTCGTCCCTTCTCCCTAACTTCCCCTCATGCCTGGAACTCCCTCCCTGCCACATCCACCTCACCCCCTCCCTTTGTACCTTCAAATCCCTCCTCAAGACCCAACTCTTCTGCTGTGCCCTTCCCGACTCCTTGCTTCCCTCACCTAACTCCTGCTGTTACCCTCCATCCAGTACAATCTGTTACCTAAGGTCTGTGTTCTCATATCCTCACCACTTGGACCAACCATCCCTCATTCTTGATGTAACCAGGTCGAGCGTGTGCTCCTGGGACTTCGCATTTTCGTGAATGTTACACTCCTTGTGTCTCCCTCTGTTCATCTTCCTTTGTCTCCACCCCCGACCCCCTGTTTCTCAGATTGCAAGCCCTAAGGCAGGGACCGTGTCTATTCCATTACTTTGTAAAGCGCCAGGTACATTGCTTGCACTATATAAATGCTTAATAATAATAATAATAATAATAATTAATAATATAATTAATAATAGTCCTGCACTTTCTATCAGTGAAGAACAGTTTCTTGCCATCTACTTTGTGGCCCTCAGACCTGAGGTTTCAAGCCCCTCACCTGTAGCAGCCCCTTAGAGCAGGGGTCCCCTGGGGAACCTCAGACCCAGGGGCCAAATGCGGCCCACTGCAAGTTTTTATGTGGCCCCATTCCAGTTCCTGGATGTGGCCCTTGGAACCATTCTCTACTCCCAAGTACTGGAAAACTAAGCTCAGGATAATGGGGCAGAATAGGGCAGGCACAGAAGGGTAGGGGACAGATCCATGGCACAGATCAATGATTTGGACCCTCCTTTTCTTGAAGTTCCCCCCACCCTCAACCTCAACCTCGGAACTCATACTAATTTTCAATGTGGCCCCCGGGACAGAAAGGTTCCCCACTCCTACCGTAGATGTTTGAAACTGCTCTGTCAACCTGTAATTTATTGTATACTAAACTAAACGTACCCAGTATCTTCAACCTTTCTACACCTCAGGAGAGTGTGACTGGTGTAGTGGATAAAGTGCTGCATTTGGACCTGGGAAACCAGCGTTCAAATCCCACCCTTCCCAGGAACTCACTGGGTGGTCTTCAGAAAGTCTCAACCTCTCCGATACCATTCCCTGTTTGTAAAAAATAAAATAACATAGGACAATGTGTGTCTCTCTCCTGGTATTCCCTTCACCCTTGTCCGTTTTAGATTATGAACCCCTTGGGCCAGGGACCTACCTTTGAAAAACTGTGACTATAAGGACCATGTATGCCTAGAAGAGCTGTAGAAATGATAAGTAGTAGAAGAGAGTTACTTTCCAGATCCTTTAGGTACCAAGGAACATACACCTTCTCTAAAACAACCCCTTCTCCAAGGCAGAATAGTTCTGATATGGTGAATCCTGCATTGGTGCAGGGGGCTAGACTAGATGATGGGGTGTGCAGAAGAGACCTCATTTGTTTTCATTTTTGTTTCCATTTGAAAAAAATCCATTTGTTTTTGTGTTTTTGTTAAAAACCCTTTCATGTTTAAGTAGTAAAAACTATTTTTAAAAATAATTTAAAAAATAATTGATTACGTACAAATGTTATGCACATGCACGATCTTTTCTAAATTGTAGGCGGCAGCGTCGCTGCCATTTTAGAAAATGGCAGCAGTTCTGGACATGCACATGCATTTGAAGAATGGATGTCCTTTTACCAAATTCCATTTTGGTGAAGGACACTCATGCACAGAACGATCCTAAGGCCATTTTGCATATGCGCAATTACTTCATTTTCATATTTTAATTTTTGTATAAGTTTTAACAAAAACAAATTATCTGTTCTAATTAGAGATGAAACCCAGTCTTTGGAAAACGTCAGAATTTGCAAAAGATTCTGGGACTCAGTTCTGAAAGTCCAAAGTTCCGAGGACCAAGTCTGCTGCTTGGAAAACGTCGGAAAACTTTGGAAGCCACTGCACACGTGGGTGGACGGTTAAGCTTCTTCCGGAAATGAAACTTAGATCCGTATTTGGTAGAAGGGGGATATGGGAGGGAACAGTTGAATGATGTTAAGCAAGATGGCAAGTTTTGATAGGCTGGTCAAGGCAGTTTTGATAGGCTGGTCAATGCCTGGTGGTCGGTTAAAATGGTAAACTCCTGTCCCCAAATATAACACCACAACTTATCCACAGACCAAACTATGGCCAGACATTCCTTCTGAATTGAGGGCAAATTTCTCTCTCTAGGAAGCATCTTTGTGCTTAAGAATACTACTGGATATTTTACCCCGTCATAGACCTGTAACAGAACAGCCTGCAGACCACTGTTTGAAGCATCTGTGGCACTGGCCAGGAAGAATCTCTTGCTGTAATCTGGAGCCTTAAGAATAGGTCTAGAACTTAAAGCATACTTCAAGTTCTTAAAGGCTTCCTGACATACTGGACTCCAGATCACCCTGTCTGGTTTACCTTCTTTTGAATTGTCAGTAAGTGGTGCAGCTATACTACCAAATTGAGCTACACATCTTCGATAATAACTAGCTAGACCCAAGAAAGACCATACTTGTTTCTTGGTTTTAGGTATTTCCCATTCCTGAAGGGCTGCCATTTTATCCCATAATGGAGTTATGTTACCATTCCCTACTTTGTAATCTAGATATGTAACCTCAGACATACCAATTTGGCAATTTTTAGGTTTGATGATTAGACCAGCATTCCGTATAGCAGTAAACACAGATCGTAGATGATGTACATGGTTATCAATATCAGGGCTGTAAATGGCAATATCATTGATGTAAGTCATTGCATAGGACCCCATTCTATTTAGAAGCCCTTTGACCAACCTTTGAAATGAGACTGGGGAATTCCTAAGTCCAAATGGGAGGACTTGGAACTCATACAACCCATCTGCAGTGACAAACACCGAGGGGCAGGGCAACAGGTCTTCTTAGGAGCTGGGTTTTGTGTGTGTGTGTGAGTGTTTTATGGCTATCACCTGTTGCAAGTTCGTGACAGGATGCAAATGTGCATAGCTGTGAAACAAAAGAAATGATATATATTTATTCTGCCTGTGGTGAATTTGGAGAATTTTCTTTTCCAGCTTCAGATTCTTAGATTTTGTTTTATATGTATTTATTTATTTATTTGGACTGAATTATGAAATACCAAACACAGAATACAGAAGCATCCAAAATACCATTATTATTAATTATTATTATTATTAATTATTATTATTATTATTATTGTTATCTACCACACACTATCCCAAAACTGGCTCAGGGTGGCTTACAATAAGGAGAAAATAATGCATATAAAATATTTTAAAAATTCCCCCTCCAAAACATACCATTGCTCCCATGCCCTACAACTCCACCCAAAGAGTCACCCCACCCCACCCCAAGCCCCTCCTTCTCACAAAGGGGCTTCAGCTAACCCTCAAGCACTCCCACCCTATCGTCACCCATTTCTCTGTCTCTTTCCCCTGGACTAGAAAGGGGAGTGCGTTCCACGGTTTCCACCCCATACAATCGCAGCCCCACCTCCCCTCATTCCCTGCTTATCCACAATAAATCCCGTTAAAAGTACAAGCTACAAAATAAAGAACCTTATGAGCACCAGACAAAAACGGCCACCAAATAGGAGGGGTGCGTAGAAGGCACATCATTCATTTTCATGTTTGTTTTTGTTTCCAAAAAAAACTGGTTTTTTTCGAGGGTTTTCCTAAATGACTATACCGTTTTTGTTTGTGGTGGATTTGTTTGGAGTTTTTCATTTTATTTTAATAATAATAATAATAATAATAATAATTAATAATGGCACACGTGCACACAATGGCCCCGGCAGCCAATTGCACATGTACAGTGATTTTATTTGTATTATTATTATTTTTAATTTTTAAAAAAATTAAAAAGTAAAAACAAAAATGAACAAAATCAAATTAATGTTGTTTGTTTTTCTCATTCATTTTTGTTACCTTACTCATGAAAATGAATGGGGCTCCATTTTTGTGACTAATTAAATTATATGAAATTGCAAACCTCTTACCAAAGAGCTGTATAGAGAGAGGTGAGGAAAAGCAGGACAACTGCAGGTGGTGTTAGTCCAGACCCTACATCAAGCAGCTCCAGCAAAGCCCCTTGGCCAGCCTACAGGCGGCCACCAGGTTCTCTTGTCGCGCTCCTGTGGGGAAGGGGACAAGGAGAAAAAGACTGGTGTCCCCCCTGTGGTGAGCTGGCCGCTGTGGGGGGGGGAAGGTTGATGGGCAGATATCCGGGTCGTGACTGGAGGTACAGCGGCCCAGCCAGGGTTGCCCAGCAACAAGGGGCTGTAGCCAATGGTGGGCGTGGGCTTGGAGGCCCCTCCTCTTCCTGAGCGGGGATTGGACGGGGCCTTCCCACCCGCTGCACCCTCTTCGGCTCAGTCAGATTCTGGAGGTGTATCAGCAAGCCCCAACCCGCCCTCCCAAAGGTCATTGCGGGTATAATCCAGCCGCTACTTTGAGGCCAGGAACTAATTTTTGCAGGAACACTACATTGGACCTTAAGGGTTCTTGTTTTTCGCCTTCCTCGTAGTGTCTCTAATAATAATTGGGCTGATCTTTGGTTAGGAAGTCAGGAACTGAGGGATGGGTATCTTTGCAGTTATGTGGTTGTTTTTGTTGCACTCTTGCAGGGGTCAAGTTCTATAACGAGTTATGGTTAAGAATTAAATAGGCTGAGGAGTCATCTCGTTAAGAGATTGGGAGGCAACATCGGGTGCATTGGAAGGGCACAGCCAGCACCAGGGTTAGCCTCACGGGGAGGGGTGTATGGTAAAGGCAGGTAGGGACAAGCACGGTCCCCAAGCTGGTGGCACCTCAAAATTCCTTACTTCCATCTGAAAGGACACAGTCACCTCCGGCGGAGGCGGGTAGCCAAAGCCTGAGGGGAGACGTTTGAGGTAAGTATCAGGTGTGGCATTGGAGTACACATCCAAGCCTCCCACCTTCTGTTGTTATTGTTAAACATTTGTGTTTAGTGGCACTGGACCTGAATTGCCACAGGGCAATTACCCCCACCGACCAAATTCACAATTCTGATTTGAATAAAGAGTGCAGCCTTTTAAATCCATTATCGTTGTCCTTGTCTCATTCTTGATGCGCCGACAAACCCTCCATGATGATGAAGTAGTTTTGAAACCCAATCAGTGGGAAGGAAGACTTCTCTTTTTTAAAATCTAAGGAGTTTTGTTGTGTGGTGGCTGGACCCTTCCATTGCTTCCTTCAAGATTGGGACCGTCCATGCATCTAGTCTCGTGCTGTTGCTAAGTCCTCCTTTTTAGGTGGGAATGGGCCATGATGCAGAACATGGAATGGCCCCCTCCACTTCAGTGTGTATATGCATGGTATATGACTGTGGGGCCCACTGGCCCATGGACCAGTGTATGAGTGTATGACTGCACTTGCTGCACCTGTTCTAGCTAAGCCCCTGCTCCTTGTCCAAGCCATGAGCAGTGGTTAAAGAGGGGAATCCATTTCCCTCTCCTAATCATGAAGAACGCAGTTTAGGGATTTGGTCACAAAGACCTTCCCCTTCTGTCCACCGCTGAGGGGAACAGAACCGGCCTTAGGATTGTCGGGGGCCAAGGCAAAGATTAAATGTGGGGTCCCTAGTGGTCCTTCCCCCTTGGGGGAAACCTCTGTGGTACCCTGATGGTGGTTATGTTTGAGACCCCACTGAGAGGGAGCGGTGCCCCCCACAACCTGTCCAGTGTTTGGTGTACAAGGGGTTGGAAAGGAAGGGGCCACGTTCTTACACCAGTCACAAGGGCAGCACGATCTATCAAGAAAGTCCCTCACAGTCTTATATTGGCAAGGGGGGGCGAGTTGCAAGAGCAGCCCCTAGCCGAAGATCATCACCGGGACTAGTGAACAGAGCAGTGCCCACTGTAGTTCTCCCAATCACGCATGTATACCAGGAACAGGGAAGGGGGTGCTGATTCAATGGTGGCTCACAGGGAGGAGAAGGAAACCTTGGACCCAGGGGAGACTATTAACAGGGGGGACAGGGCAGTTGTACTAGGAAGGAAGGAAGGAAGGACAAGGGGATAAGAGATTAGGTAAACTCACGCACTCAAACCAGTCGCTCACTAAAGAATAAGACCCGCCCACGCATTCACCTTCCGCTCGCCACGCTCACACCCACTCAAACACTTGATGTCTTTCTCTCCACGGCACTTGTTCACAACAACGCTCGGGGACCATTCTCACGGCACAAGTCCAATCACCAGCAAGGGAACATTGCTCCTGCGGGGTTTAAATAGGCTTCCCCTGTGTCCTTGCAAGCAAGCGTGTGGATTGGCGAGGCTCCACTTCTTGGTCTGAGCCTCGCATGCGCATTGAATCCCGGGTTGCCTGGTTACCCGGGGACGCGGCGTTGCCGTGCTTGCGCATGTACTCTCCTGCCGATGGCAGGGGCGGGGAAGCAGCTTGCCGTGCTGGTACTTGGCGCCACCGGGGCCTAGAACCCCAGAAATGCCAGCGCACCTGGGACACCACCCTCCCATTTCCCCAGGACCTGACATCCAGGTGAAAATAGAGGACACTGTGGGGCCCTCAGAAAGAGCGGGGCCCAGGGCAGCTGCCCCTGGTCACCCTTTGGTAAAGCCGACTCTGGAGGGGAACAGGATGCTGGTGTAGACAGGGGCTGATAGCTAAAATGGAAACCAGTCAGACAACATGAAAGTGCAGGACAGAACCAGAGAGGCAGGTGATTTTCACTACATCTAGTGATATACTGATTTCTGTTTTCTCCAATACTGGACAAAACAGAATTGAAGTGCAGTCATTCTCCATTTTGGTGGAACCAAAAAGAGTAGAATGAATTTATTTGGCTTTTTTAAAAAAATGAATATTAGTTTCATTTCTAGTAAGGAATAAGAACCCTTTTTTTCAGTTAAAAGCAAGTGGACAATAAGAAGATGGGTTCTCTAAAGAGACTCGAAACCAGTACCAGCCAAAACGGGTACACCTGTCAAATTTCCAGGGCTCAAATCAGAAATTTCGGGTATTTTTCAGTTTACGAACTGGTTTTCGATCAGCTATCCAGAATACTGACATGCTGAAATACCAACAAACCGGTATGTCGAAATATTGGTTTTGTCTTGATTTTTTTGACCTTTTGTCCTGGATTTTAGGACATTTTTCAGATATTATTTCAACTTTCCAGGTAAATTGGGGGTACTCAAAAAAGCAGCAACTGATTTATTTTTTTTTAAAAAAATAATAATTTGGATACCCGAAACAGTGCCCTAAAAATCTGATATTACTCCTGGGTACCAAATCAGGCACCCAGTTTATCTCTAGTTCTCTCATATCTAACTGCCAGCTTCACTTCCTCCTAAGAATAAATGTACAGAACAGAAGTCCCTGGGGGGATAGTGTGCTAATTAAAGAGCAGGTTTCCAAGCCAGCTGTTCTACACAGAAAGAGGTAGCTCATTTTTACGACCCAAGCTATAAAAGGGGGGATGCAGAGCAACACCAGGGTCTCACAAGCTGCCAGGCAGATATTTCATGATGAATAGCACCCACAACAGTCTCCTGGCATCATGTGATTCCGAGTTAACAGAATAACATTGCCGCCTAAATCACAGCAAAGGGCTTTCCGTGCACAATTTTAATAGCTGGTTTGAGTGCACAGCATTATTAATATCCTTGCTAATGAAATCCTTCCCTTGTTTAATCAACACCTTCCCTAATTATTTTCTCCTTTTTAGCTACTGCTTTTGTGTTCGCCATTAATGTTACTTCAAGACAGTCTGGACGTTGGTTTAATAAGCAGCCAAAAGTGTTCTCTGTTGTATGTTGTGATGGCCTGACAAGAAATATTTTCACTTAAAGCTCAATGGGATAAGAAGGACATAGCTTAATGATCTAGCTCATTGGTAATTCTTGGGAGCCAATCGGTGCTTGAACCTCCAAGATTGATGGTCTCAAAGTTCATTAAAAGGTTTTAGAATAGGCATGGGATGCTTTTCCCTGTCCCAGGACATTTTGAAAATCAGAGCAGGATGGATAGGAGTTGGGACCGGGGTGATTCGGTAGTGTGCTCAGGATGGCCAAAAAAATGGAAGGGTCCAGACCATGGATCTATGTCAGGGATGAGAAACTGCAGGCTGCAGCCAATTTTTTATTTGGCCCCTTTCCCATGCTTGGATTTTGCCCCTCAGGTGAGGGACTAGAACGGAAAAAAAATTCCATGGCCAGTGCTATATCCAAATCAGACCTGGCAAAGCAGATATTTTGTTTCCCTTTGCCAGATTTCACTTTGGATATTTTGTTTTGGTTGTCTTGGTATTTTGGTTACGTTGGAAACATATGAAATGAAGTAACCAAAATACTGACATGAATGAAACAGCTGATCCGAAATAATTTCAATACCAAAATAAATGAAGTATCAAAACCAAATGCAAATATCTTTGTTTAGTGTGGCAATCATTTAGATATTTGAAGGACGATCTGAAAATGCAAATAATATCCATGTACCAATTATTTCAGTTATATAAGGGATTTTTGCTTTCCCCCCTGTGCGTGGGGGATGTTAAAAGTTGGGCCTGAAGCTCTAAAAATCTGTTTATCCAGGGCTACACTCTGGACCCAATGTCCCAATCTCCCCACGGTCACTCACTTGCCTTTTATCATGTAGATCTCTGTCCTCGCTCTCTAATCTGCTCCACTGCTGCAGTCCAGTCCAGACTCCTGCCCGAGGCCATGCTCAAACGCTCTTGGGTGAGCCTCCACTTCCTTTACTTTGGGCTTCTTGTCTCCGCGGCTCGCTGTCCTGCTCCCGCCGGACCTCGTTAATTTCAGGCGGCCATTCTGGTCTGCCGCTTTTGCTCCCAGCTGATCTTTCTCAGCTCCTCTACAGCAATCTGGTCCCCTGGCCATTTTGAGTCCCACCTTACAGCCACAGGTGCACCTCTTGCATCTACAACCTCACGTTTTCTCAGCTGCCTTGCTCACCTGTGGCTTAAACTTTTCAAAGGTTCGGCACCATCTCCTCCCAACCTCTTAAAGGGCCCTTGCCCCTCGAAGACAGGGAGCTCTCTAGCCCTCCCTCCTGCAACCCCCAGTTACACCCTGTCTATATATTTTCAGTACAGGCAAAAAGCACTAGTTTGAGAAGGAGACTAAGGTGCCTACATCCCCCACAGTTCATATTACAGCAGGATCGCTTCGGTCTTCATCCTTCCAGATTAAAATCCCGCTAGTTCACTTTGGAAAACTAGGTCAAATTTTCAAACACAGCTGCCTAAACGTAGACCTTTCAATCCATATTTTGGCATCTAATTAAGCAGCCTGTCTTTCAGAGAGACTGAATTTCTACAGCTGAAATCTGTCAGGGACGTTGTTACTGTAGTCATTCTGCATCTAAACGGGGGCTGAACTAGCAGAGCCTCATGGACCCTTCCAGCTCTAAGATGGTATGGATCATGTTCCCAGTGTGGGTATAACACTTTTGGAGTTATTTGTGGTTTAGAACCATGTATATGGATTTTGGGTAGCTACCTTTGTTGAAGTTAATGGGATACTTGCCTCTTAGACAATTTTTCTAAAGTTGGGACTCAGAGTTGAGGTCTTTATTGATTATTTGTTGATTATTGATGACATTAATTATTTGTTTTCACATGCAATATTCTATTTACCATATGAATTAACATATATCAGACATTAGGTCTGTATCTTTAGGGAAGTATTAAATTTACAAAACACATTTGCTTCTCAAGATAATATCTACAATTCTGGGTACTGTATTGGATGCTGAACAGGATACCTGGGCACCCAATATTCCAAAAAGACCAGGTATTACCATTGCCAAATTACCACTTAAGCTATTGGTACCATTATGTAAATAGGAAAAGGAATCTGTACGATAAGCCAAAAAGTTGGTACCGGAAGTCAGTAAATATCATGATGAAAAACAGTATTTCAGTGCATCAGGTAACCCATTTGGGACTAATTGAGCATTAGGTCTGAAACTCAGCCCTTGGATTTACTTGGAATTTACTGAGGATGGCTGTGCTTCTCTCAGTTTTGCTGAGGAACCGAGTAATGGCCACAGTAGTTGGTTCCTTGGTAAATAAATAAATAAATCCTCAATCAAGGGAAGGAAGGAGGGGCAGATGGGCACCAGAGGCAGGTAACGGGGCAAGACAGGGGCAGGAAAAGGGGGTCAGCACAGGGCAGGAAGGGGGCTAAAAGCCATGGGTGCCGGGTATGCTGCTGTCTGGATTTTGCCTCAAGCCGTGGGAGCCAGTCACACTGCTCTGGACGCTGCCTCGTTAGTTCTAATGCTCTCTGGGAGCAAGCTGGACTACATTTCCCAGCATGCTCCCAGAGAGCTTTAACTCATTCAAAGAGAGGCAGCATTCCGAGCAGTGTGACAAACTTTCGCGGCTTCAGACAGAGTCCCGATAGCAGCACGCCCAGCTCCCGCGTGGATTTTAGGTGAGTCAGTGGCTTCCCCCTTCCCTGCCCTCCCTGCCTCCCCTTCCCTGCCCCCCAGAGCCCTATTCCCTGAGCCCCATTCCCTGGCCCGTGCTGCATGCTCTGAATGCCCTCTGCGTGCTCCAAATGTCCTCTGCCCCCTCTCCTACACTTGGCCCCTCCGAATTTCAAGTATTCTCAGACGTTCCAAGGAACACAAACACTCAGGACCAGCACATGGAACCTCAGAAATACTTGAGAATATTTTTTACAATATTTAGAACAGCCCTATTGAGTACCAATTAGTACCTGATGTTACTGGATCAGTTCATGTACTGTCATTTGTATGGGTTTACCCATTTTTGTGGGTACTTGTTTCAGCTCTAGTTCAGTTTCCTGAACATGAATGAGATGTGCACAAACATTGGAATGTGGTCAAAGTCATTTTGGGGGCTGGTGTGGTGAAGTGCAGCCCCAGTAGAACCCGAAAGAAATATGGCCCCATAAGGCAGAACTGTCACTCCATCATGATCAGTTATAAAGTCTGTGAAAGCAATTAGCAGCCGCCCTGTGGAATTCTGGTTGTAGAACTGCAGAAAGTCATTGCTAAAGCATCGTTGCATGTCTTGCGTGCTTTCTGAGAGACACTAAGCTGGAGACAAGATGACAAAGCCACTCACAAGAGCAGTGAAGCTCCCAGAAACATAATCCTGTGATTGCCTTAACTGCTGGTATGGGACACAAATGATACAAAAATTAAACTAAACTAGATTATGTCCATGCACATCTTGGTGGTTGCTAACACTGGCATAGTACGGCATACCACTCAAACCAACTGGAAAAACTTAATTCAAGGCTATGCAGAAGGTATCTTGTTTTTAATCCATTTGTCTTTCTCTGCCACACATTTAAACACAATGATTAGATTCTCTAAATTTAACAGGATTAAGAGTCGCTGCTCAAATCCAGAGTTTTCTCAGGCCTAAATAACTCTGTAAAAACCCTTTCCGGGTGTAAATATTGCCCCAAGCCTTTGTTTTTGAACAGCGGGAGTCCTATGAATTTTCTTTTTAGTTGAAATGAAAAGCAATTTAATAACTTGGAATTTTATTGACTGGTCACATCAGATTATTTCAGATGATAATTTTATAGGTATCCAATAACAGGATTTTGTTTTTCTGATGGGATATCAAAAAAGAACCTGAAGCTTAGCCACTCTAGGCTAATAGAAGCCAATGGAGCTAACCTACTTTACACCAGCTGAGACCCTGGCTTGGACTTTCTTACATGACCTGCAGTCAGAGACACCTCTTTGAACAATAGTTTGGTAAATTTTTGTAGAAAGTAGTGCCTTTCGGGGGAGTAGCTAAACTAGGTGTAATAGGTACAGCCGCACTGGGGCTCATCAGGGAGGAGGGCACATGCATGTAGACTGTATATGTTCATTGAATTGGAGTGTTCCAGAAGCAAGCCTATTCCATCTTCTATCCCATGGTTCATTCTCTCATCTAGGCTGCATTCTCACTAGGGATGTGCGAACGCGGTTCAGAAGTTTGGAGTTCGGACCGAACCCAACTAGTTCGGTCGACCGAACCGAACTTCCAAACCGAACTCGAATTCGACCAAACTGTTTGGTTGAATCCGAACCAGTTTGGAAGGCCAAAAACAGTTTAAAACACCAGTTTTGAATGTATGAAGTAGGTTCTGAAGTTCGGAATTTGACCGAAAACGACTAGTTCGGTCGACCAAACCGAACTTCCGAACCGAACTTGATTTTTGAACCGAACTGAATTTCCGAACTCGGTTCGGTTCGCACATCCCTAAGTCTCACCTGCAGCAGTGGTGGCAGCAGCGGGAGGGGTGAGGGAAGTCGTAGCAACCCGGAAGAACTGGCCGACGGGAAAAGAGCCGGTGCGAACTGGGATCTGCCACGGCTTCTCTTGTGCATGTCAGAGCAGGATATTGCAGTGCACCCAGAAATGCATGAGAGAAGCCGCAGCAGATCCCCATTCGCGCCGGCTCTTTTCCTATTGGCTGGCTCCTCCAGGGTGCCGTGTCTTCCTTTGCCCCTCCCACTGTCGCCACCACTTCCGCAGGTGAGAATGCAGCCCTAGTTACACCTCAGGTGCAGAGCTGAAATGAGTACCTGCAAAAATGAGTAAACCTGTCACATTTTTGGTACCCAAATAGACTTGGAAATATTGGGTAGCCCATTGGTACCTGATTCAGATAGGCTATGTGCCATGAGTATCGACTTCCAGTCCTGATTTATTCAGTTTTCCATTCTGATTTTTTGACCTGCACCTGGAAAATCTGTAATGGAAATTACTGATTTTTCAGGTTTCTGATCAGTGATCGGGTAGCCTGTTGAATATCCGATGTGTTATTTCAAAATGTGGGTATTATCTCTCCGTACAAAATTAGGTACCAGTTTTAGCTCTACTCTGGTACCTTTCCTTTCAATATCTCAACTCACTTAACATTAATTAATTGTATCTCATCAGACACTCCATAAAGTAGAAAAATATTATATGCATGTGAAAATTAAGTACCTCTGTCAAAGGTCATATAGTGAATCCCACAGATAGAAATTCTGATGGTGAGGCTCTGTCTCATCACTAGATTATGAGATGGATCCCATGCCCCACGGATCCTGCATGGAAACTGCACACACCTCCACTGTGGGCACATTGTGCTGTGCGGATATACGTAAGGGGGAGGGGGTGCGTTCAGACTCAGCAGGACATGGGATTGGCCCCACTCTCTCCTACAAAGTATTCCATGAATATATCGGAATATGGACAAGGCATTGGACAGACATGTTTTTTTTCCCTCTCTCCAGGATTTGTAAGGGGGCATGTTTCTCAGTATGACCTGAATGACTGTAATCCTCATACTGAATAGCAGCTTACCCTGCAAGGAATCAACAGGGCTACTTTAGCTCAAGGCTGTCACTTCTATTCAACCTTCTGCTTCCCAGGTCATTCTCTTCTCCCATTACTTTGATCATATTCAACCCTTCTTCTACTTCCTTCACTGGTTCTTTTCCTCCCTTTGCATCCAGCACAAACACCTTATCCTTTCCTTCAAGGCTCAATAAGTCTATATTCCTCCCTGTCTGTCATCATTTCCATCCACTGCCACCATGCTTGCCCAGCCCAGACTCTCCTGCTTCCTGAACCATCTTCCTTTTCTTTCATGATGTCCCCTATACCAGGAACCTCTTTTCCAAACACACATACTCTGCTGCCTCCCCCCTGATTTTCAAAAGTGTACATATTCAGCTAAATGTTCCCTACCTCTTCACCCAAAGCAACAACTCCTTCATGCTACTCTTAACATCCCATTCTTCAGAATTCTCCATCTCCCGCTGTAACTAAATGAAGCATGTTCATCAACAACTTCTCAGCATTGTGAATGTATCTCTGGCTACTTCATATGAGATGGTGAATTCCCAATTTCCCCACAATCTTGCAGCGATCTTAAAATTGCACAATTTATTTTCTGGATACCCTTATCACAAGAAGTGTCTCCAGCAATTTTGTTCTTTGTATGTTTTCACTAATCATGGGATTTACCATTCTCACGAGCACCTCCCTTTTCTGTCCTGTGCCTGCTGCCCAATCGACATCAGGGTGGGGTTGAAGTCCACAAGCTGACAGCAGTTTGAAATTAATAAGTTGGCATGCGAACTGGGTGAAATTAAGAAGCTGGCAGCAGAGTGAGGTGAAATTACGAAGCTGGCAGCAGAGTGAGGTGAAGTTAACAAGACGTCTGACATGAACTAGCCGGGAATGAACCACAGCTCCGGGTGCTTTGCTGGTTTCCAAGCCTGCTATCCCACAATTATAATACCAACAGGTATTCTCACATTCCCAATTTTGCACAACTATAAGACCCATCACTTTAAGAAAAGTATTTCCAAGCCCTGTAATGTGTGAGCACTCAAGGCATAACTTAGAAACAAATGTGGAATAGTACACTCATATGCAGTTAACTTTCAGGAGAAAAGTACAGTCCCACAATTAGTGTTTTTTGTGTGAAAGCAGCATAAGGGTGATTTCAGATGTGACGGGGCACTAGTCGCCCAGGCACGGAATCACCGCGGGGATTCCCTGCCGGGATCACACTGGCACGTCCAACAGATGTGCTGGCTGATCCTGGCGGGGAATTGGGGAGGGGGCAGGGCCACGTGGTGCAACGTGCGGCTGCACGGCCCCGCCCCCCACAGTCCCTCGCCGCCCGCCCTCTGGGGAGACGGGCGGGTGCCGCGGCCAATACGTCTGCAGCACCCGCCCGAATTGACAATGGCCCGGAATCCCGCCATTGATTCTGGGCCGTGGTAGCTGTCCAGACGGGACAGGCCCCTTCATCGCGGCGGGGAATCACATTCACCACGTGATTGGGGCCGGCCCCGCTGGTTCCGCCGATTGCGTGGTGAATGTGATTCCCCGCCGAGATTGACAGGGGTGAACATCTGGGGGGGAAACTTCCATTCCCCCTTCAGACGTGATGAGACCTCTCTCGCCCGGTGGGAATCCACCGTGGTTGAGCGTGATCTCGTCACGTCTGAAAATACCCATAGTCTCGCCCTATGTTCCAGTGTCACTTGACGCTTCCTCCCTTGTCCATCCTAGACTGTAAGTCCTTCAGGGAAGTTATCTGTCTCTGATTCATGATTGTTCAGTGCCGGCTAGATGAACAAAATAATGATGACAATAATAATACTTCTATACTAACTCAGCCTGAGTAACTGTGGCCAGATCTGAGTCTACTGTATTCCACTTAAACAACCTTCAGTCTCCTGACCTAGATTTGTGCTTAGATTTTCACTGGCAGACATAAGACAGTGAGGCAGTCATTGAGGAAAGCAGATGGATCTTGGCTCCTTGACATTCTGCTGACATTAAAAGCTCATCATATCTGTTTTAGGCCCTTAGGCTGTCTGAGAAAAGGGATTGACATAGTTGAAAGAACTACATGAGATCCTTCTCCACTTTCTTTGAGTCTCTTTGGGTGCTGCATTAACTTCCTGCTGCAAAGTACAGGTGAAACAAATGTCTGAGGCAGAGCTGAAATGAATACCTGAAAAACTGGATATACCTATCAAATTTCTGGTACTTGAATTGACCAGCAATGATAGAATACTAATCAATACTTGTACTAATCAATATCAGTACTTGATTAGTGCCCCAAACTGGATATACCCATCGAATTCCCTGTACTCTAAACAACGAGCAATGATAGACTACTAATTGGCACCCAATTAGTACCCCAAATTCAATATACCCACCTAATTTCCAGTACTCGAATTGACCAGCAATTATAGAGTACTAATCGGTACTTGATTAGTAACTAAAACCGGATATACCCATTTCATTTTTGGTACTTGAATCAACTAGCAATGATCGAGTACTAATCGGTACCCAATTAGTGCCCAATTTGAGTACCCAATGTCCTGGAATGTTGATTTCCAATCCGAGAATATCAACTTCCAAATCCAGAATATCAATTTTAGGTACCTATTTTTCAGCTTTCTGTCTTGGGTTTTCTTTGTTTTTGCATCCAGATTTACTGATTGGAATCTAGTAAATCAGTACTGTAAATTACCAGTTTTTCAGGTATCTGGGTACCTGCTCAGCAATTGGGTAGCCCATTAAAGACCCGACACAGTACTCAAAAACGTGGGTATTACCTAAAGATACCGAATTATGTACTTGTTTAAGCTGAAATCTGTGGTGAATTTGTTGACTTTGATTTAGATCAGGCAAAGTGGCTATTTAGTCTTACTCTGCTATATATTTGATTTGGTAATCTCAGTCCAATCACTTCAGTCATTTTGGCACTATTGCACATGTGCGATAGCTGACTATAAGAAAACAGAATGACAAAACAACGAAAATAACAGAAATAAACAACTCATCCAAACAAAAATAAGGGAATAAGCAGATATGTGGCTATAAGCAGACATTTGGCTGTCCGTTTGGGTTGTGGATATCATTAGGATATTTGGAAGGCCATCTGAAAATTTAAATAATATCCATAAATACAAAATCTACAAGCTATTTCAACACTACAGCAACTTTTTTTGCTTTTTCCTGAGAGATTTATATTCTGGCTAAGAAAGTACCCGCTGCATCAACTCTATTAATTTTGTTTTTGTTTTGCTTAGCGAATGACAAAATCTTCTGCAGTTACCTGTTCTCCAGTTCTCAAAAAGTAAATTTGAAAGGATGAATGTATTTTTCACACAATTCGAAACTGTGATAAATCCCCCCCCCCGGCCCCAAATCCTCTTGTAGGTTTTTTCTCATATAATTTGGGAGATTTAAGATCCTCATCAGTGCTAGTAAATGTCAAGATCTTGACTAGAATCACTGGCCCTGGACTTCCTGAGAGACTATTAGGGATGTGCGAACGTGGTTCGGAAGTTTGGAGTTCGGACCGAACTCAAATAGTTTGGTCGACTGAACAGAACTTTTGAAGTGAACTCGAATTCTACTGAACTGTTTGGTCGAATCCGAACCAGTTTGGAAGGCAAAAAACCCCACAGTTTTGAATGAACAAACTCAGTTCGGAAGTTTGGAATTCTACCAAACTCAAATAGTTCGGTCGACCAAACTGAGGTTTCGAACCAAACTCGCTTTTCGAACCAAACCAAATTTCCGAACTCGGTTGTGTTCGCACATCCCTAGAGACTATTCTCCTGAGCCACATCCTCCTCTGCTCCCCACCCACCCACCTACCTCCAAATACCCTGCACTTTGTTTTTGGATAAAATGGGAATTGAACCCTGTTTACCCACATCCAAGATGAACAGTTTACCCACTGGAGTTCAAAGGCTGCAGTGAACTTCACATAGTTCTCAAGAGAAGTAAACAGATACTGTTACGTTCATTTGCAAGCAGGCTTTTTTGTTGTTTTTTTTGCCACTGTGGAACCACTGCATTCAGACTCCAAACCAGCCATCTGCTGTGTGTGCTCTAGCCATATGGAACCCACTAGGCATTTGGGGTTCTTGCAAAGAGTTGTTTAGTTTTAAAGCTGTGGTGGGGAGAGGACCTGTGGATTGGGTCCTTTCCCTGTTGGGGTTTCCCCCTCCTCTGGCTGCCATTTTCTCAGCCACATTTTGGAGAACCAGGAAGACAGCACTGTCTCCTCTGACTCTCTGAACTCAAGCACAGATACAATAGCAAGGGGAGCACATCATACTGAGTAGGACCCCATGGGCTATGCTATGTACTGATTTGCCAACTTTCTGTCCTGATACCTCTAACAATTTATCATTTTGCCAATAAGTAAAATGGAAAATCACTGACTCAGTATTATTATTATTATTAACAAACATTTATATAGCACCAGCAGTGTACCTGGCACTTTACAAAGTAATAAAATAGACACGGTCCCTGCCCCTAGGGCTTACAATCTGAGAGACAGGAGCTGGGGGAGAGACTTAGGAAGGGGAACAGAGGGAGAGACAAGGGGTCTAACATTCATGAAGATGCGAGGTCTCAAGTGCACGTACTTGGCTTGGTTACGATGAGAATGACAGCAGGCAGGTCCATGTTGCAAGGATAAGGGTAAACCCATCGTAGGTATAGGAATAGTGGCTCAGCAGGATAGAGAGTCAGACAGAGCAGAGCGAAAGAGGTGAGTTTTAAGGAGAGATTTGAAGGTATGAAGGGAGGGGGCAAGGCGGATGTGGACAGGGAGGGAGTTCCAGGCATGGGGGGCAGCAAGTGAGAAGGGACGAAGGCGCTTAGGGGAGCAGGGAAGGCGTGAAAGGGTGAGAGAAGGGACAGAGGAGGAGCGAAGTGCACGGGCTGGAGTATGGAGGGCGATAAGTGCAGAGAGGTAGGGGGGAGCAAGGTTGTGAAGAGCTTTATAGTAACAGTAATACCCAATATTTTATGGTAATTAGTACCAACGTGGCACCCAATAGACTGCTCGCAAGTGCTTGTATTACACACTGAATCTGCAGTGTGTGCCAATGTGCTGTTTGGGGCCTTTGCTTTTGCTTGCTTAATAGCCCCCTCTTCATTACCTTGCCAGTCTAATGGGACTCCTTGCCCACCAGGCCCTGATTGGCTCCTAGCTGTTTACAAACCACCTGACAGTAACAGGAAGGCAGAAAGAGCAATGCATAGGCTCTGATTTGCTAACCGTTTCCATCCTCCTGGTCCCCTTACTTGAATCTGCTTTCCTACCTACCTATTCTACCTACCCAACCAGAGTCCTGTTCAATCCCAATTTAGACTGATGTTCTGGTACTGACTCCCAAGGTTGCCTCATGACTTCAATGCTGCACTCTCTTTTGGCTTGTCCTTGGTTTGAACAGATGTCTGGCTTGAACCTTTGCTTGTTTGTGTCTACATTCATGGATCACACAACCCTGGTCTGATCCCTGCCTGCCCTTGGTCCCGCAGAAACTTATCTCTGAATCTGGTCCTGTCTCAACTCAGCTTAGACTCTGACCTGTTAGTCTAGATTACGGAAGAAACTTGATCACGATATTTTCTCGATTCTCACTGAGAATCTGTCTTCTTGACAAGAATTGAGATAAAAATGAGAATCAAGAATATCAAAAATCTTGACGTCCTATCAAAAAGATTTCTCAATAAAAAAAATTTAAAACCCCACTGCGCATGCACATTTGCACAAATGTTCAACGGGGTCATTCTTTACATGCACAGCCCTTGTTCAAGATTGGTGCCATTTTAGAGAAGGGCAGATGGTCTGAATATGCGTAGAACCGTTAGCAAGATCATCCCAAGATGTTGCTAGGGTTTCTCAATTCTCATGAGAGTCTTGTGAGAATTATATGAATTATCCATTCAGCCCTAGTCTGTATTAGGGATGGGCGAACGCGGTTCGGAAGTTCGTAGTTCAGCCCAAACTCGGCCTGTTCAGATGACCGAACTCAAACACGAACATGAACGCGAACATACCGAACACCGAACGGCAAAATGGCTGAACAGTTTGGTCAGTTCGGATCACGTTCGGATGGCAAACAAAAGTTAACTGGAAGGTCAAACATGACAGGGAGGTGTCAGTCACTGAGGAGCAGACTTCCAGGCACCAGGGGTGGAGAGGCTTGCAAGAAACAAAACTAATTATCTGCCTCCCCCCTTCCCAATACCTTCTGAGCTAGTCACTGTTCCTGAACAGCAGG